>OU896710.1:7230021-7260594 GCA_918026855.4 Phaedon cochleariae | reverse complement strand
GTGAATTGAAAATTATCAATAGAGCATAGTTCCTACATTACAAAATTCACTACTATTGAATACTTCCATGGGTCGTTCAAGGTGTTCCATTTCAAAGGGGTCACCCTGTATATTATCCCAGGTAGCACTAGATCAGCACTAGATAATCGTAAAAAAATCTGCGACAATCTGAAATACCTACTAATATTTCTAATGAATGTGAAATATTTTTTAGTTGGATTGAAAATTTGAAAATTGGTGTGATGTGATAATCAATTACTTTTAATAAAGCTCAATTATTCTTTTACCTCTATTTATACAGGGTGTGCCGAAAGTCGGTACCATCTTTCCTATTTGAAAAAATAGAAACCTTTATATTTCTGCACACGGTTCGATTGGCATTTTGATACTGAGTCTAGACAACCAACAATTAGTTGGAAGTTCAGACTCCTGATGTCCCATGGATGCTACCATTTTGTACCATATGGGCGCAGGCGATTTGTACAAGCTTTTATCACAGTTGAGAGAATATATGTAATATTCTCTCAACTGTGCTTTTATTCACATTCACCAGTCCAAGTTCGTGTGATCGTCCGATTGATTTGAAATTTGGCAGGTGTATACAGGGTGGGGCATTAGTGCGTCGGAGCTCGATTGCTCGAGTTCTATGAAAGCTAGAAACTCGATTCAAAAACGAATGTGAATGAGACAACAAGGTCCATGACTAGAAATTATTGCCGCATCAGGATCATTTTTTTTAAATGAAATGCCCTGTATATTAGAACATTTTTGAAGCATTCCTGTGGCCTTTGACAACTCGTATAATATTGTTGACTATATGTCGATCATTTCAAATTTAGATGCATACCGAAAACAATAACTGTAGTCACAATTATGAAATTCAAGAAAGAATAATCATAATATCATTTGATGAAAAGATGTTTGATATTTCTATAGTATTTTCATGCCCTCAAATTATACAGGGTGGCTAAAAATGATTTTTCAATTCAGAACTTTTGGAAGTGATTTTTACGCCATTTTATTATATCCATATCGATATTCGTAATCATTTTTGAATTATTGAAGTTCGAAAATTATAGATTGGTCATTTTTATCGATACACATTCTCATATCAGTTATTGAAACATCGAAAGTCCAATAATTAATAATTAACTAAACTTGTTTTTTCATTGAAAGAATTGAAACCAGAATTAAAGCAAACATCAGATATAGCTCATAATATATGCTAGTAATTTACGAAGTGTGAAAAACCCCATTATCTAAATATCCCATGAATTCATAGCACATCAAAAACAAACCCAGGATAATAACTCACAATTATGCAAAATGGGAATTTTCGAAGGAATTTCATTCCTTTTCACTTTGTGAATAACTAGCATATATAAAACTATTTTCTGTTCACTTTGACTCTGGTATCAATTCTTTCAATGAAGAAACAAGTTTAATGAATTATTAATAGGACTTTTGATGTTTCAATAACAGATGAGAATGTGTATCGATGAAAATGGCCAACCTCTAATTTTCGAAGTTCAATTCAAAAATGTTTACGAATATCAATATGGATGTTGAGATAAAAGATGTTCGTCTTCCGATTTTACACCGATTGGCCCAAAAATATATGAGGTGTTCCATTTGAAAAAGTCGAGAAAAATCACTTTCAAAAGTTCTGAATTGAAAAATCATTTTCAGCCACCCTGTATAATTTGAGGGCATGAAAATTCTACAGAAATATCACGTATATTTCCATCAAAGGATATTATGGTTATTTTCTCAAGAATTTAATAATTGTGACTATAGTGATTTTTTCGGCATACATCTGCAGATAACATATTATTTCGAAAAAAAAAAAAATTAATAACTTTGAAATGATTGAGATATAGTCAACAATATCATAGGAGTTGTTAGAGATCACAGAGATGCTTCAAATAATGTGCTAATATACAGAGCATTCCATTTAAAAGAAGTTATCCTGACCCTCTGGATATTCTCAAGATATCCCTGTATATGCGGCAATAATTTCTTGTTATGGACCCCATTGTCCCATTCACATTCGTTTCCAAATCGAGTTTCTAGTTATCATAGAACTCGAGCAATCGATTTCCGACGCTCAAATGCCCCACCCTGTATAACTCTCTGGCGACAATGCATCATGTAAAATAATGATTTCAGTGTATTTTTTATCAAGAAAATATTTCCTTTATTTTCAATCAACTTGACATTAATTATTTTTTTATAACAAATTCAACTTTTCCTTCCGCTATCTAATGAAGATAATACAGTGTGAACTACAATAGCATTTTAATAACAATACTGCGACATTTTCCTCACCGTGAAATTTTCAATTTTCACCCTGTAGATCTATCCGGCTCAAAGGACCATGTAAAATACTGATTTCAGTGTATTTTTTATCAAGAAAATATTCGATTGACTTTTCTTTCTTTATTTTCAATCAACTTGACATTAATTCTTTTCGCTATCTAATGAAGATAATACAGTGTGAACTACAATAGCATTTTAATAACAATACTGCGACACATCATGATATTCATGTTAGAGAAAAAACCAAAGAAAATGGCGGCTGCAAAATGGAACAGAAGAAAGGTACGAATTTTTTAAAAATATTCGTACTTAGTGGCTATATATAATTTCAAAATCTTATATCAAAATTCGCTCTTATATCAATTTTGATCACAATGTCATCTCAGTGTCAGAATGGTTTCAGTTACTTTTATATCGCTTTTATAACTCTGAATCTGAATCTCAAAACTATTCTCCAATCAATATACAGGATGTCCCAAAAATGGTGGGACATGGAGCTACCACGTGTGCTACACAGTTCAAAATAAGTTGATTGGACCCAACTTATTTATATGAAAAATGTACCCGTGAGTTCAAAGTTTACATAAAAATAGTTATTTATTATACAAGGGAAAAAAGTAGTAGATTTTAGCTCCAGGTTGTGTTGTCTCCCGACGCGTAGCGGAGGGAGGCAAAAAACCGTGAGCTAAAATCTAATATTTTTCCCGTGTATAATACACTATTTTTTTCTGTGACAGAAGGAAGGACGAATCAATATTGAGAAGATATTACATTATTTCGAAATGTGAAAATTATCGACGTGAAATTTCAAGTTTTTAACAGTAGGGACACCTGCGTTTTATAGACATCTTTATCATTCTTTTGAAGTAATCAAATATCTGATGTCACTTCTGTCAGTTCAATTCTGTGATTTGATTTTAAAAAATTGCGAATTCAGTAGTTGTTTAGTAATATACGAAACCGCGAAGTCGAATGGAAGATAAAAGGACTTGCAGTTCTTTCTCGGAGACGGTATTATTGACTCATTTTTCGGAACTATAGCACAACAAAAGCCATTAACAGAGTATATATATGTGATATATATCCGGGAAAGAAGTACTCACTTTTTTCCCACGGGAAAAAAGTAATTTATGAAAAGTGACATTTTATAACCTGCCAACAGAGATGAAATGCCAAACTTTTTTCCCGTCACAGAAAAATATATCTTTGTATGCTGTTCAAAAATGAGTGGAACAAATTGGATGAAATTCGACAAAAGTGCATTTCAGAGAATAACCCTTTTTTCAGTAAACATAGAAACCTGAAGGAAATTGTAGAAGGGTTAAAACCACTCTTACTCCCTGACATTTCTTTCAGAACATTCTTCCATTTTGTTACTTCTGTGAAAATTTCGTATTCCGCATAGTTCTGAAGGAAAAACAAGTTTTCTTGAATGATGTTAACAGATATTTCAAGTTAAAGTTCGATAAAATTGTAATACAAAATTATTTGGCAGTGGAACCAAACGAATTGATATTTGTATTGATGAAGGTGGGCTTGATATTGAACATTGATTAAAAAAAAACGTTCTGCTTTTGTTTCCACTGTCAACTAAATTTCCCATTATCGTCGGTGAAATGGCAAAACCAAGTAACTGACAAAAATTCGAAATGGGGATTCTGGCGGCAATCGGTCTATCATATTGGTGGGGACGCGTATGCAAAACCTCATAACTAGTAAACAATTGTAAATAGTTCGAAATCCATAAATACAAAACTTTTTATCTGAGAAACGAAATAAAAGGGGTCGTCAAAAACAAGTATCTAACAGTTGGCAACATGTTTCACGCCTCTGATATTTTGTGTTCAAATTCTTTTCACACAGATTAATCTCTGGTGATTGGTTAGTGACTTTTCATAGAACATATATTGTAAAACAGTTCATTCTTAACTTTAATTGGTATTTTATCACAGGATGTGAGAATCTATCTTGAGTATTTGTCGAGCAGAAAGTCCAGAAAAATGAAGTTACGTGTTTTTGCGATATCCTTTTCTGAATAATTGTTGTTGCTTTCGCACAGAAGCAGATGTCAAAACCAAGTATCTCACGCTGACAAACAAAAACAATGACTTTTTTCAATAATCATTGTACAAACGTAAAGATAATAATAATCAGGTGATTTGTAACTATTTTTTATTTAATCTGATCAGTTAACCCGAAATAATTTTTTCTTCAGTGTCTCCTGAAAATTCTGGTTTTTGCAGTTACTTGGTTTTGCGGTTTCGTCGACGTTATAATGATGTTGAACTTTTACTAAGAATATCGGCCTATAATATCGGTTAGCATTATTTAAGAAAAAAATGTTTCTTTCGGAACTATGCGGAATACACCATTTTAACAAGGGTGACAAAATCGGACAAAATGAAGATGATATATCACTCATCTCACTCAGAAAATTTGAGAATCGTATTCTCACCCCTAAGAATGTTCTGAAAGAAATGTCAGTGGGTGAGGGTGATTTCAACCCTTCCACAATTTCTCCTGGGTTTTTTATTTGTTTACCGAAAGGGGGAAATCCTCTAGAATTCCCTTTTGTCAAATTTCATCAAATTTGTTTCACTCATTTTTGAACAGTGCATACAAAAGAGTGTTCTTTCATGTAAACTTTGAACTCGTCTCACGGACAAACAGTACATCTTGTTATATAAATAAATTGCATCCAATCAACTTATTTCGACTTGTATTAAACGTGGGAGCTCTATATGTCTCAGCAATTTTGGGACATCCTGTGTACCTTATTTGATCATTTTCTTTCAAACAATGTGTCACTGACTATCGATTGAATTTCTCATCTAGGTTGTTGATAATGACATTTTGAACGAGGTAGCGATATTTTAGAGCATTTAGTGAAAATCGAGTTCTACCGGGTGTCCTAGTATACCTGTGCCAATGAATTATCTCAGCCATTTCGAAAAGTAAAAATTCGAAAATTTCATGATCTTCAACTCGTTCAAGGAAGCTTCAACTGATGAAAACAAAAATTGAAAGTCAATTTTTATTTTTTTATTTCGAATAGCATTAATTCTGTATATTTTTGTCAATTTTTGATTTCTACTCAAAATTACCGTTCTAACCATGTATCACACCTCGTATTTTAAATTTGATTTGATAGAGGAAACGACAATTGAAATTTAAAATTGAACGAATAGCAGTAGACTACGATATTTTTGTAATCTTGATTTTGACTTCAATAATAATTTCAAATCATTAAAATTGTAGTAGATTATGAAATTTTCAAATTTTCATTCCTCGAAATGACTGAGATGGAAACAGGTATACTGGGACACCCGGTATATTGAAGTAATACAAAAATCACATTATATGTCGTGGACATGACTTCGTGTATCATTTAGTATTGAAAACAAATGTTTTTATTGATAGAGACAAGGAGAGAAAATCCAAAAAATTTTGAGAAATGAAAATGACTTACCTTCATGAAGCATAAATGATCAACAGCACAAAACCACCGAAAAACTGATATCAAATTGTTCTTAAACTGAATTCAAAAAAATAAAATAACGAAAAAAAAAACAAAATTAAGTTGAAACGCTATCAATTACATTTCACATTTTCGCCGGAACCCGCAATAATCAATCAATCTTCCGCTCTTCATTTGTTGTGAAGTGGTGCACCATCTAAATGCCATAACTGAATTAAGATGACATCTTGAAGTGTTATATTTTTAAACCCCGCAGGAATACGACGGTGTCACAAAAAGTAGTTCGGCCGTGTTCGGTTTCAGTCGGCTTTTCAGGTTCTCGAGTTGGCCCTGAAAGACAAACGAAACACGTGTTAACGTCGGCCTGTCGGTTCTTGTTGATGCAAGTGTTTCAGAAGCTAATGTTATTAATAGTATTGATGATAAAGAAATAAGGTTGTTTGTTAATTAAGGGTTTTAATACAACTTACTGAACATAGAACCAAAATATGATATCTGGAATAAAGAGAATAACACTTCAAAAATCTTCATATGGAATGTACGAAATCGTAGAAAGGCCACTGTTGTGTGTATTTTATTTCTTTATTCAGACTTTAAAGTCTGAATTCAGACTTTTTTCTCTGAATTCAGACTTTTTTCTCTGAATTCAAACTTTTTTCTCTGAATACTACAAAAGCGTAGAGAGGCCACTGTTGTGTGCATTTTATTTCATTTCTTTATACAGACTTCAAAGTCTGAATTCAGACTTTTTTCTCTGAATTCAAACTTTTTTCTCTGAACTCAGACTTTTTTCTCTGAATTCAAACTTTTTTTTCTCTAAATTCAGACTTTTTTCTCGAATTCAGCTTAAGAGCCTGAATTCACACTTTTTTCTTTGAATTCATACTTCTTTTTCTGAACTCAGACTTTTTTCTCTGAATTCTGTCTGTTCTATCCTGTCGGGACATTCAGGAGGTCCATAGGATGTTCGAATTTGGTACCGTGGACGTCCAATGGACGTCTGTGGAACGCACAAATGTCCCACTTGAGGACCAACTAGGGACGTCCTTGAGGGATGTCCCTGGGACAACTATCGAATACCTAAATCCTACAGTAGTCCTCATCAAGCACTACAGAGGACATCTTTAGGACATCCATAGGACAACCTATCAGCAACGCTGAGGGATATCTACTGGATGTCCATAGGATGTCCCAGGGACGTACGAATTATTCTTGATTTTGAATTTTTCTGGGTCCCTTTAGGACCAGATCTTGCATAACTGATGAGGACATTCAGTTGAGTTGATGGTCCGTAGAAGGTCCCCAAAAAGTTTCCCAAGGATGTCCAATGGACTAACGTGAAGGACATTGACGAGGAGTACTTATAGCCTACGAGCAATCATCCGTCGGCGAGGTGTAAGTTAACGTCCTCGCAGGGACAACATATATTGAAAGTACCGACTGGGACGTCCATAGGATGTTATTTCTAGGACATTGGAAGGGTACAGTTCATGTACCAATTGGGACATCCGACAAATATCTCTAAGGGAAATTCAAAGGATGTCCCTAAGGGACATTCCGATAGTTATACTATTCTGGAAATATTATATGGGCGTCTGTGCAGAGATATTTGAAGGAATGTACCATAAGGGACATTTCATGGTTGTCTAGAAGGGACATTATATAAGATCTGAAGTCATGCCAGAATATGTACCACTCGGGACATCCGATGGATGTCCCTAAAGGAACGTTCAAAATCATATCCCATCAAGGACATGCCAATGACGTCCTTGCATGGACATTCTACAATATGTACCACATGGGACGTCTAAGGGATGCTATTTCTAGGACATTTGAAATGATGTACCAGTTGGGACATTCCGTGGACATCCTTGCTCGGACATTGCATGAGATGTACGGGATGGGACGTCCCAAGGACACTTATTTTTGGTTCGGGACATTCGGACGTGAATTGTACCGAATAGGGACGTCCCTAGGACGTTGTGTGCTATTAGGGGTAGTTAAGACTAGGGCAATCTAGTTCATCCTATCGCTCTTCGGATATAACTGATTTAGCCTAGAAAAAAACTAGTTTATCCTAAAATGATATTGAAGTAACAGAATTACCTATTTTATGCTAGACTTACTTGGAGTTGAAAAAATTTGTCATGATGCTAATATTCCTTGACTGTCAATGCCCATAGCCAAGAATTCCAAAAGTTCAGAAAAAACGGGTTCTCAATAAATGAAGGGCCCCGTGCCCTGAGAGCGCTTACTAATGGTGAACATTTCATATACCGAAGATTAAAGTATATAATATATGCTTTTTTTGACCTAGAATATCTTCGGAATACAGTGATGTATGACAAATTGACTTTTGGACACAATTAGTTGAAATAAAAAAATAAATGCTCAGTTGACAAGACATACAATTTTGGGATACTTCCGAGAATGCATTAAATGTGACAGTAAATATCACGAAAATGAATGTCAGTATTCCATATGTCATTTTGATGAAGTGTTTTGTGAAACAAATTGAAATATTCAAACTGGCCGTTGTTATATATATAATAATAATAATAATAACTTGAAAATTGGCAAATTGTTGATATTACACAAAAAAATATTCAATTTTTCAAGAGCCGAATTTCAGGATGCTCCGTGAGGGGCTCCTGTTCTTCCACTTAACCCTGAATTTTCTACACGTACTTAAGAAACACCCTGTATATCAATAGAATTCGACGGTGTTTGGCACCGAGGACTCCACCACAAACTAGCATCATACGGCTTACCAGCCCAGCATTGCAATCTTTTGTCGAGTTTTTTTTTTCAGGCAGATCGCCCCATGTAGTATGGTGAATGAAGTATCGTCTGATACCATTTGTGAAATGTGAAATATTTCAGAAATATGTCAATACATACGTCTCATATTCGTTACAAAAACTCTTTGCTTGGAATGTCTCACGTGAATCTCTAGATGTGTCATCTGAAACATTCCAATGTTAACATGCAGAAAACATTTCTGAAGCTCTCCATACTATGTGAAATATTTCAGAAATATGTCAATACATACGTTTCACATTCGTTACAAAAAATCTCTGCTTGAAACGTCTCACGTGAATCTCTAGACGCGTCATCCGAAACATTTCAATGTTAACATAAAGTAAAAATTTCTGAAGCTCTCCATGCTATGTGAAATATTTCAGAAATATGTCACTACATACGTTTCATATTCGTTACAAAAAATTTCTGCTTGAAATGTCTCACTTGAATCTCTAGACGCGTCATCTGAAACATTCCAATGTTAACATAAAGGAAAAATATCTGAAGCTCTCCACGCCATGTGAAATATTTCAGAAATATGTCACTACATACGTTTCATATTCGTTAAAAAAATTCTCTGCTTGAAATGTCTCACGTGAATCTCTAGACGTGTCATCTGAAACATCGCCATGTTTACGTATGTGAAATATTTCACAGTTGTTATGCGTGACGTGAAATATCTCTGGAATGTTTCAATACATGTGTTTGAAATGCATCATATTCGACGTTGCCAGGTTCATGATTCCGTTTTATTGGCTATAATGAATCACATGCTTGAGTGTGACCAATGAAGACGGGTGGTTACTCTGGCAACATCGGCATATGACAGTCCGAACCAAGCACGGCCGACTCCGACTTGCTCCGACTGTCCAGTCCGAGGAGAGATCGAGTGGGTGAGCACAAAGACGAAGCCATTCATCCGGGTACGAAAAATGATAAATCGTGTCAAAGTCAAAAATTTTATTTTTATTCACACCTACATGATACAATATCAAAAAATATAGGGCATCACAAAACAATTAGTAAAACAAATATCTAACACCATTGTCATCAATTATTCCGGCGTTCCACAAGAATCAATTTTGGAATCAACATTGTTCCTACTACTACTATTGGGAGCAACCACTAGCCCTATCCACATCATTGTAGATGATAGTATTGATAGTACTCTCCATTCTGCATTCTCTTCCAGAATTCCCATTTCTTCCCAGGAAACTAAGAACTTATGACATGGGCAAATCAACGTTGCCAATGCAAAAATTACAGCCTGGGGAACCATCAACCTAGTTGAATTCAACGCCACCAAAACTCAAGCTTGTATCTTCTCTAGAAAGGCGAAACTCAGTATGCCTTGAACATTATAGCGATTTCCTTTCGTGCGCGCCAAGCGATAAAAAAAATACAGGGTGAGTCATGAGGAACTGTACAGTGTGTCCAGTTTTCGATGCTTTTGCATGATATCTCAGTTATCTTTGGAGATAAAACCTTGCGGTTTTCGCGGTCCTGTGCTACTTTTTCGTGAAACTGAAGATGGCTTGATCAGATTTTGCAGGACTGTTTCCGTTTATGAGATACAGGGCGATTTTGAAAATTTATACTTTTTGGACCCCCTCTATATCTACGAAGTTTATCAGCGAAAATGTCAAATCAAAATCCCAACCCATAGAGAATTTTATGCAGAATCCAGTGGCGCACAAAAGTTTTTTTTCGGGGTGTGGTTTTGAAGATACGACTCAAACTTATGATTTTTCAAATTGAACACCCTGTATTTTACAAGCTCATTGAACTCCTTATTTCTTTCCCTTCGAAATGATATATGATGTATGAATACAACATTTTCAAAAATGTTCAAAAATCACTAAAACATTGAATTTTAATAGTGGGCTATGGGTTTTTCGAGGGATTTTCATATAAAGAAATTTACAATTGAAGGAATATTTCCTCTGATTGTTCCATGAAGGATGAAATAATAATTTCAACACTAATTAACTTGCAATACACAAAACTTAGATACCTGATATCCACAAATATATAGTAATAAAAAGTTTATAATGTAGAATAAGCACCTGATTGAATATTTACTAAAACAATTGAATTTCGAAATTATTCAGTGATTTATTCATTGAATTGTTCTAATTGATGTCCATTTTCCATCACAAACTTTCTCAATACATATTAATCATTGAAAGATGTCTTTGTAATTCCTGGAAAACTGCCTCTGTTGTTGCACAAAGTTCTTCAAGTATGTTGGGCCACTCACTGCATTAAGAAGTATCAAGAAAGTTTGTCAACTGTATGTTAGGGAAAATGGATATAAATGTGAACATGTCAATGAATAAGTTACTGAATAATTCCGGAATTCAATTGTTCTAGTTAATGTTTAATCAGCTGCTTATTCTACATTATAAACTTTTTATTACTATTTATTTGTCGCTATCAGGTACCCAAGTTTAATGTTTTGTTAATTAATAAGTGTTGATATTGGTTTTGACCTCTCCATGGAAAAATTTGAAGAAATATTTCTTCAATTGGAACGTTTTGTATAAGAAAAATCCATAACCAACTATCAAAATTCAATATTTTAGTGATTTTGAGCAATTTTGAGAATGTTAGGTATATTCATTCGTTACATATCATTTTGAAGACAAAAAAATAAGGAATTTAATGAGCTCATGAAATACAGGGTGTTCCATTTGAAAAATCATAAGTTTGAGTCGTATCTCCAAAACCATACCCCGAAAAAAAAATTTAAGTGCGCCACTGGATTATGCGTGAAATTCTCTATGCGATAAGATTTTGATTCGACATTTTTGTTGAGAAACTTCGTGGATATGGAGGGGGTCCAAATAGTATAAATTTTCAAAATCGCCTTGTATCTCATAAACGGAAACAGTTATGGAAAATCTGATTAGGCCATCTTGAGTTTCACAAAAAAGTGGCACAGGACCGCGAAAACCGCAAGGTTCTATCTCCAAAGATAACTCAGATATCAGGCAAAAGCATCGAAAACTGGACACACTGTACATACTCCTACCACGAATAGAGGCCCCTGAGGGAGATACCTACCTAATGTCCATCAGAAAGTGTCTTCTTCACTTCTTTTCCAATATATAGGGTGAATCATGAGATACGGCAAAATATCTTTTGGTCATAAAACGTTCCTTCGATTCGTCTGATTTTTGCTTGGGATATTCCGCTATTACTCTCTAATCGAGTGACTTATTCAGAATCGAGAAAATCAAGGACCGTTCTTGAAAAATTTATAAAGTTCAGTTCTTAGCAAAAAGTTCAGGTGGATCTGGAAAAACGGGCAGCCTGTATAGACACTTTCACAGGAAATGTTCCTCAAAAATCTATGCTATAATTCCATCACTAGCAATACCAGTCAGACTAACTCGACAAGCACATCCACCTTGAAATATGTCGAACAACTCTTTACCAGAACTCGTTTGTCTATAGAACAGCAAAGCTTTGGATTTCCCTGCCAAAGGACGTATTCTCAACAACTTATATAATCTCGAAAAGTTAAAAAAATTCAAAACCTACCACATTTCCCTTTCCTCCCCAGGTACGCACGATGTTCTTCGAACAGTATAGGGATTCCTCCAGCTCCAGGGATTCCCTGTCGTGCGCTCCACGAAATAAAGGAAAAATATTTGAAATTCATAGAAAAAAATTAAGATGCACCGTTCTTGATCAAAAAAGTTGAGGGGGTGTTCAAAACATGCGTCAACTCATGAAAGTGAAGAGAGTTCTACACATAATCATTGAACCAATTACTTTCCTAGTGAATTTTTCATTTTTAACTGGCACTTTCCCAGAATCCTTAAAGGTGGGAAAGGTCACTCCCATTCAAAAAAAATCAAAAATATTTACAATCGATAATTTCAGGCCAGTAACCGTACCTCCAAGTTTTTCAAAAATCTTCGAGTACGCATTTTTAGAACGCCTATTGAATTTCATTGATTTGCATAATATTCTGATACCTATGCAGCACGGTTTTCGCTCTGGAAAATCAACACAAACGGCCATTCTCAATTTTTTCATTAATCTGATGGATTTTATTGAAACAGGTAAATGCCCTGCTGCGATCTTGTGTGATTTGAGCAGGGCATTCGACTGTGTCAATCACTCTAAACTTCTAAATTATTTGGAGAGATATGGTCTTAGGGGAAAGGCACTAAACTGGGTTTCTTCGTTTCTTACTGATCGATATCAATGTGTATCTCTCAAATTCGATAACGGTAATACACTATCTTCCTGTACATCTGAAGTGAAGCTGGTTCAGATGGGAGTGCCACAGGGATCCATCTTGGGACCAATTTTGTTTATTTTGTATATTAATAATATTGATAAAGAAATAACATATCCTTTGTTTACCGCCTATGCGGATGATATTAGCTTTCTGGTATCAACTAAAGACACTCATTCATTATCTGATAAATGTGAGGAAATCTTGTCTTCAGCCACCAGATATTTCAATACACATGATCTATTTTTCAATGCCGGGAAAACACAGGTGATTCGTTTCCATAATTATCAAAATAAAGTTGATGCACTCCAACTAAATGTTAATGATAGCATTGTAAGCACCTGCTGCAAAGTGAAATTTCTGGGAATTTATATGGACGAGTTTTTGAATTGGAACACACATTGTGAACAGTTAGTCTCTAAGCTGAGCTCAATAATTTATATGTTCAAAAACTTAAACACTGTTTTAGATTCGAATCAATTGATACGCATATATTATGCCCAAGTAGAAGCTAGGTTACGTTACGGTGTTTGTTTGTGGGGCAACTCATCAATGGGCAACAATGTTTTTATTAAACAAAAAGCCATTTTAAGGTGCATATTTAAAACTCCTAAACGCAGCTCATGCAGGCCACTATTTTATGATTTTAACTCTTATCGGCCTATATTCATTTATGAATTGTCAATATACATATATATCAACAGAAACGACTTCACACTCAACAGTGATATCCATAAAATTAATACTCGTCAAAAACATTTCATTCACACTCTCACTCCTTATAGTTTCTTTGGTATAGTTTTTATCTTTCATTGTGTCTTATATGTTTGTTTTTCGTCCCCTAGCATTAAGTTTTTCTTGACAATTCCTATACAAATCTGTAATTTGTCATTTGAAGGAAATAAACTGATCTATCTATCTATCTATCTAAATGTGAATATAATTTGAACCTGATGGTATTTCAACAAATATTATACTCCACTGACTCCTCATATATAATTCCTCTTCTCTGTCTCTATCTAAAATTCCAGAGACAAGTGCATAGATATGTCGAGAGGTATCGAGTTACAGGGCGACAAAAAACTTTCGAGCCACGTGCAGCCAGCCAATGAGGAGACGTCCGTACGAAAACATATGAAATGTCATTAACACTCAGCGAGAAACGGGTTGTTTTTATAATTATGTACGGGGTGTGCGTGAAGGATATTTTTCAAATGAACCGTCATCAACGGAGGTGGTGAAAGTAGGGTTTCGAGTGGTACCATCAATCCGAAGTTACTGATGGTTGTTGCTAATTAGCTTCCGAAATCATTAGGCTCCAAGAGATCGAAAAAAAAACAAACAAATAAATAATCAAGAGAACAAACTCAAAGTCTCACTCCAAGTAAATTTCAATAAAATAATACGTGCTACATGTTTCGACTCCTAGGAGTCATCATCAGGCTTGCTAGGTAGGAGGAGAAAAGAAACTATAAAATTATTAACATGGTTCACAAGGGTTTTGAGCCCCAAATAATTTTAAAAACATTTTTGAATTTGGGTTTTTTGAACCCCCAGATAATTTTATAGTTTCTTTCCTCCTCCTACTTATCAAGCCTGATGATGATTTGAGGATGGACTACTACCAGAGATTTAAACAAATAAAAGTTTGTCTATGTTACTTGAATCTCAATAACACTTAGCTAACCTTCAAAATATGTGTAATCCCAGAATTTCAATCAAGGATTACCACAGTATCATTTGATATGAAGTACGTGTAGAAAATTCAGTTGCATGTTGCTGACGTCAAAATAAGAAGAAAAGTTCGTATAAATATCTGTCCGAAAGTTATTCGTTTCTGAGATACAGAGAGTGTCAAAGTTGAATTTTTATTTTTGTTTTTTGTTGATAAATTTCGAAATAATGGTGATATTCGAGTAAAGTTTGGCATTTAGGGGTATTTTTTAATGACACTATCAAATTTCATGTTGGTTTGTCTCTTTCGTAGTGGTGGCGCCACCTACATGTCTTTTCGCCACCGAAGATCTACTGGAGATCTACTTGCATACGTCACCCATTTATGGCAAGCTTCATCAGAAAAACACGGGGAATCTCTAGCTGTCGCGTTGGACATATCGAAAGCATTTGACCGTGTTTGGCACGAAGGACTCCTCCACAAACTACCATCATACGGCTTACCACCTCAGCTATGCCATCTCTTATCGAGCTTTCTTTCAGGCAGATCGCTTCATGTGGTGGTGGACGGTGTATCGTCTGATACAATTGGCATCAATTCCGGCGTTCCACAAGGATCAATTTTGGCACCAACCTTATTCCTTCTTCATATTAATGATCTGTTGGGAGTAACAACTTGTCCCATCCACAGCTTTGCAGATGATAGTACTCTCCATACTGCGTTCTCTTCCAGAATTCCCATTTCTTCCCAGGAAACTAAGAACTCAAGGCGCAGGCAGGTCAATGCTGTCAATGAAGACCTTGCTGAAATCACAGCCTGGGGAACCAACAACCTAGTTGAATTCAACGCCACCAAAACTCAAGCCTGTATTTTCTCTAGAAAGGCGGAACTCAGTATGCCCGACATTGTAATGTCTGGCACCACCATCCCCACCAAGCCCACCATATCTATGCTCGGTATTTCCATCAGCAACACTCTTTCATGGGATAATCATGTGAGATCCATCGCAAAAACTGCTTCACAAAAACTCGGATTCTTGCTCCGTGCGAAAAGCTACTTTACACCTCAACAGCTCCTCATGATCTACAAAGCGCAGATACGGCGTGTTCTAGAATACTGTTCCCACATATGGGGTTCAGCACCAAAACATACGCTGATGCTCTTAGATTCCATCCAGAGAAGAGCCATACGCCTGGTGGGTGACGCCACACTCACTCACTCTTTGACATCATTGGAACACCGTAGAAAGGTTAGCGACCTTTCACTTTTCTATCGATACTTCCACGGGAAATGTTCTTCGGAAATCTCTGCTATCATCCCTTCACTAGCAATACCAGTCAGACGAACTAGACAAGCCCAGTCAGCACATCCTTTCGTTGTCAACCTCGAAAGATGTCGAACAGCACTTTATCAAAACTCCTTCATCCATAGAACGGCTAGGCTCTGGAATTCATTGCCTGAGGAAGTATTCCCAACAACATATAATCTCCAGAAGTTAAAAAAAAATCCAATACTTACCTCCTATCCCTATCCTCCCTAGGAACGCACGATGTTCTTTGAACATTATAGGGATTGCCTTTCGTGCGCTCCAAGCGATAAAAAAAAAGTCATAACTTTTTTGTGCGTACCTGTGTCACGGCAGATGAATTCATCGGCAACAAGAGTCACCTTCCGTGTTTCTGAGAATTTCCTAGAAAATACTGCAACGTTTCATGAAAATAACATCAAATTAGTTCTTTTTTGTTTTAGCTATAGAGACGGTTCATCCATTATGTTTATGTCGTCTTTGAACTTTACACTAAACAAAAGAAAAAAACGTTCTGATATAACTCGTAAAGTCATGGTGTATCGAATTTCGTTCTTTAATGTCTTTCTTCTGTAATTCGTCGAGTATTAACCCCGCAACGCACGTTTAACGTATGCCTTGCCTACTAACAATGACCATATGTGAAGAATTGAACATCTCATATTTTGATAAAAAATCATCGCTGCACAAGTGTCTTTCAGTCGCTCGCACTTGTTGACTCGGCTGATCCCCTTTTTTGATGGCTTCTTAAGTCAACATGCCTCAACGAAAAATCAGGAAATTATCTGTCTGCAATTCTCTGGATTTTAGGGATTCTCTCTTCTCTCTCCTCACTCTGGAAAAATCAAACTTTATTAGCACAGTGCTCTTCATTACAGTAAAATTTACAATAATAATATATCATCTAATATGTGTTGTAAGAAGCATATTACGCATGAATGGAAAAGTGATTCCATGAGTGCGTAAATTGCTTTACAACACGCATTACGTACTATACTTCACCAACTGCCATATAGTACATCAAAAAAGTTTGGACAAACAGTCTGAATTATGATTCCTGACAGTTATGTCATCCGCTGTTGACGGCGATTACGTGATCATGACTGGCGAAATAAACTGAAAGTGTGCGTAAAGAGCTACTTACTGGGCCTGTATCTCGTGTGTTCTTGCCTGCTTTCTATAGTGGCCGTAGGTGATAGTATATTACATAACAAGAGTTGTAAAACGCATATTACGCACGAAGTGGAAAGAGTTACACACGATGCCGCATAGCGGCGAGTGTGTAACTCCACAAGTGCGTAATTGCTTTACAACTCGAGATTTGTACTATTCTTTTTCTACGACTACACTATATTTTCTTCCGGATAGAGCAGATATTGTATTAAGGCACAAATAACGAATACCTATATATACACGTCTCCCGTCACTAAGCCAGCTGCATGAAAAGTTACAAATCACAATTCTTGTGTTTGTTTATTGATACATTGCATACCGAGACATTTTCCTCAATTCGAATTGAAATGAAGCCGTTTTTCATATCTATAAACAACTTTATTAATAGGTAGCAAAAAACATATTATACAGGGCGTTTCACAGGTAAAGGGAAATATTTCAATGGTAGATAGGGGTCACCAAGGTGGTTCTGAAAATACCATATTTGATAGGTCTTAGAGTTTTCATAACGGAGATACAGGGCGATTTATCGATTTCAAATAATTATTCATTCCTCTATAAGTATTGAACTACCCAGTATATTTTTCTAAAATTTGGTATGGAGCTCAAACTTGGGACGTTGAATTCATTCACCTATCAGGCGAAGAGAAAATCCAGGTTCGGCTTCAGGAAAAATTCACATTTATTCGAAATATTAAAATAACACACTGTATGTAATAATTGACAGAGTTCATCAAAGGAATCGTAAAGAGGAGGAAAAACTGAACTGGATTTGATGCTTTTTGTTTTCCCGCCATCAATTTTCATCGTAACAATCATAAACAGAAAGCTGAAAGTATGTCAATTTGAAGAGTATTGAAATTATTAAACCAGTGTCAATTATGATTATTAGGTATATTTTAGTCAAAAAATCGCTCGAAAGAACTTACTAAGTCTCACAGTTTTTATAACGGAGATACAGGGTGAATTATCGGTTTTGAATAATTATTCACTCGTCCATAAGTATAAAACTACCCAGTAACATTTTCTCAAATATGCATGGTATGTAGCTTACTTGGGACGATGGATTCATTAACCTTTCAGGCGGAATTATAATTCGATAATTCACCTTGTATCTTTGTTATAAAGACTATGAGACTTTTCCTGAAGCTGAACCTGTATTCCCATTCTGCCTGATAGGTCAATGAATCCATCGTTCCAATTGAGCTCAATACCAAATTTGAGAAAATATTACTGCGATGAGTAGTTCAATACTTATGGACGAGTGATAATTCACCCTGTATCTCTGTTATAAAGACTGTGAGACTAAGTAAGTTCTTTCGAACGATCATTTAACAAGAATATATCAAATAATCATAATTGAAAGTGGTTTCATAATTTTAATACTCTTGAAATTGACATACTTTTAGCTTCCTGTTTATGATTGTTACGATGAGAATTGGTGGCGGAAAAACAAAAAGCATCAAATCCAGTTCAGTTTTTCCTCTTCTTCACGATTCCTTTGATGAACTTTGTCAATTATTACATACAGTGTGTTATTTTAATATTTCGAATAAATGTAAATTTTTCCTGAAGCCGAACCTGGATTTTCACCTCGCCCGATAGGTGAATGCATTCAACGTCCCAAGTTTGAGCTCCATACCAAATTTTAGAAAAATATACTGGGTAATTCAATACTTATAGACGAATGAATAATTATTCGAAATCGATAAATCGCCCTGTATCTCCGTTATGAAAACTCTAAGACCTATCAAATATGGTATTTTCAGAACCACCTTGGTGACCCCTATCTACCATTGAAATTTTTCCCTTTACCTGTGAAACACCCTGTATAAAAAATAATTAACATTCATAATGGTTATTTATTTGTAACAGTGCAGCACGAGAGATTCTGTAATCGTTGTTAAAAATATTTAAAAAAAGTTCTGTATTAGTAGATATTTTATAAATATGGTTTCGAAGATTGACCTTTTCTAATTATTTCTGTTATTTAAAAAAAAGGAATTCATCAATTCAATGTCTAGTATGTATGTTCATGAATAAATATTCATCAACAGGAGCATTCTGCAGAAAATAATATTGATCTGTTCAGCGTTGAGTATTTTTTATTTTTTACTTCGGAATCCATCCGATTTCTTTTTGAGGAAATGGGATATGTTGCTATATTGAAATTGTGATTGATATTCATGCAGTGTTGATCGTAACATGGAAGATATCGACCAGAGTGATGATGATTTTATCGAATAAAATATACTAAAAGGATATTTTCCGAAAATGACACGGTATTATTTCTAATTCTCCAGTCCAGGAATTTTTTATGTGCTATTTCGTATCATTCACGATAGACTTAGCGGGTAGCAACTCAATTTTAGCCATTTTCTAGCTTTTTCCAAAAATTCTGGTAGTGTAGAAATAATCTGCTCATCGTCTACGCTTGACATCATTTTTTTTTAGCTGAAATTGAAAATAATCAATAAAAATAATCATATTTCCAAAAAATATAACTTACCTGATACTTTCGGTTCCGGTGGATTGCTGGATTGATTGATAAGTAGATAAGTACCTGCCCACCTAGCAATAACTGACATTGATAAAATTGTTAATTGTTATTGACACATCGCCTAATCAACATAACAAAGTCATCTATCAACATACCTTTGAAAACCGTGCGATCGCTCTCTTTACGCACACGTGTGTATGGAGAAGCTTATACTGCCATTGTTTTGTGTACAATATCCATCACTTACAGTAGTAGTCGTAGGAAAAATACAGTAAGTCAATAAATAAAGACATAGAAATATAGAACTCAGACACATGCGTTACGTCACATATTTTTAAATAAGAGTAATTTACAGATTTCTCTTTCCTCAATTGGTTAATCAATAATTATCTTTCACAAATAACACACACGATTCTTTGAAACTATCTAGTGACACTATCTAAGTGAAAATATTAGTTTTATTTCGATAAGAGGTATACAGAATCTCGAGGTCTACAAATCAAAAATCACTTCGATCTCTACATAATACGAAAGCGTTGAACGGATATGGATACTTTTTTTATAATTGCCAGTACAAACTGGCAATTATGGCTAATACCATACCATACCGGCTTCTCTTCCAGGGCTCCAATACCAGCAAGGCAAATCTTAAACGAACGAGGGAGAAATGTTGACAACATAAATATGGACTTGGCAACAATTCTCGAATGGGGATCCAATAAACTTGGTAAATTTCAATGCAAACAGAACACAAGCATGCCTTCTCTCTGGAAAAGCTGATCTCACTGTGCCCAACAAAACCCTGTCAGGAGAACCCATATATACCTTTGAAGACGTCCATTTCGATACTTGGTATTACTATCAGCAATAACCTTGCTTGTGATAATCACGTGAGATCAATTGTTAAAAGTGCATCCCAAAAACTTGATTGTCTGTTTCGGGCCAAGAGCTATTTCACTTCCAGTCAGCTGCTTATGATCTATAAGGCACAGATCCTACCTGTCCTGGAATACTGTTCCCATATTTGGAGTGCAGCACCCAAACATACCCTGAAACTGTTGGATCCACTTTGGAGACCTGCAGAACATCTCTTTCCAAAGACTAGTTCATCCAACGAACAGCGAGGCTCTGGAACACATTGCTAAAGGAGGTGTTCCCCGAGGCGTATAACCTCCAGAAATTCAAGAAGAACACCAATTCCTACCTTATTTCCCTTGATTCTCACGATGTTCTCTGAACATTACAGGATATCCCTTTTCGTGGGAACCAGAACATAAAAAAAATTGTCAGTTCAAACTTACAATGGGCGTGTACACCTCAGTAAAACATTCAACTCAAACCATGTTTATAATGATCCTTTTATACATAAATAATGATTGACCACATAATTCGATCGAAAAATTGACTGGAATATTTTATTTTTTAGCGTAAATAATAGTACCTTCTGAAAACGGACCCTCTCATGACGTAGAAACCTCATCTCGCCATAGTTGAAAGAAAATACCAAACGCCAGACGGAGACTGAGGCAACTAATACACTAATTCTTTCAACTGTGATCTCGCGCTAATTCACTCTGTCAGAAATCATGTATTATTCATCTCTGTCTGGAATAGTCTTGTTTCAGTATTAGGGTTTTGACGTCACATCATCGCCTCGTTTCCAGAGGTCTGAAAAATCGGGGGTTTCAATAATTTTTTATAAAACGTAGAGAGCTCATAGCAAGAAACGGTTTGCGGTGGTGAGCTGGTTTGGGTGAGTTCTATCGAATTATGAAATAATTTTTTTTTGTGATATAAGCCCATTATAGCTAAATGCCAGTTCAAACTGGCAGTTATGGCTAATTGCCAGTTCAAACTAGCAATTATGGCTAAATGCCAGTCCAAACTGGCCATTATATGAAAAAAATAATCATGTCCGTTTCGCTTTCATTTCCACATATTTTGATTTTTTTTTTATCTTGTCTACACAACTATACAGAGAGTGCCGATAATACAAGGTGTAAATCCTCGGGTGATTTGAAGGCGAAAAGTTCATATCAACATATTATGTCATAAACCTCTTAGTTCTCCAGCTACAGGGTGTTGAACTTTCAAGAAAACAGTGAGTTTTTTATCACTGTTAGATATACTCATGAAATTCTGTACACACTTTTCTACGTATCATTAGGGAGCATTTTCTGACGTGAAAGATATTTTAAAATGAACTGACTATTTCAAGAGAATAAAAAGGTATGCCACTGAATACTGAAAATCAAAATTATTTTCGAATTCTCCATTCATTTTGGAGCATATTCGATGTCAAGACTTACTTTCCATACGACGTATAACGTTTCAGCGTGAAAAAATAAAAATCAAAAAATGTTTTTTTCTGAGATTGTTTTTGGCATTTTATTGAAATTTAGTAGGCACCCACTATGAGTAGAAACATATTTTGCTCTGGGAAAAAGAATCAACATTTCCCTTTTAACAGTGCGATGTTCACGTAGGCCTGATATATTAGTCGCGTTTTTTTTTTGTGATTTTTTGGTGTACCTATGAATTATGATGAAAAAAATGAAATGGCAAACAATGGAGAATGACATTGATGTGATAACGGTGTGTGACAATCACATACAATCAAAATGATATAATAATTATCACTTGTAATATATACCACTAGAGGTCAAATTATTTCCGGAAATTTTTTCGAGCTCATGAATATTTTGAAAATTATTCCGAGTCGAAGACGAGTTTTGATAAAAAAAATTCGTTGTTCAGAAGGGATCACACTCGAATCCAAAAAATAAAGAAGCTGAGTTTAAGCACTCACCTTTGAAGTTGAGGGTCAAAAATAGTAACTTTTGTTTTCCCTGTATAAAAATCAAGTCATCAGCGTTTTCAAGAACTAAAATTCAGGATAACACTCCGAAACATGAATCTACAATTTTGTCGAAATCTCACCAGAATCGGACAAGAATTAAAAAAATTACAGGGCTATCACTTTGGTAGATTTTTTTGCTGGCCGTTTTTTTCTGCCAGTGAGTGTTGGTTTATTGAAGATTACATATTATTTTGATAGATTGACGTGTCTATCGAATGTATTGTCTATCAATACTGTTTTTTTCAAATGTATATTCCATCTTGAAAAAATTGATCAATCCAATTAGTTTAGTGGTGCCCGCGAGAGTCTCGTTTTCGAGAGTCTCGCATGGTTCGTCTCGTTTTCGAGACGAGACTCGGACAAGACGAGACGAGTCTCGCAGGTAAATATTTATGCGTGCCGACTGCAGACTTGAAAATTTCATTCATAATACAACATATTTAGAAAGAATTCAGACTTTTTAGCACAGATAGACAAAACATTTCATTTTATTTTTATAACTTTAGAATTTATAATGCTATGTTTTTTTTTTCTTGTTTAGATGTATGATGTAAGTATGTATGTACCTATTAGGTACTTACTTTTCAATGAATAATGTTATTTTTGTTGTAAATTTCTCTCCCTACTTCTACATTAAACCTAAAAAGTAGGTAAAAGTAAACATCACGTACTAGACTAGAACAAGATTATGCATGACGAAATTGCGATACATTTGTGAGACTCTCGTACTAGACGCGAGACAAGACGAGACTAGAGACTGCGAGACGAGACTCGAAACAAGACTTCATATTCCATCGGCGAGACGAGACGAGAATTTATGAAAGTCTCGTTTCGTTGGTCTCGTGTGAATCACTAAATTAGTTACATAGATAGGGAAACTGGGGCAGGTTGAAACACGGGGCACGTTGAAACATTTCAAATTCCGCGGAATTTTCGCAACTGTATGGTGGCAACACAGAAGTTATGTCAGTTAGTTTGTAAACACATATCCTGCCGTGGAATTCAGCGTCATTGCAAGTTTGGTTGTTGTGTAGGGCGTATTTGAGTGTTCTCAGGTGAGAAAAGTAAATATTCTGCATGATATTCTCATGACAATATAATCGGCGCCTAATTTTTTAGGATATCAACTAAATTAGATCATTAATATGTATCATATGCCATGTTCATCTCTACGGTTATGATTCAAATTAGTGATGAAATTTCGTAATAATGATACATAAAAGCGTTGAAAACGTGATTGGGGTACAATGAAACAAAATAAATGGGGTAGGTTGAACCGTTTCAAGCCAGAGAAGCTTTAGAAAAAGCAAACAAAAAAGAAATCCGCACCAGAAAACTAAAAAGCAAGGTTTTTGACTCTCCCAAAGATGAAGATTCAGACTCGGATCTAGATTTTGCTTCAGAATCAAGTTTGGATGTACGATAAACATTTGTTAGAGATGATTTTATTTTTCTTGTTCTCGAGTTGAAGGCTTGTTAATTTTGTGTTCCTTTAATGAAATTATTTTAGGTTTTTTAGATATTTGTAACACTTGTACCTGTTTCATATGGTTGTGAATATCATATTCGTGCGTTTTCGAATTAAACTCAATTTGATGAAATTGAAATATGCATTATTTCATGAAATAAAATGATGTTTCAACCTGCCCCCTACAAAATCATCAACTGTTACAACCTGCCCCGAGCATGGGGTTCAATGAAACAAAAACATGTTCCAACAAAAAAATTGCTTCGCCCGTATTTCTTTCATTCAGCGGAATTTCAACAATATGCAATTGTACATAACAGAGTAACTGTCATTCCCTATTTTTTCCAGAATTTTTCACTAGAAAATATGACAACTAGGAACAACTATATATTTTTTGTTCCAACCTGCCCCAGTTTCCCTATAATTATTAAATTATAAAAAGAATGTGTTTTTGATCTGATAGAGATACTATAACTCTTACAGGAGCAACTCACAAAATGAAATGTCCAACCCTTGAAAATATGGTCAATTGTGGAGTAGTGTATGTTATAGGAGCACCAGATGAAATTATAGATATTATTAACACCATAATATATATAAATGCGACACATATGTTTGATGTAACATCAGGCTCCGCTGAAAATGATCGTAAATATGGAATCTGTTTGAACTGGCCTGTCAAGATCCAGCTCACAATTTATGGAAACATGTGAAAATATTGAAATCCAAGGGGTTGGTTCAGTTGGTCGGCTTTCCGTCATCTTCCCATCTCTATGTGCTCATCGTCTAGACTCTCGTGGGAAAAGGTATCAAAGTTTCGGGTCACCAAAAAACCATTTGAGAATAGGGAAGCATCACCATCGGGGCAATAAAACAGTGTTGAGTTCGTTTTTTATTGTTTATGGCATTTTAAGAGTATCTTGAGTTATTGGATCGACAACAGGGGCGTTGGAGGAATGAATTTTGTTGGTTTCCCTACCCGCATAAATTAGAAAAATAGTATATTATGTAACAAGTGTTATAATAGTTATTTATGTAATAAGGATCATTAGCCGAGTCCGATAACACGGCGTGTGCCATAATGATTGTTTATGATTCGTATTACATACAAAATTTTATCTGATGGCATTTATATCAATACATTTTCGAAAAATTAAAAACTGCATTTTCGACATGTCACAATGACAACTATTTTTAAAGGAGTAAGTATTGTGTAGTTTCAAATATTAGTAGGTGAGTGAGCTGTGCTTTGCCATTATATTAATATTACAAATTGTAGTAATTGTTCTTTTACCATTTATAATAAATAGTTTTGTACATATATAGTTATGCATTTTGAATAAACTTTTTTGATCAAACCATAACATGTTTTCCTTATAGAATTTCATTATGGTACTTAGTACCATAATGAGCTTCCTTATGTCATCAAAATTGAGTGACATAACGTTGTCATTATGACATGCCATCAGATAAACGTACTTTTAGTAATGAGTAGTTTAAGCACGAGCGGAGCAGAGCGGAGCGAGTGTTTAATAAACGAGTGTCTAGAAGAGTTTATAAACGCGTTACATACTATGATTTTTCTACGAACTCCGAAAATTACTTCAACATACCTGCAATTCCTGCTAACCTACAAAATAATTCGAAAGGAATGGGAATTGAGAACATAATACATATGCAACTGCATGCAACCATCAGCGAGACACGTATAAGTGATATTGGTTGTAGATGTGTCCAGTCCATTGCTTATTAACCTTTGTTTCACGTTTATTGTCATGCTCAGCGCAGAATAAATAAATTGTTCTCAAAGATGGATGCTTCATTTTTACACTTTTTGGAGATATGCAAGTTCCAGAACATTCTCTTCGATTTCACTTCCGTCTACTTTTCGCATATTATATTTTTGATGATGAATTCTGATACAAACGAATATTGTTTGAATAATTCTGATAGAAAATTCGAAAATAACAGTTGACAGTTAATACAATTGACAGGCCAGATCTGTCTCAAATCACTGAATCTGTGTTTAATGAACTGCGTTGCCATGGTAATGTGTTTAAGAAATCGTGTTGCCATGGTAACGTGTTTAATATTTTGATTTAATCACAGATCGATCATTTAGCGTGGTACATATCCGTACGCTAAATGCCATTTTAATTATGTGAGTAGAAATAAGCATTTAGCGTACGGATATGTACCACGCTAAATGATCGATTAATCACTGATTGTCGATCTGTGATTTATTCAAAATATTAAACACGTTACAATTGCAACACGATTTCTTAAACACATTACCATGGCAACGCAGTTCATTAAACACAGCTTCAGTAATTTGAGACCTGTCTGGCCTGTCAATTGTATTAACTGACAATTGATGTTATTTTCAAATTTTGTATCAGAATTATTCAAACAATATATTCGTTTGTATCAGAATTCTACATTGAAAATATATGCGAAAAGTAGACGAAAGTGAAATCGAAGAGAATGTTCTGGTACTTGCATATCTCCAAGAAGTGTAAAAATGAAGCATCCATCTTTGAGAACAATTT
The DNA here is from genome assembly GCA_918026855.4 of Phaedon cochleariae. Classification (NCBI taxonomy): domain Eukaryota; kingdom Metazoa; phylum Arthropoda; class Insecta; order Coleoptera; family Chrysomelidae; genus Phaedon; species Phaedon cochleariae. The sequence goes on along the minus strand of OU896710.1, from coordinate 7,234,212 downwards.
ATTTATACTGCGCTAAGCATGAAAATAAAGGTGAAACAAAGGTTAGTGAGCAATGGACTGGACACATCTACAACCAATATCACTTATACGTGTCTCGTTGGTTGCATGCAATTGCATGTATTATGTTCTCAATTCCCATTCCTTTCGAATTATTTTGTAGGTTAGCAGGAATTGCAGGTATGTTTAAGTAATTTTCGGAGTTCGTAGAAAAATCATAGTATGTAACGCGTTTATAAACTCTTCTAGACACTCGTTTATTAAACACTCGCTCCGCTCTGCTCCGCTCGTGCTTAAACTACTCATTAATAAAAGGACGTTTATAACACTTGTTACATAATATACAAATATCTACTGCTCATTTTAAGCACGAACTGAAAACATTCATAATTAGTAACCCTAGAAACATTGATGACCTTCTACTGAAAGTATTTTTGCAATCGTTAAGGTATTAGGTATTTTTTTCAAATGTTCATATCATTGTTCACGATCATTACCTATTTATGTTTCCAGTAAATAGCAAACCTTAGAATTATGAATCCTAATTATATATATCTGAGTCTATTATACTATCGATTCTTTTTTATCACGTTTATTATTTATTGCATTGATTCACCCTCAAAAAACAAGTGTTAACTCACTTATTGAGTGCTCACATTTATTCATCAACAATCAATTCATATTCATCAGCATTTATATTCATCAGCATTCAATTTATTGCTATGTTTGTTTTTCAATGTATATCTATTTGTACTCTTTATTCATGAATAAATGTTATTATAATATCAATATCATAATATCTGATAATGGAATAGTCTGCAATTAGTCTTTAACCTTTTATTTGAGACTAGCTGACCCCGCAAACGTTGTTTTGCTTTATACATTATTTCAATAAAATATTTTTCCAGTTGAATTTTTTTTGTATTTCTTGGAGCGCACGAAAGGGAATCCCTATGATGTTCAAAGAACATCGTGCGTACCCAGGAAGGATAGGAAGAGGAGGTAGGTGTTGGATTTGTTTTGAACTTCTGGATATTTATAAGTTCTAGGAAATACTTCCTTAGGCAATGAATTCCAGAACTTTCCCGTTCTATAGAGAAACGAGTTTTGATATAGTGCTGTTCAACATATTTCGAGGTTGACAACGAACGGATGTGCTGATACTGCGCTTGTTATTATTATCATTTTATCTTCTACTCCTTTTAGAGTTTGTCTATCTATAGAAGCATTGGATCAGCCATCTTGAATTTCCTAATTTTGGCAAAAGAATCATAATCTCCGATCACGAAAACCCCTATTGGCACCAATTTTGATTAGAGTCGGATCATAATTTCAAAACTCGTCCGCCGTAATGATTCCGTCATCTCGAATTTCCAAATTTTGACAAAAGAATCATAATCTCTGACCCTGAAATCTCCCAGATACCAATTTTGAATAGAATCGAATTTCCAAATTTTGACGAAAGAATAATAATTTTCGACCCCAAAAACTCCCAGATACCAATTTTGAATAGAATCGGACAATAATTACATAACTCCTCCGCCACATTGGATCCGCCATCTTGAATTTCCTAATAGTACCCACTGATAGTACCCCTCAATTTCCAACCAAATCGGTCTAGTAGTTTCAGAGCCTATTCAATACAAACAAGCAAATAAATCTATCCTTATATAGTCAGTCTCCAATGTCTTCCATCGTCTAAGTATTTTTGGGAAATCAGAAAATCATCGTTGACATATCTAAAAGAAAATAATTGTAGTTTCCGGGCTAATATCACAGAATGTTTCCAAGTTATTTGAAGAAATTAATCGAAATTGATCACACTTTATCATAGCCACTTTTTCTTTCCTACAACGACGTTTCATCTTCCCGAATCCATAATCAACTTATTTTTTCAAATACGGACCTGGATTTTTTCATTAATTTTTTCACACCTTTGGATATTTAGAAAAAATGACTTTACTCAATGAACAGCGGACATGGAAGAGGACAAGTTGCTCATTTGAAATGGATATACAGGGTGTATCTATACAGTGTCATTCATAATGTCGGCATCATATGGGAAAAACTTTAATTAATGACTTATTTTGGAATTCGAGGTGAACGTTAAGTTTTGCTCCAAAAAAGATGAAAAATGGGCTACTCAATCGGGGTCACGTGACTTTCGCTACATGTCAAAAGTGAAATTGTTTCAAATTAATCGCTGAATGTAGGCTTATTTGTTCGAATATCGAAAGAGTTCACTTGAAAAAGTTGTTTCTATTCCAATTTTACACATTCTTCTCGGATTTGATCTTTCTAGTGCAACTTTTAGATTTTGATTTTTTTGTTAATTTTTCGAAATTTCTGTAATATTTGAAGAATTGTTGATTCCACGAAACTACTTCATACCAGTAGCTTTTTCATGCTACTTACTTTCAATTACTCATTATAACTGATTATGGACAGAAATATGATTTTCTTCAGAAAATGATAATACCCGCTTACAAATTCTGTTATGTTTGATGCAAAGTTGATATATCGTCAAGCATTTAGAAACGAAATTCATTTAAACTGATCTTTTCAGTAGGTACTGAGAATAAAAATTAAATGAATTTCGTTTCTTAATGCTTGACTCAAACATAACAGAATTCTGATGTTATGTTTGCATCAAACATAACAGAATTTTGAAGCGGAGATTATCATTTTCTGAAGAAAATCATATTTTTGTCGATAATTAGTGATAATTAGTAATTGAAAGCTAGGAGCATGATGAAACTACTGGTATGAAGTTGCTTTATCGAATTTATAATTTTTTTAATATTACAGATATTTCGAAAATTTTCAAAAAATATCGAAATCTAAAAAATGTAATAGAAAGATAAAATCCGAGTCACATATGTGAAATTCAATAAGAAACAACTTTCTCAAGTGAATTTTTTCGATATTCGAACAAATAAGCCTACTTTCAGCGATTAATTTGAAAAAATCAAGAAGTGTTTCCTTGTGACATTCTAGCGTATAAAGTTCATATAAAAATGTGTCCTAACTTGCTCTGTTTTTGAGATACAGGAAGTTGGAAGTATTAATTGTTTTTATTTACATCAATGAGCTTTCATGGTGCCAAAATTCAGTATGGATGGAGACTGAGAAAGTCCCAAAATTTCAAAATGATTATAATTGGGGTTATTGAGTAATCTCAATGGAAGTCTTGAAAACACCTACATTAAAATTTGGAGTCAAATCGAATTTTTATTTTTTCCTCAAAAATTAAGCAAGATACAAAATCACACAGAGGATAAAAAAAGTTGCTATTTCAATAGTTCAATCTGAAAAAAATATGAAACTCAAAAAAACCGGTGGTGTACAATGACATTCACCATGAATATCGATCAATTTACTCACTGTGACGCCACTGGAAATATTATTTCGAATTTAATTGCACTAGAAAAAGCTCCATATTACTATTTACAAAACCACAACGTTCTATTAAAATTGATAGGAAGACAATTGAGAAATAAATAGCAAAAAGATTTTTCATGGAAATATTAATACCCTGTATTTAGAAAACGAAGCAAGGTAGGATACATGTTTATGTGGGAAAATATTTCCTGAAATATCACAAGAAATCATCCCTTGAATTGTTTCGGTGTTATTTAGATACACCCTACCCTGTATACCTTCGCTGTTAATTTTACAGAAATATTTACGATTCAACAAAAAATAATTCATCAAATTAATTTCGTTTTTGCTATTAATTTTCTATTTGTTGAACCTCAGTAATTATAATATGAGTAACTCTGATTATGTTTTTATATTTTCCAATTATTGTACGAACTATAGTTAATTGTGTCTATTTTTTCTACTGATGGTTCTCTCAACATATTTTCTTGCATTTCTGATAAAAATGAATAATATTCCACTATTTTATTGTTCAAATCATTATTTACGTTTTCACGCCAACCCATTCAATTACAAATCCAATCAGCTGTTGCCTAAATGTCATTTGCATCTATGATTAATTATTTTTTTCTAACTATAATAACAAATTTTAGTCTGCGAGCACGTATAATAATGTTTTGAAGATAAACATATGGAAGCCTCAGTCTATAAAAACGATAGCCACATATGGATGGCAGCACATTTTATTTTTCAAAAACTAACTGTTGGTGTAAATTTGACTTACACACTTTTATTTTCGCCCGGCGGGCGATA
>OU896710.1:6902527-7229521 GCA_918026855.4 Phaedon cochleariae | reverse complement strand
ATATTCAGGGCCTACTTTTGTTTGTTGAAGATGTCAAAATTGCAAAAACGACTATTAGGCATTGTTTTTCGAAACAGTGTAGCCTATTTCATTCAGGCATAGCTGAAATACCCCTATACGAAATGAACGCACAATCTCATACAGGGTGTTAGTTATTCAATGGCAAATTTTGATATTTTTGATTTTTCGATTCACCGTGTATCAAATTTGAGGAGTTGGTATAACCGGTGAAGTAGTTATTCAATAGAGGAACACATCGAATACATAGGTACGAAGTTTCATTGCTGTAACTTCAACAGGAAGATCTCTCTAGATCAACCAAAAATCAATTAAGCTAAAGTTGAGATTCACCATTCTGATAAAGTAAACCGTATTTCACACACTACACCACACAGTCACTCTGAAAATCGTCTTGTTTGATAAAGAGCTGTCGAATATAACACAAATAGAATGACAGACAAATACTCTCTAAAGACTGCTAGAAGATATACTGATGATAATAAAAAAAAATCGATTTCAATTTCATTAATTATTGGTTGACCTAGAGAGATCTTCCTGTAGACGTTACAGCGATGAAACTTCGTATACCTTTGTGTTCCTCTGTTGAATAACTACTTCACTGGTTATATCAACTCCTTAGATTTTGATACAGGGTGAATCGAAAAATCAAAAATATCAAAATTCGCCATTGAATAACACCCTATATGAGATCTAGCGTTCAAATTTCGTTTAGGGGTATTTCAGCTATACCTGAATCGAAAAGGCTAGTCACTATTTCGAAAAAAAATTGCCTAATAGTCGTTTTTGAAATTTTGACCATTTCAACAAACAAAAGTAGTCCTTGAAAATCTGATTATTTCAAATTTCTCCACATTTTCGAATAGAGCTCGTTATGGAATCTTTGTTTTTGAAAATCGGTCGACGAGTTCCAAATTAGGAGGGTGTTGCGAAATGAAATCGCACACACTGTATATAAAAAATCGATTACATGTGACATTTCTCTGGCAGCTATCCCCCACTTCTTATTTTCATGGAATTATTTTCATTGGAATTTACGTGTCATCCTATAAGGAATAAAAGGATAGCATATACTCGAAAAAAATTGAGGAGCAAAAAAAGCCTCTAAATTGAACGATTCACACAATTTGATCATTGAAAGATGCCATCAGAGGTGTACTACGAAAAAGTTTGGGGGATAAAGAAGCCTCTACTCCCAAAAACATATCACCTTATAGATTTTGAAAATCTTTGAACGGCTCGAAATGATGATCTTTCAGGAAGTATTGACCACATCAAATTTCGAGATGATATCTTGAAAAGTCAGCGAGAAATTTCAATTAATAGAAAAAAATAATTACACTTCGACTCCCTGTAGCTCCGCTACTGAACGAGATCGGAATAATGTTTATATGCAATTTTTTGATTAAAATGATGAGATCTATCTCCCATTTTAGTTTGTGCCTCAACACCTGGATCACCGTGTATACCATTTTTTTTATAAAACGAAATGATTTGTAAGATCAAATTACCCTCAGGCACCAAATTTCGTGAGTCTAGAATCAATAGTAAAAGTTTAAGAAAACTGTATTTAAGGACCTAGGTACCACCTTCAAACGGCTGTAGCGTCCTTATTGGAAGTAGTAATTTCGAACAAATGTTGATAAAAACATGTTTTCTTTATATGTATGAGGGCTATTATAATAGCTTATTTTATGCGAAAAGAATACTATACTTTGTCCACGACTACTATTGTCTTTGATATATGAAATTTTTAACAACTGGTTTATCAAAAATCATTATTTGACATCAAGAATACTAAGAATTGAAGATACTTGTTTTATTGATTATTCGTCCACGACTGTTGTACTTTCTCAAGCATAAAGATAGCCATTTTTCACATCACCGAATAATAGCGGTAAATAACCATTATTCACTGGTCTAATGTTCCTTATATGTTATATCGCGTACTCTATACCAGTAAATTATGGTTATTCACTGCTATTATTCACTGGTGTGAAAAATGGCTACCCTTTTGCTTGAGGAAGTACATGTATTATGAATATTCTATACAACAGTCGTGGATAAAATACCTATATATGTATTGGATTTTCGACATTTTGAACATTTGAAGTTTAATAATACGTTATTCTCTACTCAATCAATTTTTATATCGAGTCTGCAATTCTTCGGAAAATTGATTCAGATGAAAAACAATAATGTAGACAGCATTATTATAGAGGTGTAATAACTCCATAAAATTCTCTGGGACAGGCTTGATGTCTAATGAAATCATATAGATTCACAAAAAGTATATGCTCGATTTCTTTTTCTGCTTTTGCAGATAGGTGGTGGAGGGAGGCTACTACCATCTACGAACTCAGGTTCATACCGGGTTTTTGCAGAATATCTCACCTGACAAGAATCTCTACCTCCTTCTCTGTACCCTGCACAGAACATTCTTGGAGTGATGCGGATATATCTAAAATATAAATAATCATAAATTATTACGAATGAAAATACTTACCTGAAATAAAATAGTTATTTATGTACCACGGACGAAAACCTGTGTAAATCTGCAAATCAGCAATCAGTCGAGACGATAGACAGTTTTTCGCCGAGGTGCATATTACATTTTTTCGTAGACCGTGTGTAAGGTGGATTCATGCAAGCAAAATTTAAAACTTAAATGCATTCTGAACTTAAAACAATAATATACAACAATGAAATGAAATGTAGGTGCTCATGTAAGAAACTAAATAATTAAAACTAAAATTAAAACTAACCAACTAAAAAATCAATTTCTTTCCTACTTCACGACAGTGCATGCGCCAAATAATAACTAGCTGCGCTGGAAAAATATTAAACAGCTGATGAAGGGTTATTGCATGAACACCCATAATATATTTCTAATATATTTCAAAACCTAAGTCTTTGAAATCCCAAGTATACGAAGGGACTTGATAAGGTTTTCAAAGACTTAGGTTTTGAAAGCGTTTATCAGTCTGGGTCAAAATTAGGCAATTTATTAGGCAATCCGAAAGATAAAGTGGACACACTTGAAAAGTCGGGAATATACGAAATAAGTTGTAATGATTGTGATAAAACATATATAGGCCAAACCAGGCGACCCATAAAAACAAGGTTCAAAGAACACATAGCCCATTTAAAATATGGCAGGTTAGATAAATCTTGTGTAGCCGAACATATGTTCAATCACAATCATAACACACATATTACTAACCTCAAATTAGTTAAGCAAGTTAATAACATTAGAAAACTAGACGCATATGAAAGCTTAGAGATATTTAAGAATAGTAAAAGAGTAATGAATAAGGATAATGGACCTATTCCATATAGCCCTCTATATAGTTTAACAAAATAAAAATTAAGATTAACATGTGAACTCAACCATGACAAACATTAACTTGACGGTTAGTATTTTTCACAGTTGGGTGAACATATAGGTACCTAGTATATAAGCAGCACACTAGAATAGGATATTTAGTTTTAATCTTCTCCTGAAGATGCTATCATAGTTAGCGAAACACGTGTCGAGGAGTGTGAAAAATCGGTTTGGTTAGTGGTAAAACAGTGTAGTGGAGTATATTTCTAATTCAAAATTCGTTCAAATCTGAAGTTCATTATAATTTAGTTGATGTTGCATGAATCCACCTTTATATCCACATCACGGTCCTTTTCACATGTGAAATCTATCGGTTTTCGTGAAAAATTAATTTGACAACAGCAAATGACAGTTGTTGTCAACTCACTCTCCGCGCAGACCAGGGTTGCCAAGTCGATTTTTATTTCATCAGTAAATATCTTGTCCAAAATTCAGATTTATTTTATGCTATACGAATTCCAAGAAAAAATAATGAAATAAACCTATGACGTGAAAATATTATGTACATTCAGTAAACAGAAAAATAACCTATGTTCAACAAAATAGAAACAAACAAAATACTCAATACTCACAAAAGTTTCATAGGTACTTATAAGATTCGAGTATATAAAAAACAGGAACGAATAGTAAAAATAAACAACAATAGTTATTTGTTTTACTATGCAGAAAAGTACAAGATTTAATACCGCGGCTGGAGTTTCATAGCCTAGGCGAAGCCGAGGCTGGTAAACCAGCAAAGGTTGAAAATCACTTCGGATTCGAAAGCAGGACGTCTAATTCACTGACTATTCATATTTCTTCTAGATAATTTTCAATTCAGAAGAATCGAATTTTGTTTGACTTATCATGGAAGCACCCCCGTATCTCACGTAATTATTGAGATAGGGTTCTGAAATTTGCAGGAGGAAACGAAAGGGATGTCCTGATTTTGAATTCAAAGGGATTTTCAACCTCCTTGTATCATTTTTGTGGGTGGTTCCATGGCTGTTGGCGAGCAGTGTATATCACTGTGGACGACTCCACTTGGTCATAGTGTGTATTTTAAGTATTCTCAACAATTACGAAAGATACAGGGGTGCTTTCATTAGAAGTAAGACACACTGTATAATTTTCATCAAGTCAATTCTGATCTTCATATCTCTCATCTGAAGTTTGAGCTTCAAAATAAGCCTGAGATTTCAAAAATCGGTTGCCGAGGAAAAATGTTATGACTGCAAAACCAAAAAGTTAATTTTTTGAGATCACTCTGTAAAAAAAAGAGATAAGGAGACGATTCAAGAACTGTCCCAAGATAATGAGATCATCTACATGCCTCTACTGCTCGCTCTACTGTCATTGTTAAAAAAAAAGTTTTTCTTCATTTGGGATACTTTTGAAGTTTCCGAAATGTTGTACAGTTTCAGGTAACACCCTGTAGCGATTTTATGTAAATAACCTCATGTTTCAAAGAATTACGAGATTATAGATCAAGGACTGGGCTAGCGAACAGTGTGATCCAAATTCAAATCGTTCAAAGCAGAAAAAAATAATTTATAATTCAACAGAGGCAAAATTTTTGGATGCGACGAAATCAGTGTTGCATAGTTTATTCCGATACACCTGGAGATTGTCCACCCTATCTGGTACACCCTCTTCCTAATAACACAAGTTAGTCCAATGTACATCCAAATATATATTCTAACGAAAAATTAGTGCGTACCTGTAGCTGAACTGACAAAACCACGATGGCAGTACCGGCAGATCCACGGCGTGAAGAAAATCCGGTTGGAAAGGAAAGATGCCCGAGATGCTGCCCCAGCCTGATACGTTTCCCTTGGTGTGATCAGGCACGCTCTGGAATTCTTCGGGAAGTTTTACGGGTCGGATGCTGTTCGAGAACCTAGAAAGATGACAGACTAAAGATAGGTAACATGTAGAATACGTTTTGTTGTATATTTATACAATAATTTCAGGGATGTAATGTTGAGCTAACGTTCCTCTATCAACGTTTCCACGGTCATTTCATATGGAATATGGATCTACTACAATCATCGTAAATGAAAGAGTATAGTTATTTTTGTATCTAGAGCGCGAAATGCTACTTTGGTGATCGAGATCCGAGTTAATAGTCGAGATGACCAAAGTATTTCGCGCTCGAGATGCAAACAACATTTTTTCTACAAACGTCAAAAAATATAGTTCTAAAGTGATAATATGCTTAGCTTGATATAAAAAATAATGTTGAACTGGCTTAAAAGGCCTCCCCCTATCGTCCCTAGGTACGCACGATGTTCCACGAACATAATATGAACATTCAGAAATAAATGTATTTAAAATGGCCGTCTTTGGAACGTTTCGAATATTTGAGGACAATATCGTGAGGACGTCCATAGGACAAACTTGTGCTGTCTGGACTGAACTTGGACATGAATCGGGGTGGATGGAATGTGAATTGACGTATTTGTCATCTTAACAGGGTACGGACAGATCCTCATCGTCTCCTCTCACTCCCCTAATAACACACTTATGTCCCATGGATATCCTTAGGACGTCCAGTCGGGACATTCAGGACGTCCATAGGACGTTCGAATTTGGTACCGTGGACGTCCATTGGACGTCTGTGGGACGCACAAATGTCCCACTTGAGGACCAATACTAGGGACGTCCTTGAGGGATGTCTCTGGGACAACTATCGAATACCTAAATCCTACAGTATTCCTCATCAAGCACTTCAGAGGACATCCTTAGGACATCCATTGGACAACCTATCAGCAACGCTGAGGAATATCTCTTCTGGGTCCCTCTAGGATCAGATCTTGCATAACTGTATAGAACATCCACTTGAGTTGATGGTCCGTAGATGGTCCCCAAAAAGTTTCCCAAGGATGTCCAATGGACTTACGTGGAGGACATTGACGAGGAGTACTTATAGCCTACGATTAATCATTCGTCGGCGAGGTGTAAGTCAACGTCCTCGCAGGGAGAACATATTGAAAGTACCGACTGGGACGTCTATAGGACGTTATTTCTAGGACATTGGAAGAGTACAGTTCATGTACCAATTGGGACGGATATCCTTAAGGGACATTCGAAGGATGTCCCTAAGAGACATTTCGATTTTATACGATCCTGGAAATATTGAGGGCGTCTGTGCAGAGATATTTGAAGGAATGTACCATCAGGGACAATTCATGGTTGTCTAGAAACGACATTATATATGATCTTAAGTCATGCCAGAATATATGTACTACTCGGGACATCCGATGGATGTCCCTAAAGGAACGTTTAAAATCATATCCCATCAGGGACATGCCAAGGACGTCCTTGCATGGACATTCTACAATATGTACCACGTGGGACGTTTAAGGGATGCTCTTTCTAGGACATTTGAAATGATGTACCAGCTGGGACATTCTGTGGACGTCCTTGCTCGGACATTGTATGAGATGTACGGGATGGGACGTCCCAAGGACACTTATTTTTTGGTTCGGGACATTCGGACGTGAATTGTACCAAATAGGGACGTCCCTAGGACGTTGTGTGCTATTAGGGATCTAAAGTGTTTGTGAAACAGTTATATAGTTCCATCTTTATTCATTTCTGGGGATATAAACACTAGATTTCTGACATTTGTTGTTTTTTAGGTTATATTGAGGACATTGGCGTATCATACGTAATTTCCACATGTCATTTCTCATTCCACTCTACATATTATATCCGAATGATGATGATAATTTTCGAGTTTTTGATTTTTCAACTCCAGCATAATCTTTGTGAGGAAGTGAGCAAATTTTTCAGGAAGTTCAATACGTTTTACCAAATGGGACTGTTCTTAGGCAGTACCAATTTCCCTCATTCGGTCACTTCACTTTCCATGTTCTGAGTTCATTTGCATTCGATGGAAAGCTGACAAATTCAAATTTGCCATCCAACTGATTGATACAGCCTAACGCGACACATTTTACCATCCTTCCAAAACAGAATTGAATAATGTCGTATTAAGATTAAGTATGAAATAACAATGCAACAGCAATGTCATGTCAGGGACGCCAATACACGAAACCAAGATCACTAGATGATCAAAAGGGTAATTCGTCTCGTGGGTGATGCCTCGCTCACAAACTCATTCACTTCTCTGGAACACCTTAAAAAAGTTGGCGATCTGACGATGCTCTTCTGAAATATCTACAATTGTTCCTCCCTTGGCAGTTACCGCGAGATTAACCCGTCGAGTTGAGGCTTCACACCCCTTCGTGGTCACTTTGGAGACCTGCAGAACGTCTCTTTCGAAAGATTCGTTCATCCAACAAACAGCGAGGCTCTAGAACACATTGCCAAGGGAGGTGTTCCCCGAGGCATATAACCTCCAGAAATTCAAGAAGAACACCAATTCCTACCTTATTTCCCTTGGCACGATGTTCTCTGAACATTACAGGATATCCCTTTTCGTGGGAACCAGAACATAAAGAAAAAATTCGTCTATACCATGTCTGTCATATACGTATTAATAATCAATACGGATAATCTCTATCTGTTTTCATAGCGAAACATGAAGCCGATTTTTGAAGACAAATGACTATCCATAAGGAAAACTGAGATACGATCAGACACATACTGCTTTGATTGAAAGGCTAGTAAACGTCATTGTCCACCGAAACGCATGTCTTTGATGACTACGTATCATGCCACCAAATCCTTATGGATATTCATTTGTTTCATATTTTTGGCTTCATCCTGGCACCCGTTATGATCCGTATTGTTTATTAATACGTATATGATGTCCGTACCCTGTTAGATGACAAATACGTCAGTTTGTATTAAGGGACCCTACCTTAACGGTCTGCTGAACTTGAGTATTCCGATATCGTAATCGTCGTTCCGCAGGTTGTTTTCTGGATGCAAAATGGCTCGACTGACTGGAACGATCACTCCTCCTGAATCGACGGAGGAACTTCCGGCTCTCACCGTGTAACTTCCGGATTTGGGCAGGCAGTGAGCTGCTGTTAAGCCGGTGTCAGCGCTGATCAAAACTGCCCCGCAAATTGGCTTTCCGTTCAGTCTGAAAAATGGGAAAGATCACGCAGACGCTGATGCTCAGGTACAGGCTCTTCACGTATATTTTGAACCTTCCCTCAACTTTTTTTTTATTGTTTTTTTTTTGTTTCCAGGAACGGTTCTTTATAATTTTTCCTGCAAGCCCAGATCAAAAATTTTGGCGCTTCAAGTAGCACATATTTTGTAGCTTCCCAGTACGAATGTTTGGTTATGTTCTACTTTTTCAAATCATATTGTGAAAGGACATACATATACCGGGTGACACAGGGAATCGGGCCACCCCTGTAACTTCTGCATTCCTCAACGGATTTTTCTGAAATTCGGTACAGTTATATAAGCAATTATTTCGGATTTGATCACATTACAATCCAATATGGCGGACTTTCGGTATTTCTGGAAATGCCAGCAACTTTGTGTTTTCAAATGAAACACCCTGTATATTTTTACATATTCAAGTTCAACAAGTCGAAACAAGTGCAATCTCTATTTCAAATGTCATTTTTTCGAAAACATTTAAATTAAAATTGTTTTTTCAGTTTACCTCGTGGATAAATGAGATGTGGTCAAGACTATTCACAATGAGTCACACATAACAGAAGAACATAATTTTTTCTGAAAAATTATTTTTTGTGTCACTTATCCAGGAATCAATTCAGCCACATCACTTTTTGATCAAAAATTATTTTTTTTCAAATGGAACCCCTATGGGCCACCTTCCCGTCTCTCTAGAACATACATTAAGGAACAAAATGACATATCAATTTTGTTTTTCGGTGCAGTAACAAATTGTATACATTCAAAAATCAACAACTAGTTTATGAATTTCCTTGCAGTTAATTTTTCGACTAGGTAAGCTGTGGAATAAATGACATTTGACATCATGATTGCACTTGTTTTGACCTGTTGAACTTGAATATGTGAAAATATACAGGGTGTTCCATTTGAAAAAACAAAATTGCTGGCATTTCCAGAAAAACCGGAAGTCCGCCATATTGGATTGTAATGTGATCAAATCCGAAATAGTTGCTTATATAACTGTACAGAATTTCAGAAAAATCCGTTGACGAATGCAGAAGTTACAGGGGTGGTCCGATAACCTGTGTCACCCGGTATTTTCAATAAAGTCAGACAATTATGAATAAAATACTGATGGTTACAAAACATATATAGTTAAAACATAAATGAAATATTGAATGAAACACTGGTATTTGCAAAATTAGCTTAAACATGTATCTTGTTCTCCAAATTTGTTTCAATTTCATGTAATTCGATTCAATTCATGTAATTTCATGTTCACTGATCATTGTCAATTTTGATTTCCAATCTGATTCAAATTATTTCTTGGAACGTTGCATAGCAACAAACTTTTTCTGCCTCGGTAGTAAAAGTACACCTTTTCTGCCTGTTATGCACCACCGTCATTCTAACGAAACATTCAATGTCATTTGAAGAAAAATATATAATAATGATTCGAATCAAATTGGCAATAAAAAAATATGTTGAACAAAATGATGTATTATTTGGATTTTGCGTGAAATTGAAACGATTTTGGAGAAAAAAAAAATATGTTTCACACGGCAGAAAAGCAGTTTCATTGCCTTGCAGTTTCATTGCCTTGGCTGGTTTCCTAGCCTCGGATGCGCCTTTGCTATGAACCTCGCTATGAACTATCAGTCCTATCCTCCTGGATAATAGTTTATTTACTTCTGTCCAGTGTGCCATGGATAGCCATGATATTAAAAAAATATTTGTATCAAGTTTTCTTTGGAAAACAAAACACTCACTCATAGGTAATGAAAGTATCATAGTAACCCATATGAGCAGACAGTGAAAGTTCCTTAATTTTATGCCATATTAAAAGTGACTCTGAAAAAATGAAGAACGTACAAAAATTTATGAAAATGTCATATTCTGATTCAGAGTTGTCTCAGGAACCCAAAAATGTTATAATATACGGGGTGTTCCATTTAAAAACCAGACCCTGTACAGTGTTCAGTGCATTCCATTTTAGTTCAGATTACCAGTCAAAATAATATATGTATATAAAATAGAGTCAGGTACATGAATAATTACAGCCCATTGTGATCACAATATTACAAAATTAATAATAAAAGACATAATTATAGTACTAGTATATAAGACATATAAGAAATAACAATTAAATATAAAGGTAGAAGGAAGGTAGATTAAAAAAAATAATTCACATTTGTAGACAAAAAGGAACACAGTAAGTTGCGTGGTGAAATTAGAGAAAATAAAAACAATTACATGGGACAAACAGATCAGGCACCAACCGTATATTGCCGGGTACCCGTGAGATGCTCCACATATACCAGGTGGCTACGGAAGTATTGCCTACGGAATATCTCAGTTATTGTATGAAGTAGGTTTGTAAAATTTGGAGCGTCGATATAATGACATAAGAGCTACAATTTGAGCACATTGACATGTCGAAGTCAACTTCCGGTCTGACCGGAAGTAACATCAACTTTCTTATTTTAAATGGAAACCCGTTTTTTTTTCGCTTTATTCAGCATTCAATTCCCTTTCTAATGACATATCACAAGTTGGTATCTAACCAGAAACTAGATCAGAAAAAAATTATTATTGAAATTCACCGAGTATAGGCCGTGGAAGCCGTGGAAAATGAAAGCCAAAAATTGAAAAGTTGGCTATGGAAACCATACGTCACTTGATAACAGTTGCTACTACTGTGATATTTTATTTTCATTCGTCGGCGTTATAAAAAGCCGCCAAAAAAAATATTGGAAAAATTGGGAAAAAACAATACTCTGTAGGTCCATAACTTAAATAGGAACATACAACTTTTTCTTGCCTGTACCATTCAGCATAACCATTCCTTTCTAATGATATAATAGAAAGTAATTTTTGCTTCCACGGCCTACTCGGTGAATTTCAATAATAATTTTTTCTGATCTAGTTTCTGGTTAGATACCAACTTGTGATATGTCATTAGAAAGGGAATTGAATGCTGAATGAAGCGAAAAGAAAAAAAATAGGGTTTCTGTTTAAAATAAGAAAGTTGATGTTACTTCCGGTCAGACCGGAAGTTAACTTCGACATGTCAATATGCTCAAATTCTAGCTCTTATGTCATTATATCGACGCTCCAAATTTCACAAACCTACTTCATATAATAACTGAGATGATTTTGAATAGGAAAAAAGTATTCGTCAAATAATGTATCAAGGAATTTATATTTTTGCATCGAAATAAGTTGAATTTGAGGTTGATTTCTACGATTGGAAATGAATGCGGCTCGATACAATAAATTAGTTCATAAGGTATTTTGAATGTATAATTTTTCGAGAAGTGACTTGATGGGTTATCATTTCCCAAGTTTTTATAATTGATTATATTATTCAAGACATGGATATATAGGTACCTATAAATATAAACATACCTCAAACTGAGTTGATATGGAAAATCCTCTATTGAGACTTTTCTTCCTCCCACTATTCGGTTCACAGCAAAAACTTGATCATTCAGTGTAACTTGAAAAAAAAAAAAGAAAAATATTGAAAATGTTACTATAGTCATGTGAGTTAGAATGTTCCTATAGGGTTATCCAACGAAGAGGACAACCCCTATAATCACTTTTTTTTCACCGATTAGTACACGCATAGATCTAAATCTATTCCGAAATCCAATAAGATTTCTCCGATTTCCTAAAACCGACCAATCACCAGGCATTTGTAGTGATGAAAAAGCTACCTAGCTTTCCCAATATTCGATAAATATACAGGGTGTCCCGAAATTAGCCGGCCAAACTTCACTAGCGGCGTCTACGACTAAAAATAGGAAGAAGAGTAACTTTTTTTCCTATTTTATTCGATCTTAGAGGCCGCTGGTTAAGTTTGGCAGGCTAATTTTGGGACACCCTGTATATATGCCTTTATTTCAATCAACACACTCATTGTATATACTTTGACAACAAATGTCACCGTCACACTATCGTCAGTTGATTCTCCAGTTTTTCATACAATTGAACATTTATTTATTGATAAAAACATAATGTCTTATATATTTTTCCCAAAAAAAAAAACAATATGCATACGAAAGGAGAATGCGCCTCTTCACAGCCTCTTACAGAAGTTTTACTGGGTGATCACACAAAAGCGTGACAAACCACAAAATCTTTTTTTCAAATGGAACACTCCGGTTTCTATTTTCTTTAAATCTGATATATTATTTTTTCAATAATGAAATCAAAACAATTCCAAGATTTTTACAAGCTACCATCTTGTTGCCGAAGAAAAATATTTTGCATTTTCATGTTGAGAACGGGAGCAGATTCGTTCCCGAAACGACCAAAGATAAGTAGAAATTTGTCATTTCAATATATCTATATTTCCTTTTCTCAAACATTTATCCTTTCAGGCTCCCTGAAAATGTGTTAAACGCAGTGCCATTTTGGGGCAAATCATTCGATTTGTCCTACTTTTACTACACATATATTGAAATAATGATCATATTTTTATTTTATAGGAACGAGGAGAAAAAATCCCAAATAATCAAGGAAAATGAGGGTCATAATGAATTCGACGAGAATCACGACCCCATTTTCCTATTGAATTTCTGAGGGTTGTGCACCTACCAGGGTTGAAACCATGGCGGTGGAAAAAGCTGAAAATGTATTCCTTCCCAAATCAAAAGTCGACATGTTATTCATTTCAAATCCATAAAATTGGGATGGAAAGTTTCCATTGGCCCACCATATGTATCTATGTTTAGTCTGAGCTTCTTGATATAAATTCGCTCACTTCCCGGACGCTTTTTCTTTGAGAAAGTAGCACTTTTACGGCCTTCCCGGACTGGGCCGGGAAGTATCACATCGTCGTTGTCACTGTAATTATGAGAATCTTGGTAGATAAGGTTTTGATAAATGCAGATTATAATTACCATAGTAGCGAAATATCCGCTGACAGCTATTTGACATGAAATTAGTTGACATTTGGATTTTTGAAAGTTCAGTTGCAATTATCGCAATAAACTATCGAAAGCAGCAGCGATAGTTAGTTTGAAAATGTCCATACGATATTTCCAATGTAGCAGTTAGTAGGTATAATAGGTATTCTGTTCAAATTTCAGTATTTTATATACAAATAAGAATTAATGAATAAGAAATTGTATTCCACAAAGAAATGTAATGTCTCATTGAATTGCTATTCTACATATGGTTGCCTAGAAAATTTTGTACGCAACACGTCAAAAAACAATTTTATTGGACTCTCAGACTTCCAGGACTCGCCTACGGCTCGGCCTAGAATTTTGTCTACTCGTCCAAAAAAACAGTATAATCCGTGCTTGTTATGCAAATTACTATTTTAGGTTGAATATTGCAATGCAAACCATAGTTCTAATTAAGGTACAATCTGAATTTTTTCCATATCTGTATAGAAATAATTCAAACTGTGGAAAAATATACCCAATGAGTTAGATAAAATTTTTGATAATGGTGCTATACCTATCGCTTCTATTCTATTTTTCGTGAGAAAATATTTCTGTCCAGTTTCATTTCCACTAAAAATTGTGAGAATATATATTTCAAACCTCATATTTGCATGTAAAAAATGGTAACAGGTGGACGTCCTAGAGACCTCTTGCGGCTGCCTCTCGATATCATAAGTGCATCATTCAGAACTTCCTCAGAAACATCCTGAGACGTCTTCAGAACGTCTCTGTAGGATATCATTGGAATGTTCTGATGACATATCATCTGCATGTAGAAAATGGTAACAGGTGAACGTCCTTGAAAAGTCTTACGGCTGCCTCTCGTCATCAAGAGTGAATGATTCACAACTTTCTCAGGAAGTTCCTGAAACGTCTCTAAGACGTCCTTTGTAAATGGTAACAGGTGGACGTCCTAGAGAGATTTCTTGCGAATGCATTATCAGGACTTTATTAGGAGTTCCTCAAAAGGTTATCGAAACGTCTTTGTGATATTGACAAATATGTTTTTCTCCGATTGGCAGCAAATATTAATTTTGCTGACACATATCAATCAGCAAAGTATTACTTTTCCTGCCTAGGCAGCAAAGTGGGTACTTGGCTGATTGATATGTAGCAGCAAAATTAATAATCCATAAATCGTTTATAATTTCCTTCATATTTCATGCGAGACTTCTCCGGCAACAAATTCAACTCTATATTTTTTGCCACCTCCCTCATTTCTGGAGGTGTAAGTACTTCCAGGTCGCTATCACTGTTCATTATAATAATTTAAATATACCGCATTTTTCGCACAACTGTCAGAAATTTCATGAATTGTCAAACTATAATCATTATGGACATTTCCATAGCAACCAGCCATTCCAACAACTGCGATTTCTATCAAATTTTATTTTAATTGAACACAGGAAAAATAAAGAGATATATATCATTATGAACAATCGGAGAAAAAACTATATGTTCAACTCGGCAGCAAAGTAGATTGACTGCCTTAGCTGGATTCCTAGCCTCGCTACGCTCGGCTATGAATTCAGCCTCGGCAGTCAATCTACTACTTTGCTGCCTAGTTAAACAAATAACTATTTTCTGAACCTCTGATGACGTGTAGATAATTGAAAGTCGTGTCGAATGAGGTATACTCGACCCCGCCATTCTATTTTAAAAAAAATATTACCAAATGGTATCCAGGTGCCATTTTGAAAGTTGAATATGTTTTATCGGAATAAAAATTTTGCACTTGAACTACCATTTTAGTAAAATACAGTTTGTCTTGAGATTGAGTGGTTTGTTTTCTCAGTGACCTTATACTCTACACACAAAAAAATGATTTCTCTAACCAACAAAATATGCTTTACTGGTTCTTTTAAATCTATGCTTCAAGCATATGATTTGTTTATATATACTCAAATGAATATTTTCTCAATACCAGAAATTTATATTCGCAGGAAATTGCTTCAAAATGGAACAATATTTTTTTGAGTTGAGAAGATATTAGGGTATTTTTCGTAAAAAATTCAAAATATTCACAATGAAATGAAACTGTTCAACTTGAATATATCATATTCTCACTTCAAAAAAAAAAAAAAGATTTATTCGAGCCAAGTACATGAAATCGTTATTTCTATACTTTGCCAGTATGATTTCTTGCTTCAATAATACAATTATTTCTTACTAAGAAGTGAAGCTACTTGGTGTACCAATAAATATATTGGTTTGAACCGAAGATGTCGCATTATTTCAAAGAAAAATATAATTAAATGACATATTATACCAGAGACTTTATAGCTGTCCAAGCGATCGCTGTCGGTAAAATGGAAGATGAAGAAAATATTGATTAATGTATATTGAATCAAGATTATCGTGAAAATTATCGTGAAAATTCGAATGAAGAAATCAATAGATGATAAATATTGAAACAAGATATTATATTTGATAGAAGAATCAATATTTTTTTCAAGAGAATTTGAAAGTTCTTGAAAGAATTATGTTTTCTTGAATGAAGCAATAAAGTCGAAGAAATGAAAATATTGATTTGAGAAGAGCGGAATGCTATTTCCAAAAATATTTATTCAGAATCACAAAATATATTCTCATTCAGAGTAATTCTTTCTGAAAAAATATATTTTCTTGAAACGAGAAATCTTTTTAATGTGTGTAAGTATTGTTTTCAGTTTGATTTTTAATTTTATCACCAAATAATAAATCTATACCGAATTAACAAGGCAAATTACTTCGTAATAAGGTTCTGAGTTAACCTTCAAAATATACATTTTGAATGACGATTATACATGACAGAGCATCAGCTGGAACAAATTATTCGAATAACTATACTTAGAGTTCAATAATAATTATTGTTCAAAAGAACGACTTACAATAACAAATTTCAATCAATCAGATATACGTGCCAACTCATACTACAATCAACGAATCAAATTGTTAGTTTATTGGTGTTTTCATTATTCAGATTCAGAAAACACTACAAAAGGAGAATAGGCTGGATGTATGATACTGGACCTAAATTGGTATTTTCTCTCAACAGGATGGGGTGGCTCTCATTCTTGGCCCCCTAGGTCCCCTAATCTAACAGTTTTAGATTATTATCTATCTATCCATGAAACTATTGGTATATCAGACTAAAGTCAACACCAGAGAGGAACTGAGGAAGAGGATAGATACAGATTGAGATGTGATCAGAAATGATAGGCAAATTATCCGAAAAACCATAAGAGAGCTGCCGAAGATGTGCAGAAAATGTATAGAAATTGGGAAGGAGGACATTTTGAGAATTTTTGTTGAGAAATATTAGGATTCACAGACGAATCTTTTTCGAGAATGTTTTTTATTTCATTCCAAAAACCAAGTCGTGTCCTGAGTTTTCTTTAATAATACTTTTTCCCAACTCTGCTGCTATATCAATATGCAAAAAAACTGATTCGAATACTTTTAGTCGAATGTAGAATCTTATTGAGAAGGAATATTCTCAGTTATATTTATGAACACAAATAAATGGATATATACAGGGTGTTTCAGAAGAACCTGACCCCCTTAATAGATTAGGTAGAACACTGCAAAATAAGTTGGGTTTAATCAGTAAAAATATTTCGTAACGGCATGCGTTATCAAGATACAAGGTGTTGAAAACATGATTTTTTTACACATTTTCCAAGATCATGTCGAAACTACTGGCAACATTGTAATGAAATTTTGTATAGATGTTTCTCGGACTCTCACACATCGCATTCATTTGTTTTTATATCTGACTCTCATAGAGGGCGCTAGTTACACGGTTCATACCGAGTAGTTTTGAACATAACCTTTTTGAGGTCAGATTTTTCAATCCAAATTTGATGTAAAACTGAACATCATTCATTATCACACCAAAAAATGGCTCTTGGTGAAACTCGATAATGTATTCCGTTTTCGGATTATTTCGATTTGAAAAAGATAAAGTTATAACTGTTGCTGGTATAAAAGCTACGTATTAGAGTAAGTATTATGAAAAATTATCACCTATTTATTGAAAACCGGAAACAACAATACATTTCTGATGCTGAACTTATTGATTTAACAATAAATCACAAGAATAACATCGAAACAGTTTTGACTGAGAACATGGATTAAAAAGTTTTGTTGTATCTTGAGCAGAAAGTCTATGCTACATAGGTAAATTCACGTCAAGAGTTGTGAGACATAATTGAAAATCACTTAAATGACCTGACAGCTGATCCTCAACTGTTTGGAAGAATAATACATTCTAAAGAAAAGAATATAGATTCGTGTATTCGTCGAAACTTTGAACACTTACTCTAACTGATTCAATATTTCATGTTTCTAGTCAAATATCTCTTAATTTTCTACTTATGATTCTTTGTTCCATCAATAACTTCAGCACAACAATAATTTTATTGTTTTTGAATCTGAATAAATAGTAGATTGAACTCAATAAAATTCATTTTATACCAGCATCAGCTATTATTCCATTATTTTCAAATCGAAATATTTCGGAAACGGAACATAGTATTGAGTTTCACCAGGAGTACCTTTTTGGTGTAAAATTGAATGATGTTCGAGTTCATATCATATTTGGATTGAAAAATCTGACCTCAAAAAAGTTATGTTCTAAACTACTCTGTACGGACCGTGTAACTAGCGCCCTCCATGTGAGTTAGAAATTAAAACGAATTATGAGATGTGTCAGATTTCAAGAAATATCCATACAAAATTTCATTACAGCGTTGCCAGTAGTTTCGACATAGTCGTGGAAAATGTGTGAAAAATCATTTTTTCTTTTTCAAAACCTTGTATCTTGAAAACGGATGCCGTTACGACATTTTTTCAATGAGCAAACCCAACGCATTTTACAGTGTGCTACCTACCCTAGCAAGGGGGTCAGGTTTTTTTGGAACACCCTGTATATAAATATATCTGAGAATATTCCTTTTCAATACTTTCACCCAATCAAGGGGTTCATACTTAAACGATGGAACCTCAATCGCAGATTCGTGATTAAGTTTTCTCAATTCAGAATTTCTTTCCACGTCCTGTATGATGAATGTCAATTTATCATACATCCAAAACGTCTGAATCTTGTTTGATACTTTTTTACCAATCCGGTCGCAGTGTGCCGTACAAATTGAGAAGCTACACTTTTGTTTTTCCTGATCTTCCTGATTCTGTTGAAAGTTGTTGAAAAATACGATTCAAAAAGCCGAATTTTTGACATTTCAAAAGAACATGAGATTTCCAAGTGCGGCTCTGGAATTTTTCTTCCATAGTAGGCCATCGTTTGGTGTGTCACTGTGTCAGTTGAGGTGAATTGCTAGTGAATTCCAGGCGAAAACGTCAAGACGTTTCTGAAAAAGTTTCGCGCCGAATTCAAAATAATGCCCTGTATTCCTGGTAGGAAAAGGCAGAATATATTTTTTCGCATATACAGGGTGTTTCGTTACTAATTGGAAATATTTCAACCATAGAATCCCGAACTCAAAATATGAAGATTTAACCCAAATCACCTAGATAACATATGTCTCCTGTCTGAGTTACAGGGTGTTTTATTCAAAAATTTTGAAATGTTTCTTCCCCAGTTCTTCAAAACCATTTGACGTATCACTTTCATATTTGAAGGGAAGTGTAGGCATTATACATCCAACTGAATTATGTGAAATGAACTTTTCTAACTATTACCAGAGGTGTACGACGGAGGCAAGTGACTGGTTGATCCTTCCCACTGGCGGAATAGCAATTTTATCAAAATTTTTCGATTCTTCAATACCTTCTTCGTAAATATTTCTTCATAGCGATAAGGTCAGCACAATTATTTTGATTTCAATGTGTATCAATAATGTCGATATTTTGGATCAATGGACTGCATTCATCAATCAAATGAAACTTCAATCCATATTGACATAGAAATATAATAGACCGGAGCTGTTACAGGGCGTTTTAAATTTTTTAATATATTACATAATTAAACACCCTGTAACCTGTAACAACTCCTGTCTGTTATTTAATTATGTTTTCATTGTTAATATGGATTGAAGTTCCATTTTATTGATGAATACAATCCATTGATCCAAAATATTGACAAAATAAATGCACATTGAAATCAAAATGATTGTGCAGATTTATGTTTAACTTGAAATATCTCGAAAAATGATGACTTTATCGCCATGAAGAAAAAGTACAATATCTTCGTCAAAATTGTTGGAGAATCAAGAATTTGTGATAGAATTGCGATTCCGCCAGTGGCGTAGAGTTTGGGAGGGATCAACCAATTAATTGCCCCTGTCGTACGCCTCTGGTAATAGCTAGAAAAGTTCATTCCACATAATTCAGTTGGGTGTATAATACCTACACTTCCCTCCAAATGTGAAAGTGATACGTCAAATAGTTTTGAAGAACTGGGCAAAAAACATTTCAAAATTTTTTAATAAAACACCCTGTAACTCAGACAGCAGACATATTTTATCTAGGTGATTTGGGTTGAATCTTCATATTTTGAGTTCGGGATTCTATGGTTGAGTAATGAAACACCCTGTATATCAACTCACCTTGATATCCTCTATCCGCCATCAGGCTATGACTGGTTAGTCATGACTCACCCTGTATATATCTAGGCACATCGAAGTTCAAATTTTCATATTCAATAAACAATAAATCTTTTGTATAGGTAATACTGAAAGTCACATTTCCAAACAATATTCCTATAATCAGCAATTATTGTTAAACAGAAATAGCTTCGAAATTAATTGATTGAAAAACCATATTGCCTCAGCTGCTCATCAGTACAAAGTTACAGGATAGGTAATCGGGATATTTTAGTCTATATATTGCCCGTAGGAACAGGAAAAACGGCACTTACCCAACTCAATCAAGAACAACCACAGCGGTAACATTTCATTTGTGTACCTAGTGTGAATGGAATATTTGTTATCGGGTATTCATAAATATAGTTTGGCATTATCAGTTTCACCTTTACCTTGTTAGAAGTTTCGAAATGAACTTCGCGATTGTCATAACTTTTAGCCGTTCCAAAATGGTTCCATGTGGGTTGTGAATCTTCATAAGGAAAAAAAGAAACCCACACAATATACTCTCATATCCAATATAATTGAGTTTATATTGTTTGCGGATAACATGCATATAATATGGTCACCTAATTTGTATGTTAAGGTCTTTTCTAGACAGTGGTGGCTCGTCAGGAAGCGGGCAGTGAAAACGGGAAAGCATTATAATCATTACCTAACATTTTTTTCACTTTAGTTTATAACCAATGTGTCACCCAAGTCTTAATTTGATCATGAGTCATAACAAGAGTTTTCTCAAACATGGTACCTATGATATAATCCCAGACAGCACAAAGAGGTCCTGAAGATATCTCGAAGATATCTTTCTAGTACATTGTTATGTACGAAAGCGTAGAGGGCTCACGTTACGTTTCTTTTCAAATAGACAGTCGCACTGTCTGAATAGACAGTTGTTACTGTCTAAATAGACACTTGCAACTGTCTATTCTAAAAAAAAGCAATTGGAATAATTTGGATAACCATTTTATTGGAATTACGGGTGATGGAAGCATCGATTACGTTGCAAACGTACGAAATCGTCATATTGTAGAATGGTTGGCATGCATATGAAATATGCATCCACTGATGCATATTCCATATGGTTTGAGTTTGTCATAACAATCCATAAGCCATAAAAAGTTTGGACCTTTATTCTTGTATTGCCATCTTCTCAGCCGTCTTCTAGTTCGAAAATCTACACCAACGGGATCAATAATTTGGAGCAGAAGACGAACCATGTCTTGTGAAACTACGAAATTATTCTGAAGGCATTTATAAGGTGCATCCATCGGTATACATGTAATTGTCCATGAGTTTTTGTATTATTTGTAATGAATTGTTGAATTTCTAGAATGTCCGTAAAATTCTTTCTTCTGAACAACCCCAATTTGTGTAATTTTCGTTTGAGAGTGCTTAAACTAATGATGATAACATGATTGAGAGCCAAACTGCCCAACATTTCCATTTCACTTCTACTATATTAGTATTAGTTAATTAGTAGGACAGAGGACAAGGGAGTCAGAGTCACTAGTCAGTGGACAGGACAGGAGAGATATAATTCCCATATCACTGATACGAATGATTTTTTCTGGAAGTTTCAATCTCATCAAGATCAGAGTTCATACAAGTATACTTCTCCTATATATACATTTCAATTTTCATTTCAATACTGAACATATCGGTAAGTTATATTTTTATATATATTTTCTGTTGAATATTCAGAATTATATTATATGCATATCTTTATATGAAGGAGAATGCAAATTCTATACTTAAGAAGATTTTGTTTTCAAATTCTTATCGTGTGTGTTCAATAGATTGTATATATCCATTTTTTGTGTTCATAAATATATCTGAGAATATTCCTTTACGATGAGTTTATATAATTAATACTCTACCAAAAATCGAAAATATGTAGGATGCAAGAGTGAAAATAACGTGCCCATGAGTTATACTGTATACCTACTTCTTTGTTACTTTCATCAATAAATTATTTGGAAATGACTATTTGTTTAAGGGAAAAATCATATGTATAACATGGGGGTAGAATATATTCTATTCTTCATTTTCCTGCAATTTCACGTATTACTTTATATAAGCCTACTTTTCGTCCTAGGATTAGTCACTCCATAAATTTTTCTCCGAGTTGGATTTCCGAAAATATATTTAGCACACATGCCATGAGTACAGTTTTTACCATTTCTCAATCATAAGGCCCAGCACATTCCGCTCATAGCTAAACTACTGCTATTGAGTATTCACTGCTCAGCTTGAAATCAGAATTCATTTAGTCAATTCAGTCACTGCCTGTATGTCACTGTGGTAAATTATTTCTTGGTAATGGAAAGGGTTCGATCTCTTTAGTACATTTTTTTTTTGTTCTAAAATTTGTTCTATCCGTCATTCGATTGCCCCCTTACGAGCAACCCTCAAAAGTCTTCGAAAGTCTTGTGCGAGCAAGGAATGACGGGGGCTTTACCTTTGAACGTGTGATCCCAAACACTTTCTTGGGCCATCAGAAAAATTTCTGCAGTCGACGGGGATCGAATCCACAACCGACAAGCGAATGCGAATTAGAATATAGACACTCTGTCCGCACGGCTACCTGGCCACCCCATATTGTATGTTAAGTTCTTCCATAATCACGAGATTTTTGGAAAATATATATTTTCAGCCTATGTAAAATTCTTCCATATCGTGAGTGATTTTCGAAAAAAAAAACAGCACCTGTATGCAAAATATCTCCCCTCCCCCCTCCCCCCCGTTCAATTTTATTATCATGATTAGTCATAGATAAATCATTTTTTGTTCGGAAATCAATCGGTTAGCAGCATGATTCAACTTATTAGTCATTCATTCGGGACCAGAGGTGATAAATCAAGACAGTATTATATTAGATGTCATCACGTACGCGGTCGAATTTTGTGATCGACATCGAAAAATACGCGAATGGAATTATTTTTCGTTCCAAACTGAGTGTTCTCTAAAAACTGAGTGATCGCATTGATTCGTATATAATGTTTTTGTATTCCTCATTCGATTCAATAATAATAATATCGGGATCGTGTGTTGTTCTTCGTGTTGTTTCATCAAAGCCTCACTTTTTTCACGCTGGAGAGTGCAGAGAAATTCTCTCAATTTTTCATCATATTTATCTGTATTCATTTAACTTCATTACCCTATACAGGGTATGTCACGGAGTGCTTACACTATCTTCAAATCAAGAATCAGTCGGGAGAAATCCAAGAAAATGTGCATGCTCATATTTTGGTATACGATGTTCTTTGAACATTATAGGGATTCCGTTTCGTGCGCTCCAAGCGATAAAAAAAACGTTCATTTCATTTGAGATATGTTCAACAATGCAATGTTGCTGCTTCAACTAGAAAGTAGTAGCAACATTGATATTTCGAACGGAACACCCTGTATTTTATCACATTTTAAGATTCGTCCTGAAGAGCTGATTTCATCGATATATCATACTTAGGGTCTATCGAAAATGATTACAGAGATATATAGGGTGTTCAAAATCGATATTTTTCAACTTTAGGATTTTTTGTGTCGAAAATATTCATTATCGGTCAAAACAGCTCACATGTCCCAATCTCAACTTTTGTTTCACTATTTACTGATATTCAATCGGAACAAATACAGGGTGGTTCAATATTCAGAATTCTGATCACATGCATATTTTCATGGATTTTTCCCGACTGATTCTCGATATAGAGATAGTGTAAGCTCGTCGTGACATATAACCTGTATGTTTCGTACCGTTTGTTGTATTTTCTTCAATCAAGAAATACCTTCTTCTGATTTTCGTGCTTCCTGTTCGAAACTGTATCTTTTAAGAATTTACCATCTTCAAAATAACTGTGATACAGAACGTAATCTTAATTTTGGCAAAATATTCATCTATGGTCATGTCATAACTTTTGAACCACTGTGTATAATCGATTCATACTTGGTAGGTATATTCAACTCATATTTCTCATCAAAACTAAATATAAATCGAATTCAGAATCCAGATCCGTCTTCAGGCAAAACAAAAAACTTTTTTTTTTAAGTGCACATCCAATTTGAAGAATAGAATTTTCATTGAACTCGTTATTCAAAAAATCCAATTTTATTACGAAAAAATAACCATTCCCCAAATTGCAACTTAATCAGAGCCGAATTAGGTAAACTATCGATGGATTTCGTTCCATATATAGAACAATTTGTCAATTATTTTAGATATTTTCGAGTGCTCATTACATTTTCATACACACAAATTAATTTAGTATTTTACACTCTTGAATTTTTGTATGTAGATTCATATTCTGAGATAATTTATTTTAGTCAGTAATTTTATATACATATATATTATACGTCTCCGAAGTCTTTGTAATTGTTTAACACCGGAGTTCTTCTATTTCATTTATTTTTATATCTATCCATTTTGATTTGTCTATGAATATTTTACACTCTTTGAATTTTTGTACCTACTTAGTTTTATATTCTAAAATTATTAATCTTAGTATTTTCAAAAATAGCTCGTCAAACAAAATTCACCACGTACAAGCAGCATTTGCTGCTTCTGTGGGTTTTCTAATGTTAATTTACCTGATGTTAACTTGCTATCATTATTTATTTCGTTGTATTCTGATTCTGTCGAAATGAACATATCATTATTATTATTATTATACCAAATGTCAATTTGGATGCGCGCTTATAAAAAGTAGACCACATTGTTCATTATGTTCCTCTTCTTTCCAGTGAACAAAACATATCTAGATATTTCGGGAAAGATTATATTTTCAGCCTAGGTTGAATTTTTTTAAATCATTAAACTTTCGAAAATTATACTGTCATTATATTCGTGTTCAATACTTTGCCTTAAATTCTGTATACTATATACAGGGTAACTCACGGTCGATGCTACGTTAGACGTTTATGGAGAACGGGACATAGGATCATTCTGAAATTTTGGTTACTCACGTAGTTGCTCTTGGTCTATCGATCTAGAATATTTTCACCCGGTATATGTCCCAATTAAATATCAGTAGATAGTTAATCGAAAGTTGAGATAGGGACATGTAAGCCGTTTTGTCCAATAATGAATAGTTTCGACAAAAAAAAATCCTAAAGTTGAAAAATGACGATTTTTCACACCCTATATCTCTATAATCATTTCCGCTAGACCCCAAGTGTGAGCTCTTCAGAGAAAATCTGAAAATGCAATAAAATACAGGGTGTTCCATTTAAAATAACAAAGTTGTTGCTACTTTTCGATAGAAGCGGCAACGCCGCATAGCTGAAAATATTTTAGATCGATAGACCAAGAGCAACTACGTGAGTTATCAAAATTTCAGAATGATCCTATGTCCCGTTCTCCATAAACGTCTAACGTACCATCGACCGTGAGTTACCCTGTATATCTCTTTTCCCCCCGTATAATAATCATTAGTCATAGGTTTCCCCCGTATAATTCCATTATTATCATTAGTCATAGATAAATCATTTGTTGGGAAATTAATCGGGTAGCAGCATGATTCAACTTATTATGTCATGCATTCGGGACCAGGTGGTAAATCAAGACAGTTTCATATTAGATGTCATCAGGTACGGTCAAGTTTTATGATCGACATTGAAAAATATGCGAAAGATATTATTAATCGAACATTTCAAATGGAATTGCAGAAATCATTTTAGACCTTTTTCACGCTGGTGATTTTTTTTTTAATTTTTTAGGAATGATAGTATAATCTGATAGGTATTTTGAGCCGATACCACTCGATACATCTAGAAATCTTAGAGTAGGTAATCCTTTGATTCATTTTCATATACATATACGTATTTTTTGTGAGAAATATATGCGATTAGAACAAACCCGAAAAAGATTTGTCAATCCGTATCGCCGACTGTGCTAGGCTAGGTACCGCAACTGCCAATTTCCACAGAGAAATTTTTTAAGACGTCAAAATTTCTTTGAAATGGTCACACACGAATTGTCAAACTCTTATTATTATCCATTTACTCAGATTGGAAATTCGTCTCGAAATACCCTGTACTAATTGTATAATTTCCTATGGTATATTATATTTATATCCAGCCCGCATTCCTGGATAAGGTGATTAGTCATAAAATTTTAGCCCCCTGTTAAAATATGAATAACTTTTTTTCTGCTTTGAACAATTTGAATGTGGTTCACACTGTTCGCTAGCCCAGTCCTTCAGCTATAAGCTCATACTTCTTTAAAACATGAGGGTGTCACCTGAAACTGTGAAATTTTTTTGAATTTTCAGAAGGATCACAAATGAACGAAAACTTTTTCTTTCAACTTTGACATTTTTCGAATTGTCTTATTATCCCTTTTACTTACAAAGTGATTACGAAAATTTAACTTTTAGGTTTTGCAGTCATAACTTCTTCCCTTCCCAACCGATTTTTGAAATCTCAGATCAGAATTGACTCAAGATGAACATTGAACAGTGTGTCTCACTTTTAATGGAAGCATCCCTGTATCTTTCGCATTTGTTTAGTTAGGATTCTGAAATTCGCAGGAACGTTAGATATATACTGAAAGTAACCACTATAACCAAGTGAAGTCATCTTCAGTAATATACACTGCTTCCTAACAGCCATCGAACAATCCACAAAATTGAAATAGACGGTTCGACTAATTTTTTTATTTCTCAAATTGAATCATCACTCAAATAACTTTCAATTTCATAAATTTTTTGAATTTTTCATTCGGTTTTAAGGTGCTGAGATCAACAATAATGCCACGGTAATTTTCAAACGGCTAAAAATCTACCGCGAGTAAAAACTGACGTCACGATTTCGTAATTAGGGACAGACCATAGCACAGTTGCCATATGTTGGAATACGATTGGAACTTAGGAAATATTAATTATTCAATTATTCATAAATTCTCAATTTTGTATTGGATATATTCCTAATTAGACATAAAAATCAATAGACACAAAATATTCCCTCATCTGTTGTGGCATATCGTTTATAATACATCTGTGTTAATATTAATATTAATATATCAATTCACACTGAAGGATATTTGAGGTTAAACGTGACAACCCGGCGCACGAATTGTGGGCGGTGCCTTGTCAGTTCTCAGCATTCAGCACATTGTTGCCAAGTCTTCAACATCAACATGGAATTTTGTTATAAAGAACAAGAGATATACAGACATGCTGGTTGCTCGAAAAAGTCAAGAATGATCTATAATATCATGGCTTACTCTCATTATGTTTTTTCTCGTGTTTTATCTAACGACAGGACTCTAATATTTATAATGAATTGATTATAATTGGTGACTTGACAACGTTGATTCATGAGTGGAAATGAAAGATTATTTTTGCAGTATTGCAGTATCATTGCAGAGAAAGGTGTTGTTTATCTGCCTGCCTCGTCTTCATTGAGATAGTCGATGAATTGATGAATTACAAAAATATATCGCGTTTCATTTACGAATGTTAGAAATATTATTCAGGTATTTGTTTCAGATTCAACATCCATGTTCCGCCTCTCAGGAAAATCAGTATTAATTTTTATGGACTTCGATATTTGATGTCATGTTTATTTGCAGATCTGAGAAGCAAAGTATTGTCACTGAATCGGAGGAATCCATCCAGTCACGACGTATCGAACAAAGAATCCGTAAAGAAAAATGGTCACAGAATACCTTATAGAATTCAGATCCTTATATTCGTACGGAAATCGATATATTGATATCCTTTCCAGATTCTCAAGAAAACAGATAAGACAGATATTCACCTTTATGTCTCTATGGAAACACGACAGGTACCCTTACGAGGGGAGAGTATCAACTCAGCGTTTATAAACCCTCTCTGCAGAGGAGGTAGACGCATGCTGGGTTATAGGTATATACTGTGTTCTTCATTGCAGAGAAAATTGTTGTTTATCTGCCTGTCTCGTCTTCATTGAGATAGTTGATGAATTGATGAATTACAAAAATATATCGCGTTCCAGTTATGAATGTTGAAAACAATATCCAGACTTTCCATAGATTCATATTCTATATGTAGGTGTAACGATTCAAATTTGAAATTGATACTTAGTTTTAGATCTGAGCAGCACATTGTTTGGCCTTCAAGGTCCTTAATATAACCCATGTTATTGAACATGTGGAAGATGCCTACTGGAAATACCACTATACGGAAAGAAAGTGGATATGTAGCAATCTAGTTACGGACGTTGGGAATATCATTCAAATATGTCTCAGATGCAATATCTATGTATTTCCTCTGATGATATCTTCTGATTCAAATGTACTTCGATTCAAATGTGATGTTTAGTTGCAGATCCAAGAAGCAGTGTTTGATACTTGCCACTCAATCGGAGAAAAAATCCAGTAAATTCGGACCGAACAGAAGATCCGCAAAGAGAACTGGCCAGAGTATACTTTACAGAATTCAGATCATTATATTCGTACGGAAGGCGATATATTGATTACCTTTCCAGATTCTCAAGCAGAGAGATAGACAGATATTCAGCTTTATGTCTCTATGGAAACTTGACAGGTACCCTTACGAGGGGAGAGTATCAACTCGGCGTTTATAAACCCTCTCTGCAAAGGAGGTAGGCGCATGGTGGGTTAGGTATATACAGTGTTCTTCATTGCAGGGATAATTGCTGTTTATCTGCCTGCCTCGTCTTCATTGAGATAGTTGAGAATTGATGAATTATAAAAATATATCGCGTTTCAGTTACGAATGTTGAAAACAACAACAACAATATCCAGACTTTTCATAGATTCATATTCTATGTTGGTCTCACGATTCATATTTGACATTGATCCTTAGAGTTTTAGATCCAAACAGCACATTGTTTGGAATACAATGTCCTTAATATAACCCACGTAATTGAAAATGTGGAAGATGCCTACTGAAACAACCACTATTCGGAATGAAAGCGGATATGTAGTAATCCAGTTACGGACATTGAATATATTATTCAGGTATGTCTCAGATTCAACATCCATGTAATTCATCTAATAATATTTATTTTCTGATGTGAATGTACTTCGGTACCAGTAGTTTTTTCAACAATAAATGCTGTCATTATCCAAAGAACGCGTTTGCAAAACCATACAAATTTGTGGACCATTCAAAAAAACCAATAATGGCGGATACGTGATGACGTAAAAAGTATTGGCGTGCATTTGGCAACGCTGTACTGTACCTTCAAAATATTCTAACATATTTCCTAACCTAAGAAACCGAACTCCTAAACATCAAAACATCAGAGTTTTTCTTTGATTCTTCATTTGCTTGATATTTTCTTGTATAATCAAAATATTCAAATCATTGTGACTATTATTGTGACATAGTCTGATGGTTCATGTTTATTGATTGGAAATATGAAGCCAGTATTTGAAAAAGCAATCACAATCTTCCAGTAGTTGATTCAACTATGGTTTTTGAATTCTGCAAGTTCAAATAACTGGCATGAGCTGTTTCATAAAGGTGAAGATTAGTCCAGAACATAAAGTTCGTCCTAAACCATAAAGGGTTGAGGCTGAGGTTCATGAAGCTGAAGAAACTGTAGTCTGGATTGTGTAGTTTCAAAAGGTAAAAGGTACATAAATTCTTGACTTTTTTATAAACGGTATTCTTTTATATCCTTAGGTAGATGTAAACACAGTGTGGCCTTCTTATTATGGTTACATGGAAGATCAGAAGAACCCTCTGTACCTTCTATGGAGTGTTACTGAAAAGTGTCCAACTCAGTGTCCAAACCTCGGTCCAAACTACCAAATTTTTGAGCTTCCTATCAACATTCATGCCACTTGTAGAATTAGCACCAAAACAAGTTCCTACCCTCCCAGTGGTTCCATCAAAATTTCTTGAAGTAGTTTTTCAAGTAGATGGAAAACATGGATGCCAAGGATAACTGTTTTTGAAAGAGTTTGATTCTGATTCATAAGCTAATTATTTTGTCCAGAAAACATTCATCCAATTTGTCTCCTAGGGGATTCCAAGACTTCATTCATCAGAATATCAGTGACAGTGATTGTGAATTGGTGCAAGATATAAAAGTGAATCAAAACGAATCATCATTTATCAGCATGGTTTGAAGTTTGCTATGGAAGAATTACTGCTTCAAAGCTATGAGGCACAAAGTGCAAGACATTCGAAGGTACATTAGATGAGCAGGAGAATTTTGAGAATAATGGTAGTTTTCAGTTACTTGAAGTGTGATATGACCCTATATTCCTTTAGAAAATTATAAAAGATGCTGAAAATTTGTGGCAAACTGTTAATTCCACCCATTTAATAAAATTATAAAATATCAGTACTACAGTACTTTTTTTCTTATCTTATTTCAAAATTGGACTTATTTAGAGCTCACCAGTGTCTTATAAATAACATATTTCATCATACACAACGTCTAAATCCCTTCTCATATTGATCATACACTATATCTTCACAAACTGGAGATGGTAGGTATATGAAATTTATGTTTACTTCTTGTCGAACAACCTAGTTCATTCATATTTTATTGTCAGTGGAATATCGGTAAGAAAGACCAATACCTATCATAACACCAAAAAAGTAATGAAAGTAGTAAAAAAAAATCCAGTAAGTATAAACCAAGAGAGCACTGGTATATCTAGAAATGATGGAAGATGCAACATCAATTCTCAATGCAAAAAACAAAATCATACAAGCCAATATTACTAGATAGGTATTATCACTATTTCATGTAGGGAAAATTTGTCAAAAATGTAAAGGAATAGGTAGTACACAAAAATTATCAAATGCCCCCATCTTCAAAATGAAGCAAGAATGCTCAAGAATGTTGGTTGAAATTTTCATTTATTGTCCACTTTATGGAGTAGATATAATTAGAACAGTTAAATATTTATAGATATATTTCATTTCTAGAATGAATATAGATGTAGAACATGGAAATATTATATCAATATCTTGTCCAGATCATCACAAAGTTTTCAAGAAAACAAATAAACTTAATCATGATGGCAAAATTCACAAACATATTTGTATATCAATCAGCAACAGTCCTGAGTCATTTTATCACAATATGTTATGGGACTGTCAATTTGGTTCTGGTTCATAGTATTTGATGTCAGTCTCTTCCATGACAGGTTACTTTTCAGGTTCTTCAAGAAAACTTTCTTCAACTGAAACACTCACTGGTAATTCCAAGAATTTTCCTCAAGGAGAGTCAATATGATTTGAGGAAAGTTCCATTTTATCTCATCTCCCAAATTCTCAAGGGATTATTGAGATCTCCTTTTCCGTGCTGAAGATGAAAGTTAGGATTTTGATGGGTGTTTTCTCAGTTTTGGATGTTTAATGAATATGGAATCACATCTTCAGGCATATAAACTCTAGATCCAATGAGTTTCAATTCCACCCAGTTGAACATGTCATATTCAAGCTAGAACAAAATGAGTATGATCAATCCATATTGAAGAAAAAATTCTACTCACATCAAAACGATCCTCACAGCCATCTCACAGCAAAATATATCATTTGATTCCAGGTATGGTTTATCCATATACTTTGTTCAGTGTTGATTAAGCAGGATGGAACCAAGTTTGTGGCATTTCCTTACAGCCACTGCCATCCCAGGAATGTGAATAAACGTTGATGAGAAAAAATAAATAATTCGATGGCACGAATAAAAATAATATTGGCCGACAAAAATAAATAAACAATAAAATAAAAGAACAACTGACAGTAGTGACAGATGAACGAATTGTCAACTGTCCACACAGTCAACAGTCCAGAAGATATCAAGCGACGTTGCCGGATCACCGTCTAATACTTGTCACGTCACATTAACGCGCGATATTCCAGCTCGTTTGAACGGGATCAATACTTTGCAAATTTTTTGTGGAAAAACTACTTCGAATAAAAATCTGAAATAAATACCTGAGACTTTTATCGTCATACTAAAGGCCATGGTATTTTTTCCAGAAATTCGTGTTCTCGCCACTCAATCGGAGAAAACCATCCAGTTCATACGAACATACACTGTATATGTATTCATTTTTCATCCAACTCATACGTCAACTGTCACACGTCATTGGTCATCTGTCACCGGTCATCAACTGGCATCTGTCATCGGTCATAGGTCATCGGTCATAGGTCATCGGTCATAGGTCATCGGTCATAGGTCATCGGTCATAGGTCATCGGTCATAGGTCATCGGTCATAGGTCATCGGTCATAGGTCATCGGTCATAGGTCATCGGTCATCGGTCATCGGTCATCGGTCATCGGTCATCGGTCATCGGTCATCGGTCATCGGTCATAGGTCATCGGTCATAGGTCATCGGTCATCGGTCATCGGTCATCGGTCATCGGTCATCGGTCATCGGTCATCGGTCATCGGTCATCGGTCATCGGTCATCGGTCATCGGTCATCGGTCATCGGTCATCGGTTATCGGTCATCGGTCATCGGTCATCGGTCATCGGTCATCGGTCATCGGTCATCGGTCATCATCAGTCATCGGTCATAAAATTGCAGAATTCTCAAGAATGCTGATGTCATGAATTGAACCCGGAGGCATTTAAACATTCCGGTATAGGATTCGGCACCTGCTTAAATTCTATTGGCGGATTTTGATTTGTCTGACCAATTAAAGGCGGAGTGCCGAAATCCGTACCAGAATGTTGAGCGGAGCTGAAAAGCAGGTCGGAATGTTGCCCTGCATTTTGCGCCTTTTTTGTTTACATTTACCCTCGCATTCACCTAACCTGCGCATTTTTTGATTATATACTGTCGTTCCCACATGCTAACAACAAACCTGCAATATTGTTATTATAGTTAAGTGCAATCATCAATCAGTGAAGTATACCATAAATCACTAATATTTATGGAAAGATTAATAAAAGTTTCAGAAAATTTGTATAGGGGCAATATGGAGAATGAAACAGAATTTGTGCAATGGATGAATGATTATGAAGCTCAATCGTTTACATTATGGCGTTTCGAATCAGGCCCTACAAATATTAAAAGATTCTTGTACAGGTAACAATTTTATGTTTTTTAAATATTTTTTTATTTGCTCATGAAATGTATTCGAAGAAGACGAAGACGCAGTTTGGCAGGTAACGTGGCGAGAAATCAACCAAACGCTAAGTCCAATGGAATAGGACATTAAAACATACATTAAGTGTTCTAATGATTATTATTTCGAATTTATTATTTCATTTAATTACATATAATCATTCATTTTAGACTTTTATACCAAATAATCATCATGAATATAAATTTCTAAAGTTATTGAAAAATGCGTTCATTACAACATTATCTCGAGCTTTCATTTCGTCAACATTCCGACCTGTATTTCAGCACCGCTCAACATTGTGGTACGAATTTCGGCACTCCGCTTTCAATTGGTCAGATAAATCAAAATCGGCCAATAGAATTTAAGCAGGTGCCGAATCCTATACCAGAATGTTTAATTGCAACCGGGCATAGTTTCAGAAGAACCTCGGCAAGTTTACTTGCAAATTCTGGAGGAGATTCAACTATATCTTGGAATAGTGTATACTTGAATCAGAAATTCCATATGGAAATTACGTATGATACGCCAATGACCTCAATATAACCTAAAAAACAACAAATGTTTAAAATCTAGTCGTTGATTGAATTCTGAAGAAAATTCAATCACGATTCTGAGAATATTCCTTTTCAAGAAAGAATTCAACAAAAGCAGTTACTTGCACATGGATTATTTGTTAATTTGTTACATGTTGCCACATTGTGGTTGGGTTATAGTTCAGTGGGTTACACCCTAGACGTTTCTTGGATTGTTCTGATTGGTCTATAGAAATCGGCCATGCATATGTCTGGGCAAAACGGATTCGTGCGACGTATCC
The DNA here is from genome assembly GCA_918026855.4 of Phaedon cochleariae. Classification (NCBI taxonomy): domain Eukaryota; kingdom Metazoa; phylum Arthropoda; class Insecta; order Coleoptera; family Chrysomelidae; genus Phaedon; species Phaedon cochleariae. The sequence goes on along the minus strand of OU896710.1, from coordinate 7,195,671 downwards.
ATGTATCATAAAGTTCGCGTTCAGCGTTCATTGTTCTGTGTCATTTGATAGATGTTCTTTGATAACGATGTAAGGAATGACATTGAAGTTTATTTGTTTGTTTACATTTTCTGCTCAATTAGTAATAAAAACTATGAATTATTTGAAAGATGCGATTATGATACAAAATTATTCCATCGAAACATTGAATTGGTGATAAGATGTGATAAGAAAACTGAAAATATATTCTGTTGATGTGATTCATCATCATAATATGAAGTGTAAAGACTGTTTGAGGTGTCAAATACAAAAATAAATTCATATTATTATGTGCAGCTACAATGCCCCAACACCGCGCCATTAGTTTCCATGTAAAAAACAAGAAGAAAGATGAAGACAACATCATTTTAGCCAGTAGCAGCACTTGGAACAAACATGCTTATTATGAATCATCAGCTGATAAAAGATATATGGAGTCCAGCTCCCAGTCAAGAATACCATTGGATAAGTTGATGTCACCTTTGTCCAGGCGAACTTCTATATCCACTAGCCTGATCCATGAATTAAAAAACAATGATCTTTTCAAGGAGCAGCAAGCTAAAGTAGGAGATGGGAAATCCAAGTCTACTGAATATCTGGAAAGGTACTCCTCATTGCATCCGAAGTATATGGAAAAAAAGCTTGCTAAGGAACATCCAAGGAAATCTGTATCATTTCCCCATCTGTTGGATAAACATAGGAGGGTAAGTCTATCAAATGAACCTGCTGAATTATGTTCAGTTTCCTCAACAGTTTCCTGTTCAGATCCAATTGTTTTTTGCAAGGATTTTTGTTTTATAAAGCTGTATAAACCAAGTGTATAATTGGAATCATAACCAATGTGCTTGGTAGGTGCTTTTATTCTGGAATATTATTGATTTTTGTGGGTAGTTCATTTAATATATCAATCAACTTTATGATTCCCAAGAAACAACATTTGTTTATAGCAGGGAACATATATTGATATATTTGAGAAAATATATGAGACAGTAAAATAAGACTCAGACTCAAGAAGAAATCTTTTTTTTTCATGTTCAACTGGAAATCATTCTTAATTGACTCACCTGTTAGGTAGGTACCCAATGGAAATCTAGTAATTGTATGAGAAAATAAAAATGAGATAAGATGTCAATGTTACAGGAGTAGATGTTTCTTGAATTCCTTTTTAAATTTTTCAATCCTATTAATCAGCTTCAAGTTATTTGGTAGTCATTCCATTGTGATACATGGATTTTTTACCAATATCTGATTAAATTTTCTTGACTGAAAATCTGCTGGTCTAGTTGTATGGTTTGGTTGTAGTGACCTGAATGAGTATATAATAATCTCGATAATAATTCAAATTTATATAGTAAATCTATATCTAATAACTCTCTTCTTTAAAGGTTTTTATTAGGTTCCAAATAATTTAGTATGAATATACCTCTGTATATACATTTGATAATTTTATATTGAAGATTTTTGACTTTTGAGAGGCTTCATAATCATTGTTTTGTTGATCCACATGCAGAAATCAAATATTCAATCTAGAATAGATCAAGAAGTATATCAATTTGATACATTTTTTATTAGGTTGATTCAGTACCCTAAAAAGTATACCTATTAGTGGAGATTTTTATAAAAGTATTTCAATATTTCAATATTATATATTTTTTGGGAAATGAGTAGGGTAGGGGCTCGGGTAGGGGAGAATGGTATAAAAATTATGTAACCACCTAGCAGAGGTGTCTCTGCAACCTGGTTGATTATTTTTGGTTTTTATGTCCAGGTTTGACTACTTACCTTGTAAGAAATATTGAGATTCTTGCAATTATATTGTCCTACCACTTTCACTTTCATATTTAGCCTATTAGACCATTTTAATGATGATTTGATCCATACTTTATTTCAATTGATGTCAACCAATAATTTACAATTGACTTCTATAATTATGGTATGAGGGGTAATTGACTCTCCCAAAAACGTTCATGGATTGGACAGATTGGACCTCAGATTGGACATATTATGTAATATTATAAAACTGAGATTGGACATTAGCATTGAGGGATTGAGAATATTGGGCCAAGATTGGACTTGGATTGGACGGATTGTATAGGGATTGGACACCCCTGGGAAATATAGTGTTTCATTAATGTCTGATTTAACCTCTCAACAGTCTCAACCAAGAATTACCTGGATTTTTGCCTGGTGAATACAATTCTCTAATTTATAGTTTCAGTAACTGAGAAGTTTTTGAGCTGTGTGCTACCTAACAAACTATTTTTGTTTTCAAAACACTTCAAACTCCAAAATTCACTTCAACATGAACTTTCCTTATCAATTTCATGAGTTCTATCACTTATTAAATTTTCCTGATTACACAATTATTATTAGAAACACCCTGCATAGATATCAACCCTCGTATCAACCAATATAAATTAGAAAATGTGAAATGTCGTTTACCTATACAATTTGTGGAATTCTGTAAGGAAATTGTGATGTAGGCTGTATACAAGGTTGCATACTCGGTTGCATACTTGAAGAGCAGATAATCATATCTCTCAGTTACTTATAGAACATCATTTTAGATAGATAAAGTGTACAAACAATCAGAATAACTAGAAATACAACATTCATTTCAGCTCGAATTTCCCTAACATACCATTTTTTATGAATATTTCAGACAAATTCCCAGAAGCGTCAACATTGTTGAAACAAATGTTCGAAATCATAGACATTCGAATTCGAATATCACATTGGAATGAAGTAATTAGTATTTTCCATAAATTCTTCTATATACTGGGTGTTTCAGTTTGTTTCTGCCTAACTTCAATGGGGCATTAACATATGCTCGGAATCACTTAGTTTCCGCTATACAGGGCGTTCAAGATTCAAAAAATTATTATCTTATCTTCAACTTCAATATCTCGAAAATTCAAATTGAATTTTTTCAACTTGGTAGAGTTGTTTGTGTTACTGGAACACATCGTATCAGCCTTGCATATTCCAGTGGCGTCACAGGAGAGGTTGCCGTTTATATATTTCCATTGAAAAGAAGTGCACGCCACTGTTTTGTTTTCGATGTTGCATCATTTCACAAGTTCTACAGAAAAATGATAAATACATAAATATGCAATGTTCAAAGTCATTTCCACAAATATTCATAAATGAAAGAAACAGGTAGATAACAAGAGAAAAACAACGACTTTCCTGGCTATATATCACGAAGAACATTGAATCCTTCCGAAATTGTGTTTCTTTCCGAAATGCTAAATTGTGTGCTTAAATTGTTCAGGAACGCTTAACTACCTATGTACATACCGGTTTCTAGCTTTGGCTCCCATCAGTGCAGGGGTGTCCCCAGATGACATTCATCTGGTGTGAACCTGACCCAACGTAAACACCTCTCAGCATTTAATACCCACGAGGTCAAAGGTTTCCGCATTTTGGCTGTTTCGGAGTTGAAATCACGCCAGTCGGGCAGTCAGCCACTTCCATTTCATCTAAAATGGGAATTGGTTTTGGAGTGTTTCTTTCTTTTTACCCTTGATAGCGTTCGTCCGTTCGTGTACAGTTCGCAGTGGCCGAAAGCCTCGTGGGTTTTAAATGCTGAGAGGTGTTCACGTTGGGTCAGGTTCGCACCAGATTGCGGTCATGATTGCCATCTAGGGACACCCCTGTACTGATGAGAGCCAAAGCTCGAAAGCGATTTATAGGTGATCATTGATGACCTGAAATCCACGCTTTACATACAGTAATTTCTTATTTCATTAGCCTTGTTCGTCTGTGTTGGCTCAGCCTGCTAAATTTGAGTATGTAGTTCGATTAACAGAAATAACCATGGAAAATAAATCAACAATAGCAGATTGAGCAACACTAACGAACAAACCTAATCATTTCTCATTCATTCGAAAATGTACACGCCGCCACTGAACCTTCAACCTTGATGAAAAGATGAAAAAAATAGAAGGAGAAGGTGACAGTGACAGGTGACAGTATACATGTGCTGTGCATTGGACCACAGATTACCACAGATCACAGAATTATTTCCAGTCTCAAGGTCCTCGCGATCTGCCATCTGTCAAAACCGGTCTCATTTCTTATTTTATTGACAGATGGTGGCAGGAAAAGGCAAAAGTGTATTATAATTTTTTTTTCAATCTTCTTTCATTCTGTATCATTCATTTATTAAAAATCTGCATTGATATTGATATTTTGATAGTTATGAGTTATTGTGAGTAATCCCACATTTTTTTGTGAGTTAATCACACAGAACTCAAAGATCATCTTGGATATTGGATACGCATTCTAGTCGTAAAAGATATGAAGTTTATGAGTTCTGTGTTCAAAACAAGAACAAGTTGTCTAATTATTCGAGCAATGGGCTTATATCACAAAAAAATTTCGTTTCATAATTCGATAGAACTCACCCAAACTAGCTCACCACCGCAAACCGTTTCTTGCTGTGAGCTCCCTATGTTTTATAAAAAATTATTGAAATCTCTGATTTTGCGGACCTCTGAAAACGAGGCGATGATGTGACGTCAAAACCCAAATACTGAAACAAGACTATTCCAGACTTCAGACAGAGATGAATGATACATCATGATTTCTGACAGAGTGAATTAGCACGAGATCACAGTTGATAGAATTAACATATCAGTTGCCTCAGTCTCCGTCGGGCGTTTGGTATTATCTTTTAACTATGGCGAGATGAGGTTTCTACGTCATAAGAGGGTCCGTTTTCAGAAGGCACTATTATTTATATCTAAAAATAAAACATTCCAGTTAATTTTTGGATCGAATTAGGTCGTCAATCATTATTTATGTATAAAAGGATCATTATAAACATGGTTTGAGTTAAAAGTTCTATCAAGGTGTACACGCCCATTATTGTTCAAACTGATGTCCTCGGATGTCCTTCATTTCCGGAAATGAATGCTGGAGTTTTTTATCTGATTGAGGATATATTCTTGCTTTTGAAAACAAAAGTTCAAGTTCTTCTAGATAGGTACTGCCGTGCTAAGCGCAGATGCGGTAACTGACACCGATGGCATTCTGAGATAATTGATATTCAAGAGTATTCGTCCTGCCAACCTTATTTTTCAAAGTGTGAGTTTGAATTTTGGTAACTGTTAAATATGGACATTATGTTATCATTGTGATTTGTTGAATGTCAGAAATTCTCCACGAATCCATCGCATTCTGGAATGTAGATACGGCTTCTTTTCCAGCTTTATTGCTAAGGTATTTCGACGTATCTACAATTTTTCTCAATTTCCTTCATTAATAAATAATATGGGAATTAAATAAAAAAGGAATAAAACTCAATCATTGTGAATGATTAGAAATCAACAAACTTGAAAATTCTAACATTTCACTTAACGATCAACTAGACCTAGTTCACCACTGTTGAATTTGTTTTCTTAGTAGGTAATAACATGTATTTGCTATCAACCCTTTCAAGTCAATCCGTTACACCGTATTCTGATGTAGATATTGTGCCTATTTTCCGAAAATGAAGGTTTATCGAACCTTTTCACAGTTAATTCCAATCCTTCAGGTTGGTTTTTATCATTGTACTAGTTTTTCACCTGACGAAGCTTCTGTTTAGCGGAACATAGTGAAAATCTCATCGTTTGTGAAGTTTTTACATTAGTAGTAGTTGACTCTAAAACTCCTACTGAAATTGGATTCTGAGCCTATTATTACTATTATTTGTCTTGATTGCAATAATAGTGCTTCGTGGATTCTTCATACACAAGTTTAGCACGTTCTAAAATTCTTTTGCTTCGATCGGAAGTCATTTTTCTGTGAAATAATATAGTTTGACAACAAAGAAGATGAGTTTCAGTCTATAATTACCTTTTTTCAAATGTTACGAAACAATGACCTTTTCAATCAATATACGCATTTCATCAATAACTACTAACACAGTTATTGATGAAATGCGACAAACACTTCAGCGATGTTCATCCTTCAACCACCTTGATGTTACTGAGCCGTTTGCTCGGAAAATGCATTAAAACTTGAGTATGTAGGGCGTATTTGACAAACGCTAATATATTTGAGCGGTATGTGCAGTAATTACCCCTGCAATGCCCAAGCAAATGATAATTACCGCCTAACACCGTAGTGAATTTTTAACAATATTTGAAAGTTGGTAGATACCGCTATTTAAAATTCAAAATAAAAATAGAAAAAAGGTATTTACCGCTATGAAACTCTAGTTTTAGACAGATTTCGAGTCATACATTTACGTGGAGCAAATATCCCAATTTCCTCGAAAATGTCAGTTACCGCTTCTGCGCTTAGCACGGCAGGGTAGGTAAAGGCGGATTTATGGACGCCGCTTTTTAATTTCACAATCATTAACGATTTCACTAATGAGTTTAAACTTGGCATTTCCATTCAATTATTAATGCACCATAAATAATTTTTATCTTTCATTAAAGTGTGACTTGCGCAGGCGCTATTCTTCCAGAAGTCAGACATACAATTTCTTCTTCTTATTTTTTCAAAATATGGCTGAAAATCCACAAAATTCTAGTTGCATGTTCAAATTAGACTTCGGAAACAATATGAACAAATTAGTCTCATTTTAATAATTTGAGCAGTGGAGGTAAGAACACCAATATTTTCATCTAAGTACGCTGAGGACAATGCTTGGATCATGAGGAAGAGTTTAAAATTAGAAAAAGGTAGTGCATAAAGGCATCAAAGTCCTTGAATAAAAATGAATTCAATGACGGTGAATGAAAGCAACAGATTAATGAAAAAGCAGTATGAATATAAATCCACCTTAAACAGGTAATAAGTGATACTATTCTTCAATCCTCCCAGATAAAGGTTTGATTGACTTCTAAAAGGATAAGATAATTAACAGGTTCACTGTATAAAGGATAAAACAAATGGTGAATAGTAAGTAGTAAATATTTTGCGAACGCACATTCTACAGGAAAAACGTAATTGGCTAATTGAAATCAATTAAAAAAAAAAGTTGGGGATGAAAATATCCTGGAGGTTAAAAATAACTTGTGTATAATTTCTTCATCTTTTTGTCTTTTGAAATAACCGAGATGAAAGAAATTCTGGGACACCCTGTATAGTATTAGGTATACGTTTGTATGTGTTATAAAATATTATTCTGGTCTCCCTTCCTAATACAGACAGACCAATTTAATTCATGAAACAAATTATGAGCCAATTTATAGTGACATTGAAGGAGAGGAAATAAAAAAGGGGCCCTCGTGCAACCATCCTCATGGACCCTCATTGAAATTGATAATGAATTCCATAATTGTTTTCCGAGTTTTCCATTGAAGGAAATTAAAATGTGATGGTTATTAGGTAAATACCTCGGTAAATACATTTTTTCTGCAACCGACACAAAAGTCGTCCATTTTGATACCAAAATTAGATCTTAAATTGACGTTTCTATTACTGACACAAAAATAGGTATGTTGCTAGGCAACATATTTAGTTCCTAGGAGCTAAAGTTGAATTTTAGTTCCTAGGAGCTAAAGTTGAACTTTAGCTCCTAGGAACTAAAAAGGACGCCATCGAGAATGAACAACATTGTGACGGTTGGTTATTTGGGCTGAGACGCATACCTGATTTGTTTCCTATTTCAGCAGATTTGGCATTTCATACCCATGCTGGAGATATAAATACACCTTATTATAATAGTTTGGTATTGGAATTATAAACATCTCAGTTGAGTATTTTTGTTTTGATCAGGGAAGCCTTCAAGATTCAAATACTTGCTTGATCTGTATTTCATTCGTTATTATTCTCGGGATGGATAACTTGTTTTTGAATAATCACGGCAAGCAATCGGTTTTTTGTCTCAAACAACGATGTTGTTTAGCTTCATTTGATTATCAAGTCAAACACAGTGTAGTATGGAGAGGAATAAATAATCACTATTATCATTGTTGATATGCTCACTAACCTAACATTTTCCACGTCTTGTTCCTATAGCTGGCACTGGCGCGGTATTTGCCAGTAGAGCACCTGGTTCATACACAAATATGTCACTCTGTGCATGGTTGTATTTATATTGAAACTACAATTCGAACAGCCTAGAAAACCTAACCTGCTGTTAATGCAGGTAGAAAATTCTCACGGCATTGGTGGTTACTTCACATGTTCATTTGAGTTAATTGTTTCGGTTGCAGAAAAAATAGCATGTTTCATTCGGATCAAAAGTGATTTTGTTCGACTCGCAAATTTTGCTTTCGCTCGGCTTCGCTAAACGCTCCGCCTCGCAAATGCAAAATTCGCTTGTCAAACAAAGTGTCACTTTTGATCCTAATAAAACAATCTGCAACCGACACAAAAGTCGTCCATTTTAATACCAAAATCAGCTCTTGAATTGACGTTTCTATTACTGACACAAACATAGATATGTTGCTAGGCAACACTTTTAGTTCCTAGGAGTTAAAGTTGAACTTCAGGTCCTTGGAACTAATATGGATGTACTAGGTCATCTAGAATAATAGAAGATTGTTTCATTAGGATCAAAAGTGACACTTTGTTTGACAAGCGAATTTTGCATTTGCGAGGCGGAGCGTTTAGCGAAGCCGAGCGAAAGCAAAATGCATAACAGTAGATAGTAAAGCATTAGTTAAGATAGGTCTCTGGATAGGTACAAGAAAACCATTTTGAACGATAATGAATAGTTTCGATACCAAAAAAAAAAACTGAAGTTGAAAAATCTCGATTTTGAACACCTCTGTAATCTTCCTTGCTAGACCCCAAGTGTGATGCATTGATGAAATCAGCTCTCCAGGGAGAATCTAAAGATCAACACAGGCTATTTGGAAATCGAAAATTGATGCCCAATGCGCTTCAAGGTTTCAACTTTGAGATATGATAATTACAGAATAATGTGTGCCTCGCCAAATTGAAATCGACCTGTCCGAGCAATTTTCAATTTTTTCAACGACATCGGAGGTTAAGTGGGTGACTAGTTTTAGCTGGGACACACTGTATATAAAATTTCTTTTTCTACAACACTGCTCTCAACAAATGATGCTTCAATCCCTACGAAGATATTGTGGAGCAAATAAAAATCAATTCATAATCAAGCCAGAAATACACTTGTGTGAGGAGACATTGACTCATAGTGATTGTGTCACGCAGTGCATATTTATCCAGAAACTGCCGCTTTATCATTTACAATTCAATTAATCAGCTTGATAAGAAAGATTATTTGATATAGATAAGTAAAAGTACCTCTACTCCAGTTGTTTATCATCTGTGTTTATCGTACATACAATGTCAGTGAAATAGCCAGAAATGAATTTTTTCGGTAACGTCGGTCCTTTGAACTCGGTCAAAACGAACCCAAAAAGTAGTTTGGCGACTCAAAAAAAATGGCACAGCACCAAGAATCTACACGAGGAGGCAAGTAGCAAATCTTCCCTAGCATCACAAACCAGACGAAAGAACAGGAAGAATAATTTAGATACCAGATCGCTTTGGTACGACTACAAAGATACAGCAGAAGGGGAAGGATACACTTTGAGGAAATCTTCAAGTCTGGATAATCTGCTGGGCAAGAGCAGTACGAACAACAAATCGAAGATACAGCTAACAAAAGATATGATTTCATCACCCCAGTACCCTAGGAAAATCGTAGGAGAGTGGGGAAGAAGAACCACTTCCAAAATGTTCGACAATTCATTTAGCATCGCTGGAATCGAAGAAGAAACTACTGAGAAAGACGAGTCGGAGATAACAGAGTTTGAACTTGACCCAGGAAGTGAAGCTATGCAATTGGATGAAGCTAGTGATATTAGTATGGTTGAAACTGTTGTAAGTGTGGATACGGCAATAATTGAAGAATCAATAGGACCAGATGAACCGCCAGACTCATTTCAAGCTATAAAGGAAGATACAAGTCATGCACAACTACATTACTCTGCTAGCAGTACTAGTGAAGATGACAATAATCCTACACCAGACATAGACTTGCCAGATGGAACCTATGGCACTGTTGATGAGACTGCCTTTGAAGCTGACACTGACAGTAAACCTGTCATATTCAACAATGATAGCGATGATACAAGCAGTGAAGTTTCGTGTTCATCTTTGGAAAATCAAAGTGTACATTTATCGGGGAGTGAAAACGCGTCAGTGAAATGTGAGATGTCGGAAGAAAAGCTTGTGGAAAACGAGGAAGCAATCGTGGAGAGTGCTCCTCCATCCCCAGGCATGACTATGACGGTTGAAGAGTTTTTGAGAATGCCAGTTCCCAATAATGAACGTTTCAAGAAGCACGATAAAGTAGATGGACGTTTGAAAATGTTGAAAGTATCGAGTAGCGAAAATTGTTGGGGTACCCGAACGGTCGATCGGTTCAAACGAAAAAATATAAATAAAATTGATATCTCTGGGCCTAGCGACTTGAGACGGTGGAGTGGAACGCAAGGGTCTTCAAGTAATTTGCTGGGGATGAAAAATTTGTCTAAATCAACAGATGTAAGTTATTCGAGTCATTTTGCTTTCACCATGCAATAGGTATTATTTAGAAAAATTAGCTGGACAAATCGTCGGTGAATCTACAAAGGGGCGTGTATCGGAAAAAGGCGAATAAATTCCTGATAGTTCAGATGTTATGTTGTTTTTTAATTCAGGCGTATATCTGAATTGAGTGAAATATTCCGAAGCGAATTAGCGGATATGAAATACTCCTATACCGGGTGGTCCATTTATGACTATAATAATAATAATAATAATAATAACTCGTCTTTATTCATCCATAAAATTATAAAAAGTGATATAGATGAAATGGCGAAGTGTCACCCAAGGGTGTTTTTCAACTTAACCATGATGTGTTAATTGATTATAAATACATTATAATATATAATATTGAATTAAATTAATACTAGCTAAAACTATGATAAGCTATCTAGCTATGTTTATAATACTATAGGTTTATATCGATATCAATATAAGAGAATTAATGAAGAGAATTTAAAATGTCAGTAATAATCATTAATGAGCTAAGATACGTTAGTGAAACACTGCATTAACCATAGGAGTGCCAGAGGGGTCAATTGATTTCATTCAAGATCCAATTTGTGTAGATAATAATAATGATTTCAACTTTTGTTTGAAATTCAAAATACTATAGTCATAAAATTCATTGGGTAGTTGATTATATGATTTACAGGCATTGTACGTAAAGGAACGTTGAAAGGTAGACGTCTTATGTTTATAGATTGTCAGCAATCGTGAATTCATAGTGCAGTATTCGCTGGTATCACCTATTCTTACAAGTTTTTTTAGTAAATACGGAGGTTTTCCAATCTTTAATATTTTATGAGTAAGAGTGAGCAAATGTGATTTTCTAACATCCAATAATCTGAGCTTACCCGCTTCTAGAAATTTATGGCTAATGTGGTCATACTTTCGTATTCCATGGGAAAATCTGAAGCAGGAGTTCTGAATTTTCTGCAGGCGGTCACTGTCGGTTTTCAAGAGAGCTGGTCCATATACACAATCACAATAAGCAATTTTTGAAAGAATAAGAGACTCACAAACTTGAAGTTTCAAACTAGAATTGATGGCATGTCGATTCGGGTAAAGCTGTTTTAAAATATTGTAAGAACCACGACAAAGTTGATTGACATGTTTTGTGAATCTCAATTCTGTGTCTACCCATAACCCCAAGTTTTTTACCTCGTTCCTAATGGGAATTGTGTTACCGCCCATGACGATATTTGAGGAAGTACTGGCAAGCTCACGTTTATGCTTTGGTCCAAAAAACAAAACACTTGACTTCTTTGCGTTCAACGTAAGGTTATGCGCTGCAGAGATATTCACCAAGGATTCTAAATCTGAGTTCACAACATTAGTACTATCAGGTTGTTCTACATCAAATGATAGATATAGTTGTGTGTCGTCTGCGTAATGGTGTATGTTACAATGCGAAACATATGAGTGGAAGTCCGAAATATAAATGGAAAATAACAGGGGTCCTAAGATGGACCCTTGCGGTACACCAGATTTCAGTGTTAGAGGTTCTGAAGTCTTCAGGTCATAAACGACTTTCTGACTCCTTCCTTTCAAGTAACGCTCCATCAGCCGAACAGAATCTTCATCAAAGCCCAAATACCCCAGTTTGTCTAGGAAAACGTCGTGATCTATAGTGTCAAATGCCTTGCTGTAGTCCAGTAAAACTAAGCACGTGACTTTTCCCTCATCCACTGCCCGGAAAATATCATCGACTATCATTGTGAGTGCTGTTGTGGTACTGTAACCGTCTCTAAAACCGGATTGTATTGGTGGTATAATATTGTGGCTCATAAGGAATTCATTCATCTGTTTGTATAGAATTTTTTCAAAAACCTTTGATAGTACTGATAGAAGACTGATGGGTCTGAGATCATTGAATCTATCTACCCTCGATATCTCCCAGAATTATTATTTTACAAAACATTACGAATTATGTCGATTTTTATATGGAGGGTGACACCTTTTGACGCAAAATAAATAATCAATAATTTGAATAAGGAATAAGGGTCATGTTAAACATCATTGCGAAGGTAATTCAATTCTGAAACTAGCAGTGAGAAGTTTTTTAAATTCCAACGAGTCGTTCACGAGATATTCGAGTTCGAATGGTTTGTTTTTTAATTGTGAGAAAATGAATGTAAATGATAGATTATTGAACAGGTGTTCACAAAAAATGTTCAAAATGACCCCCATTGACTCCCAGACAGTGGTAGAGTCTATTTGAAAATTCCTCTTGTATGTTTGAGAATGTTTCTCTTGATTTTAACTGGCATTCAGTTCTTATTATTCTCTTCAAATCATCGAGGCCAGTAGGTTCCGTTTTATAAATTAGTGATTTTAAATGACCCCATAGGAAACGATCATTGAGTGCCAAGTCCGTCAAACGTGCTAGACATTCTATTGGTCCTCTACGGACCTCTACAGTGTCATTCATAAAGTCAGCATCACATGGGAAAAACTTTAATTAATGTCTCATTTTGGAATTCGAGATGTACGTTGAGTTTTGCTTCAAAAAAGATGAAAAATGGCCTACTCAATCGGGGTCACGTGACTTTCGCTACATGTCAAAAGTGAAATTTTTTCAAATTAATCGCTGAAAGTAGGCTTATTTGTTCGAATATCGAAAAAATTTACTTGAAAAAGTTGTTTCTATTTCAATTTTACATATGTGACTCGGATCTTATCTTTCTATTACATTTTTTAGATTTCGATATTTTTTAAAAAATTTCGAAATTTCTGTGATATTAAAAAAATTGTAAATTCGATATAACTACTTCATACCAGTAGCTTCATCGTGCTACTAACTTTCAATCACTAATTATCACTAATTATCGACAAAAAGATGATTTTCTTCAGAAAATGATAATCTCCGCTTCAAAATTTTGTTATGTTGTTTTGATGCTTGACTCAAACATAACATCAAAATGCTGTTATGTTTGAGTCAAGCATTTAGGAACGAAATTCATTTGAATTTATTTTTTCAGTACTGAAAAAATCAGTTTGAATGAATTTCGTTTCTAAATGCTTGACGATATATCAACTTTGCATCAAACATAACAGAATTTGGAAGCGGGTATTATCATTTTCTGAAGAAAATCATATTTTTGTCCATAATCAGTGATAATAAGTAATTGAAAGTGAGTAGCATGAAAAAGCTACTGGCATGAAGTAGTTTTGTGAAATAAACAATTCTTGAAATATTACAGAAATTTTGAAAAAGTTGAAAAAAAAATGAAAAATCTAAAAGTTGCAATAGAAAGATCAAATTCGAGAAGCATGTGTAAAATTGAAATAGAAACAACATTTTCAAGTAAACTTTTTCGATATTCGAACAAATAAGCCTACTTTCAGCGATTAATTTGAAAAAATGTCACTTTTGACATGTTGCGAAAGTCACGTGACCCCGATTGAGTAGGCCATTTTTCATCTTTTTTTAAGGAAAACTCAACGTACAACTCGAATTCCAAAATGAGACATTAATAAAAGTTTTTCCCATATGATGCCGACTTTATGAATGACACTGTATGATGATGGTGTTCGAAATCTATTGGCGTTGTTTCTTTTGACAGATTTTCTTCTTTTTATATATTTGCTGATGATGAAGGATTATTCCTTCGAAACTTTTGTCCATGACCGTTGCTCATTATTAAATTGTTTATGTGGTGGAGTTGTGACTATAAGTTCTTTCACCCCTCCTGATCTGTTATAAATCCTATCACTACTTGGAGCTTTTCTAATTTTGTTGTTCATCGGAAAAATAGTGTACACACCCGGAAAATGTTATCTTGAAGATTTCCAGAGCTCACTTACGCTCATTCTGCAATCTTTTCTACTCGTCCAAAGAAACAGTATTTCCTGAAATTGTCACGTTAATTACTATTTCAATAGACTTTTTTTTTCAGGTTCATCTACTGTCAAGTGCTCATAGCGGACAATACTTTGGTGATGAACAAGTAAGTGTTTTAGAATTACTATTATTACCATAATAAATTTTTGTACAGGCCTCATTCGAATCAGAAATGGAAATCTGATATCATATTCTGAGATCAGAATATAACGAGAATGTATACCATAAGAAAATGGGATTGTTTTTACTTTTAACCCCTTCAGTTGGGTACGCTCCTGATCAGAATTTTGAAATTCTCAGCTCAAATTCTGATTCAGCATTGAAAGTTTGTGCGATGTATCAAAAACGTCTTCAGGGTGCAGTATTTGAGGGGTTGAACGGGGAAGTGGCTTCGAAAATTGTTTATATGGGCCCTTTTTTAGCACCCCCTTTTTTTTAGCTTCACCTGTATGTATGTATGAAAATGAAATATTTGACTTTTATCCCCTCCAGTTTGGTACGCTCCTGATCAAAATTTCAGAATTCTCAGCTCAAATTCTGATTCAGCATTGAAAGATTGTGCGATGTATCAAAAACGTCTTCAGGGTGTAGTATTCGGAGGGTTGGACGGGGAAGTAGCTTCGAAAATTGTTTATATGGGCTCTTTTTCTAGCACCCTTTTTTTTTTAGCTTCAGCTTCACCTGTATGTATGTTTGTAACCGACTTCTATGGATTTAATTTTGACCCACTTTAAACGGACCGATTGATTTGAAAGGTGTACATAGTTCGCGTGGCAATGCATCACTAAATTTTTGTAAGATAAAAAAACAAAATGGCTGCTCTAAAATGGCGGACGAGTTTTGTAATTATGATCCAATTCTATTCAAAATTGGGATAAGAGATTATGATTTTTTCGTCAAAGTTTAAACATTCAAAATGGCGGATCCATGGCGGAAAAATCTTGTAATCAGGTTCTTGAGGTCGGAGATAATGATGCTCTCAGCGAAATTGGTGCATTCAAGATGGCGGATATAATATGGCGGACGAATTTTGTTATTATGACCCGAAACTATTCAAAATTCGTATCTGGAGGTTTTCGGGATCGAAGATTATGATTCTCTCGTAAAAATTTTGAAATTCAAGATGGCGGATCCAATATTGCAGACGGTTTTTGTAATTATATGATCCGATTCTATTCAAAGTTGTTATCTGGGGGTAAACGAGGTCGGAGAACACTAAAAAACACGCTTCTGGAGTAAGCCGTACTAAAAAATATAAAATCAATAGTAGTTTGAAAATAGTTATTTACTATACAAGGGAAAAAGTAGTAGATTTTAGCTCCAGGTTGTGTTGTCTACTAGCTAAAATCTAATATTTGTCCCGTTATAATACACTATTTTTTTCTGTGACAGAATAAAGGACGAATCAATATTTGAACACTCTCTATACGTCTAAAATATTTTCATCGATACAGTGTTGCCACTTCTATCAGAAACAACTAGCAACTTCGTTATTTTAAATAGAGCACCCTGTATTTTATTGAATTTTTAGATTCTCCATGAAAAGCTGATTTCATCAATGAGTCACACTTTGGGTCTAGCAGGAATGATTACAGAGATATAGGGTGTTCAAAATCGAGATTTTTCAATTTCAGGATTTTTTTGTGTCGAAAGTATTCATTATTGATCAAAATGGCTTACTTGTCCCTATCTCAACTTTCGATTCACTATCTACTGACATTTAATTGGAACAGATACAGGGTGATCAGAATTCTGAATCTTGAAGCACCCTAAATTTTTTCCAATCAAATTCCAGTAGATAGTCAATCAAAAGTTAAGATAGGGACATGTAAGCCGTTTAGATCGATAATGAATAGTTTCGACACAAAAAAATCCTAAAATTGAAAAATCTCGATTTTGAACACCCTATATCTTTGTAATCATTCCTGCTAGACCCCAAGTGTGATACATTGATGAAATCAGCTCTTCATAAAGAATCTAAAAATGCAATAAAATACAGGGTGTTCCATTTGAAATAACAAAGTTGCTAGTTGTTTCTGATAGAAGTGGCAACACTGTATCGATGAAAATATTTTAGACGGATAGAGAATGTTCAATTATCGAAGAAACCCAATTTTCAGGATGTTCTGTCTTTTCGTTCTCCAGATACTTCTAATAGGCCATCCACCGTGGATCACCCTGTATATATGTGATATATATCCGGGAAAAAAGTACTCACCTTTTGCGCACGGGAAAAAAGTAATTTATGAAAAGTGACATTTTATAATCTGCCAACAGAGATGAAATGCCAAACTTTCTTCCCGTCACAGAAAAAACTGAATAAATATCCTTTTATAATTAGCAAAACTGAGAAGAAGTAGAAAATAAAATGATATTGATAAGTGTGTTGATAAATACACAACATAGAATGTACTGACTATACCGAAATGCTAATATTTTTGTTGTGTATTTCTCAGCACACTTTCATTATTTTATTTTCTACTTCTTTTTTATTTGGTTATATATATAAAAGTGCGTTTCTCTAGTTTTTTAAACCGTAATGGTAATTTACAAACAATTGAAATAATAAAAGGATTGAGAAAAGTAATCAAGTACTTAAAAACTTGGGGTTTATATACACCATATTCAATGAGTTGTTTGCCCCTCGTAAATAAATTCATATCAATTAGGTTGTCCGGAATCAGAAGGCTAATCGAACTGCTTGAAATAAAGTTTAGGTCTATATTTATAATGAGAAAGTTGGTGCCGATTATTGGCCTACCCTGTATACCAATTTTAAAGTTTTTAATCCGACTGCATGTTGGAACACTTCTAATTTGTGGCGAACGTAAATCACCCTGTAGACCCTGTATTTCGGCGCTCACGGTATTATCACATAATATGATCTATCTATCTATCTATTCGCTGTGTGCATTTTGCAACGACGATAGTGGAACACGTGTGGGTTCAAATTAATTTTCTCTCTCGAGTTAATCAACCAATTACATTGGAAAACCGACAATTCGAGCTGCTACATGCTACGCCCATTTGAATCGACCCATTCACTCATTCCACAAACTGAAATGACTAACCCCTTTTAAATAGTCATACTCGTAACTCGTCTCATCTCTGGCGCCTTATCAATGAAGCCACAGTTACAGAAAATACATACTTATGATACTTGTATCAGTTAGTTTTAGTTCGAACAAGTAACATTGATCGTCGACACATTATCGCCAGCTCGAGTCCGTTCTTATCTTCTTCGTTTATCATTCGCCAGTACGAAAATCAGGAAATCTGGTCGTCTTTATCGCGAAAGGATGTGGCCGCGATTTTTTTATCACCCCCGAGTGACTGCTTAGCCTGGTCATAGATTTAAATTGGCAAAATGTGCGAGGATGTCAGCGTGTCACGTTGGCTGAAAACCCTGAGGTACGCCTTCGAATATTACGAGCCGTACGATGACCGCACCCTCGGCCTGAATGACATGGAAACACCCTTCGACGCCGAAGAGAATTGCGTGAAATCCGACGCGAAATCCTGCGATTGCGAAGAAGACTGCGTGAAATCGTGCGGCAGCCGAGGGCGCGACGTGAAATCGTGGAATTGCGTGAAATCGTGGGATCGCGAAGAGAATTGCGTGAAATCGTACGGCGGCGGGGAACGCGACGCGAAATTGCTGGCGCGAAGTTGTAGTTTGGACGTGAAATTCGCGGTGGAGCGTGAAGTTAGCGTGGAATACGAGGGTGGAGTGGTGGCGTTACGTTTGCCGGAGCGGCGTTTCACGCAGATTGAGTACGAGGTGCCGGAGGACGTGATGTTGTGGAAGGAGCGGATTAGGGAGGATTATAGCGAGGAGGAGCAGGATATTATGGAGAGTCAGGTAGAAAAGAATTGATGAGGGAAGAAACAGCAATGTTTATGAGGATGCCGAAAAATTTGAATTAGTATGAAGCCGTTTTTCATCTATTAACAACTTTATTAATAACAAAAAACCGAGCAAAAAACACATGCGATAAACATATGAAATTATTATGATGATTATTTATAGTCCCTGTACCGTTGTTGAAAGTACCAGAATATTCGCTAAAAAGGACATGATATTATTCCTGAGTGATTTTTTGTAAGCGATTTCGTATATTTCACGAGCTTTCACGGGTGTGGCAACTCACTTGTTGCCATTTTTGCTATTTCCAGGATTTCTGGTAATGTAATATAAACAGAAAATAATCATTTTCATAAATTATTACGCGCTTGCTTTTGGTTTCGATTGATAACTTGATTTTTTTATGAAAAGATAAGTAGCCTTCCTTCTTTTTTTGACATATTCCTTTTTTTTGTATGTATGATAAATTGATATTCATCATACAGGACGTGGAAAGATATTCTGAATTGAGAAAACCCATGGAAGAAAACCTTATCGCGAATCTGCGGTTGAGGTCTATAAAAATGACAAGTTTCCATCGTTCAAGTTTGAACCCCTTGATTTGGTGAAAGTATTGAAAGGGATATTTTCATATATATTTATGAACACAAAAAAATGGATATGTATACCATAAAGAAATACATTGAGAATTCGCATTCTCCACGTGATGAAAATATTAATTCTCTCTCGGTTTACTCAACAGAAAACAACTCCTTTCCTGTCTATATGCCACGACAAATATTGAATTACATCTATTGAACACACACGATCAGAATTTGGAAACATAATTTTCTGAAGTAGAAAATTTGCATTCTCCTTTATACAGTGTGTCCCACTTACCATGCTCACCATGGGTATCTTTTTAACGGTGAGAGATACGAGGTCGGTTAAATGACACCAAATGTGGAGTTTGTCAAGGCTAACTATAATGTGAAAAAATATTTTGATAAAATCTATTCGTTTTTGTTTTATACGCAAAAAACAGATTTTGATCATTTTCATGTCTCCTCCGTAACTTCTTTATTTATGAAAATATGCAAATAGGAATTTCACATTCTCATGGCAGTTTTTCAAAGTGATTTCGAAAAAAATATGAAATTTATACCAACTCTTCTAGAATTTGAGATATCAGCACCAACTATAGTTTTTCAAATGTAGGTCATAGCTCACTATGACTTAGTTACAAATAACTTTTTTTTTTCCAGATGATATGTCGCAGTAATAGTTTTGTGTTGATAACAACGGAGTTATCGCCATTTATACAAAAACAGAAAATTTTTTGGAAGTCGCCATCTTGAATTTATAAATTTCAACAAAAAAATCATGATCTCCGACCTCAAAAACACCCACTTACTAGTTTTGAATGGAATCGGACCAAATCTTGTCCGCCATCTTGGAGCAGCCATTTTTTTTATTTCAACAAAAATTCCATAATGTATTGTCACCGGAATTTCGAACACCTGCCAAATTTCAAGTTAATCGGAGTTATGGAATTTTTGTTGAATTTAAAAAAAAATGGCTGCTCCAAGATGACGGACAAGATTTGGTCCGATTCCAAAATTGGAAAATGGGGGTTTTTGAGGTCGGAGATCATGATTTTTTTGTTAAAATTTATGAATTCAAGATGGCGGCTTCCAAATAATTTTTTGTTTTTGTATGAATGACGATAACTCCGTTGTTATCAACACAAAACTATTACTGCGCCATATCATCTGTAAGAGAGAAAAAAGTTATTTGTAACTAATTCATAGTGAGCTATGACCTACATTTGAAAAACTGAAGTTGGTGCTGATGATATCTCAAATTCTAGAAGAGTTGGTATAAATTTCATATTTTTCTCGAAATCACTTCGAAAAACTGCCATGAGAATGTGAAATTCCTATTTGAATATTTTCATAAATAAAGGAAGGTTACGAAGGAGACATGAAAATGATCAAAATCTGTTTTTTGCGTATAAAACAAAAACGAATAGATTTTATCAAAATATTTTTTCACCGTTAAAAAGATACCCATGGTGAGCATGGTAAGTTGGACACACTGTATACTCAAAGATTATATTGATATCATCTCCTATTTCATCATGAGTGATAAACGCCTGTTTTAGCTCTTTTATTCTTAGTCTGGAAATTTCAAGATTTCTTGTTTTCTTGATAGGAAATCTTGGTATTGACATAAAATTTCTTGTCTTGTCTTGAAATCTAAAATTACTTCTTGTCTTGATCTTGTCTTGAGAGTAAAAAGAAGCTTACTGACATTGTTTTGTGTATATACAATATTCATCACTCATAATAATAGTAGTCGTAGAAAGAATAACAAAAATGATTATTATCAGAATTTGAGTGTCGTGGTGGAATATTTACTATTCAATTTATTTCGAGGTTGCACAAGTGAGAGGAAATTGATAAGAAGAAATAACAGCCAAAGCTGATTCATGGAAACCATTGATCATCCGGTTTATTATCGAATTTCACAATTTCCATTTATTCATAAAATTCATAAAAAATATGTTTATTTATTTTTTATTTTTTGATTGAATGGAATTACTCTGCAGTAGAATGAGCATTTCAAATTCCTAAATTGAGTTCGAATCATCATTTCATGGCATTCTGTGATCTAAATTACGTCATAAAAATCAGGACTCTATATTAGGCATTATTCTAAATATTTCGAAAACTTATTGCATTTTCAATTTGTTTATGAATGAAATACCCACGGAGTTTCATTAAATTCCATGTACAGGGTGGGACAAACAAATTGAACACCGTGTTGCACACTTTTGAAGCAAAAACCCATTTCCAAACTAAACTGCTCAACACCGGAAACCTGATTATACAGGATGATAATCAGAACTGTGCAATTTTTCAAACATTTTAAGCTTCAAGTTTGGAAGAAGAATTTTTCTGTTTTTTTCTGACATGGAAAACATATCACACCATCTGTTTTCTCGAAAAGGTTGACATTTTTCGAACTCATTACTGAAATATGAATATTTTTATTAGATAATGCATAATTTGATGCAATAATGTTTATTTAGTCTTTTGTCACTTCAACTCTGAAACTTACTGTATATTTGATATACCTACTATTTCAATTAGAAGGTTTTTCTGAATCCATAGAAGTTCATTTTTTGGAAGCAAATTTAGCATAAATTTCGACCGTTTTTTTTTACTCTTGATGTTCGAAGAACATCGTTGGTATCTAGGGAGATGAGGTAGGTGTTGAATTTTTTTTTGAAGTTTTGGCGGTTTTGAGTTCTTCAGAATACTTCCATTAGCAAAGAATTCCAAAATTCTGCCTTCCTATAGACGATCGAGTTTTGGTACTGTGTTGTTCGACATATTTTAATGTTGAAAACGAAAGAATGTGCTGACTGTACTATAGTAATGGATGAGATTTCTGAGGAACATTTCACGTGGGAGTATCTATAGAAAATCGAAAGGTCACCGGCTTTTCTACCGTGTTCTGATGAAGTCAAAGTATTAGTGAGTGTGGCATCACCCGCCAGGCGGATGGCACTTCTCTAGATTCAATCTAAGAGCATCAGCGTACGATTGGGTGCTGAACCCCACATGTGAAAACATTATTCTAAAACTGGCCGTAACTGTACTTTGCAGTTCATGAGAAGCTGTTGAGGTGTAAAGTAGAGTGTCGCTCGGAATAATAATCCGATGATAAATTCAACAGATTTTTTTGGTTTGTGAAGATTAGTAGTTGCGGTTCCTGGTAATGTAAATTGTAATTGAACTCATTTTTTTTTTGTAATTTCATTAATGTTCCGCCTTCTTAGAGAAAATACAGGCTTGAGTTTTGGTGGCGTTAAATTCAATTAGGTTGTTGGTTCCCCAGGCTGTAATGGGCTTATATCACAAAAAATTTTTATTTCATAATTTGATAGAACTCACCCAAACTAGCTCACCACCACAAACCGTTTCTTGCTGTGAGCTCCCTACGTTTTATAAACGATGTGACGTCAAAACCCCAATACTGAAACAAGACTATTCCAGACAGAGATGAATGATACATGATTTCTGACAGAGTGAATTAGCGCGAGATCACAGTTGAAAGAATTAATATATCATTTGCCTCAGTCTCCGTCGGGCGTTTGGTATTTTCTTTTAACTATCGCGAGATGAGGTTTCTACGTCATAAGAGGGTCCGTTTTCAGAAGGCACTATTATTGATGTCCAAAAATAAAACATTCCAGTTGATTTTTGGATCGAATTAGGTCGTCAATCATTATTTATGTATAACAGGATCATTATAAACATGGTTTGAGTTAAAAGTTCTACTAAGGTGTACACGCCCATTGCAGCAAGATCATCATTGACAGCGTTGACCGGCCTTTGTCGTAAGTTCTTAGTCTCCTGAGAAGAAATGGGAAATCTAGAAGGTAGTATGAAGATTATCATCGTCGTTCTCTAACAACATTTATATTATTCCAACAGTCTGTTTTCATGTCCCATTAGTTACGGTCCACTCTGTATAATTGTGTGGATGTTACGAAATGCCATCGCAATTAAATCTGAATGGGCTTTTTGTTGGTTGCAGGAAGTGAGAATGATCTGTAGTGCTATAGATTTCAATGATTTCGTCACTTCGTTGATGTTATTGCAGTGTTCATCTCGTGCAAAATACAGGGAGAGTCAATGATACCTACTGAGTGTTAACAAAACAATACTTAGTCGATTGAACGTCGATTAGTGCAATCAATATATACCTGGAATGAGACAATAATATTTTTCTAAGGCTATAACACAAAATTGCTCTTGATGTTTTACTGTGATCGATGTTCGATACATCAATGAGGTACTTTGTATGTCATCAATCTTATTTCCGTATCTGATATCACAATGACTCCATTGTGTAATTATTTCAATGGAGTGTCAAATCGCAAGCAATGACAGCTCTGTCTAATAGATGAGCAATACTTGACGGGAAATCAGATGGCTACAAGCCGAAGAAATCGAAAATTCCGCTGTTATCTGTTACAGCCGTGGAAAAAATACAGTGTATAACTTGCACGGAATGCTAATTTCCAACTCGAATGATTGCAGCTATCGCCTATGGCTCATGCTGCAAACTCCATTCTCGTAGGAAATCATTATCATTCCGTGCTCGTTAAATAATATACTATTTCCGACGACCTACATGGAATACGTATTATTTCGCACTATAAACACGGAAAAAAGGATTGGTTGCATTAACCAATGGGCATTTCCAGTTTCAAAAAATTTGCAGTTTTTTTGTCATAATGTTATGAAGGACCATCCAAATCATAGTCCAGAATTTTTTTCATATTTTTATGCCAAACCATTGCCTTAAAAATCAGTGTCGAAATCGCATGATTCAAACACGAATATTCAAACGTTTGAAATATGGCGGCAGTTTGTGACGTCAGGGCGCGTAGTGATTCGATTGGATGAATATGGTAATGGCGACGGAGAGGCAGGATTAGCTGAGAGAAACAACACAGTTGCCAGGTCTTTATGAAATATCTAGATATAATATAAATAGGAATTCTAATAACTGAATCTTGATCAATACATTGCTGACTATTGTTCACTTACCAAGAACTTGAAAATATTAGATATTACCGAGGGCATTATAGCGTATTTTCATGATAATTTCAGGTACACAAATATCCATTGGGATCATTGTTTTGTATTATTTAGTTGCTATAAATAACTGATTCAGTTATCGGTTAATTCGATATATTTCATGTCATTACTAATAATATAATAATCAAAATATCTCGATATACCAAATTTGAACGTGTTTTGACCATTAACGTTCCTCCTCCTTGGAAAATATAATAACTTATGTGGCAACTATGTTTAATCTTTAACATAACCACAACATAACCTATAACCGCTTACGCAACATCCTCAGTTTTGAATTTGTTTATGTTTGATTGTTTGTTTGATTGTTGGTTTTGAGTTATTTTATTACTTTTGTGAGAAACATGAGTGCCAAAAAGTGTTTGGTCCCCATATGTCAGAATACAAATCTGAATAAAATATGTGTTCACGTTCCAAGAAATTTAGGCATCCAAAGAAGTTGGCAGATTATCTGCTGTTGCCTTTTCGAATCACTCGTCTACTTTACTCATTTTGGAAATTTTTATAGTATTTCCGATTCGGACGATAATTTCAAAGACTTGGTCAGACGTCACTCGTCAGTCGAAGCACAAACACGAAAGTCACACCAACACTGTTGCCGAACCTTTTCCAACGATTTCTAATATTCACTGTACACTTATCAAATTGAATAGTAACTGATGATGTTCTGGCTATTTCTGCACCATATATCATAGATTAGCATAAATGAGAATCAATTAAATAGGTATGACTTATATTATTGTTCTTAAATTGTTGCTATAAATACATATTATATTATCTTTTGATGATCAATCTCCTAATCATCCCTAATCAATTGAAAGTACAGTTTATATACCTGACCCAAAATACCTCTTACGAGCTCATTAGATAGGTAAATACCTACCTAGTTTTCTCTATGTGAGATAGGTATACTGAAATATCCTGCACCATCTAGATGTTAATTTATTTCTTCCTCGTTTTGCCCTAAGAGTTCGTACATTTGATGTAATATGGCAACATCGAAAAACTTTTTATCGATTTTTCAGCCAGCGAGACAACATCATACAACATGAACATGTAACCAATCGAAATCGTTCGCGCGCTGACGTCAAACGGTTCCCTCCCTTTGATACTCGTTTGAATTCATTAGATCATTTTGTCGTTTTCAATAATTTTTTTATCTAAGATCCGGCCAAAATAAAAATCCCAAAAAATTTGTACAAGGTTCTTGAGAGTCATTTATAACCAAATATGATTTTTCTGGAAATTACTGGAAATGCCCATTATTTATGCTTGAATTAATTTTGTTGGACTGAACAATTTTTTGTTGAATCAACCAGATACAATATTATTTCATGGAAGCAGCTTGTTCAAATCAAGAATTTAGTCTAATTAAATCAACAGTATATCAATTCCATCAACAACATTTTGTTGATTTGATGAAATAATGATCATTTTGATGAGAATATATCTTTGAAACAACATACAAGTTTTCTTATTCCGATGTTGCAATGAACTCGTTTCGAACGGATCATTTGCTTGAATAGAGCAATGAAATATGTAATATCAATGAAATATTTTGTTCCTTCTACATCAAGTTACATTTTCGCCTCTAGATGGCGATCATTTCGCCTCGTCTATGCATGCCTCGAATTCATTATATACGCGTGGCCGGATTCTTCGTCTTTGAAATATCATCTGGATGAATCGAACTTACGATGATTAGGAATCCGAAATAGTTTTGCATCAGCTGAAGGGAAGTAACGACTGGAGATCTATGCTAGACGTTGACTAGTTTAGTTTATTCTTTTGATGTGAAATTTCAGAAAACTCCCGAATTAATACTGAATTTGATTCAACAAATCAATTTGTTGAATGAAAATACAATTTCTCTTGAATCAACGAAATATTTCATTGAATCAGCAAAATATTTAATCAAATATTTCATTGAAACAACCAAATAATTCATTGAATCAACCAAATATTTCTTTGAATCAACCAAATATTTCATTGAATCAACTAAATATTTGATTGAATCAATATCTTGTTATTGTGAATCAAACAAAATGAATTATTCAGCCAATTCAATATGGATGTGCTTGATTGAATAAGATCCAGAGTTCATTCAAGACATTTTACTCAATTCAAACTTCAAATTCGCTCTGAAACAAGATATAGATTTACTCATTTCTAGATTATATTTTGTCGTGCATATACGACACTTTTATTTGCTTCATTCAATTAAAATTTACTTGATTCAACAATTTCTTTTTTTCCGTGGACATGATACGTATTTCGCATTAGTGCGTAATGAAAATTTTTGCCAAGTCACAAATCCTATATTGAATGGTGAATACACCTACTCTAATTTGTACTGAATTTATATAGGCAGCTATGACAATGACAAATCTACAAATCAGTTGATTACAGTGTCAGTTTCTACCAGGGTTGGCATGAATTAATTCAAATGAATTAAATCAGTGATTTAATTCGTGACTTAATTCCATTGACTTTTTTCGCAAAAGTCATGAATTCATTAAAATTTTTAAAAATGAGACAAATTGCACTATATTACATTTGATTTTAACTAGTTTAAACTGAAAAATTCGATCGTATTTTGGCAAGACTTTGTTATTTCAAGCATGACAGAGATTTTTACTAACAGATATATACAGTATCAAGTATCAATCATAACATATAAGAACATTTCTTATTAAGTTGCTATTTCACATTCAGTTTCGAGAAATTTTTGGAGTAGAATTGGAAATAGCTATATTTTTTCGAATATTCAATTTTGTTACAATTCCCTTTTTTTCTCTGACAGTAGTGATGTTGATGATGTACAAAGTTGAATTGGTTTCAATTTCATGCCCACAATTATGGAGTTTCCAGCCATTATTTGAGAAAACTGAAAATAGTATTCTTATTTTTTTTAAATAACTTCATCTTCCCATCTAACCCCACTTTTTGCCATCGTAATTTTTTTAATTTATCGCCCTACCAGTGATCAAGTGACATGTGTCATAATCGACTTTTAAGTAGTCAGACATGCATAATAGATCCCCGAGAAAAAATGTTTCGATATTCTACTAATAAACTTTTTCTTCATGTGTTACGAACTTTATGGATGATACTGGATCTATAATATGTATCTATTATTTTGTATTCTATCATCGCTTTTAATTTTGTTTTGAAAAAATGACATGTTATATTATGATGTTATTCTACAAGATTTCTGAAGGGAATAAAAACATAGTTTTTTGTTTCTTTTTTTTCTATTTCGCTTTGGGTAAATGAAATTTGTTTGTTTTTTTTTTCAAATGAATTAATTCAAAAAAGTCTGACTTAATTCAAAAAGTTGAACTTTGATGAATTTTTTATAAAAGTCCTGACTTATTCCAACCCTGGTTTCTACACATTATATTACCTAGTTCAAACTCTAGTTCAAATTTAATTCAATTACATATTATTTATAAGGTGAATATCTACTTATAAGTTATGCAAAGTTTTGTTGATTCTGGAAAAAAACATGGAACTTTCATCCGACGATGAAATGTTACATTCTACTCCCCCACAAATCCAGGAATTAGCAGTTGAAATGACAAATGGATGGCTTCCAGAAAAATCGAACACAAGAATGATTTGGCGTATAATAATTTCATTGCATGGAAAGAAAAATCACAATGCGAAAAGCTTCTCCAAGGTAGTTTCATTGGCCTACATCGAAGAATTGGGGAATAAGTATAAGCCAAATACTCTCTGGTCAATTTATTCTATGATAAGAACATCTTTAATCGCTAAACATAATGTGAATATTGGGAATCACCTGAAATTAAAAGCCGTACTGAAAAGACGATCAGTCGTACATAAACCGAAAAAATCAAATATCAGAATTCTGAATCTTGAACCACCCTGTATCTGTTCCGATCAAATATCAGTATACAGGGTGGGCCACCAGTAACGCCTCGGTCTCTAGAAGGCTAACCACTTATCTTCTTGGAATTCTTCCTCTCTAGGAAGTTGCATGTCAACATAGGCTACCATTTGAAATTATTTTGAAACATACAGGATGTCCCCAAAAATCAGAAAACACTGAAGTTGAACTTTTTTCAATCGAACACCCTATATATTATTTCATATTGAGATTCTCCCTGGTGAGCTGATTTCAACGACCCATCATACTTGGGGTCTAGCAGTTATAATTACTGAGATATAGGTGTGAAAAATCGACATTTTTCAACTTTAGGAATTTTTTTTGTCGAAACTATTTATAATTGGTCAAAACGGCTTACATGTTCCTATCTCAACTTTTGATCAACTATCTACTGACATTTAATTGAAACAAATACAGGGTGGTGCAGAATTCAGAATCTTGATCACCCGGTATATGTCCCAATTAACTTAGTAATCACATCGGCAAATAACGAACAAAATTGTAGCGTGCAAAGAGAATGTATACCGTTTGTCAGAGAAGACATATTTCATCCAAGCCTCAATATAAATATTGAATATAAAAAAAGTAGTCAATGTAACAAACAGATGAATAATCAGGATCAATATAACTATAAAAAAGCTAATTTCGACAATCTAACCTTAAATGTGCGGGATACAAATTGGGCGGGTGTTTTAGCAGAAACCGATGTAAACCAGGCTTTAGATGCCTTCTATAAAATATGGAATACAATAATAGCAGAATCTGTCCCAAAGTTTAATATATACAAAAACTATAAATCGTTTCCTATCTGGTTTACAAATGAAATAAAGAGTATGTTGAAAGAAAAGGACACATATAGAAGGTTACAGAAAGTATCGAATTTTTACAGGGAAAAGTATATACTAATGAGAAAGAAATTGAAAGCAATTATAAAAAAAGAAGAGAGCAGGTATCTTAAAGAGCTGCAGGATAATATATCAGATAATGCGAACTGCTTTTGGAACTATGTTAAAAGTAAAAAGGCAAACTGCACCGATGTTGGAAATTTTCTATATAAAAGTAACTTAGTGAAGGAAGAGGACACCGCTGAAGTTTTTGCAGAATTCTTTTCTTCCATTTATGATTCGAATAAGGCGTCTTATAGCCTAAATTCCGATATTGTAGGGGGCGTCAACGACACATTCTCAATTGAAGCTATTTCGGAGGCAGATTTCGAGGAAGCGGTAAAGAAATTAAAACCAAAAAAAGCTGCAGGCACTGATAGTATCCCTCCCTATGTCTTAAAAGGTTGTAGTGAATGGTTAAAAAAACCACTCGTTCATATTTTCAATAGAATTATACAGTCTAAAGTCTTTCCAGAGCAATGGAAAACAGCCATCACTACACCAATCTATAAATCTGGCGGTAAGGTGAACATAGAAAATTACCGGCCTATTTCAATTATGTGTGCTCCATCCAAGCTGTTCGAACAGATCATATACAGTAAATTATACCAATATGCTGAAAAATACGTAATATCTGAGCAGCATGGTTTCATGTCAAATAAGTCGGTCAATACAAATTTGTTTATTTTTGGAAACCGAGCATTTGAAACATTTGGATGTAAATCCCAAATGGACACGGTATTTACCGACTTCCGCAAGGCATTTGACCGTGTAAATCATGATGTCCTTCTGGAAAAGTTGGCACTGTTCGGATTAACGAAGAACTCTATTGAATTAATGAAAAATTATTTAGAAAATAGAAAATTTATTGTCAGACATAAAGGAAATGTATCTGGAAAATATTATGCAAACTCTGGAGTGCCGCAGGGCTCCAATTTGGGGCCTCTCCTCTTCATTATATTTATAAACGATCTCTCTACGGTTATTAAATACTCCGAATGCCTCCTGTTTGCAGATGATCTCAAAGTATATAAAAAAGTACATTCAGTAAGGGATTGTGTTATGCTGCAGAAAGACATGCATAGTATTTATGAATGGAGCCTGATTAACAAACTACATTTCAATCTCAGTAAATGTAAAGTGATGAGTATAACTCGCACTAAAGAGCCGATTATCTTTAACTATGAGATGGGAGGAGAGGATCTATTCAGATGTACAGAAATTAAGGATCTTGGTGTAACCTACAATGGAGTTTTTTCATTTGCGGAACATATAAGGAATATAGTGTCAACCGCTAACAGAACGCTAGGATATGTAATGAGACAATCTGCAGCATTCACAAATATTACCACTATAAAGCTACTCTATATTACACTTATAAGGCCTAAGTTGGAGTTTGCATCATTACTGTGGTTTTCAGAGTATGCATCCTCATTGGATAAAATAGAGAGAGTACAAAACAAATTTTTAAGAATATTGTATTTTAGAAAATACCGTTCTTGGCCTGATTATACAGTTAGATCAACATATTTAAGAAATGAATTCAAAATGATGTCCTTGGACCAGAGAAGAAATTTAATTGCAATTATGTTTCTGTACAAGGTGATTAACAGTAAATTAAATAGTCCCGAAATTCTTTCACTTATTCCTTTTAATGTACCTGGGCGTCGTACTCGTTCAATACTTATGTTCAATATACCAAATTCTCTCTTAACTTTAAGAGCTCCTCTCGTAAGTATTATAAAATTAATCAACAATTATAATGTATTTGTAAATGTCGATTTCTCTCTACCCCCTAAAGTCTTTTATACAGTAATTATCAATCACATATTGGATATCTCCTTATGAAATGTAACAGGTCTCAATGGATTTTTCCGATATTTCCAATGTATATATGTATATGTATATGTTTGTGTAGGTGTATATATATATATATATGTATATATTATATATTATTATTTTGGATTAGGTACAAGCCCCTGCAATTCATTAAGGATATATTGGTATGTAACATGTTTATGATGTAGGTTCATAGCCTAATTATTACACTTCAAGTATTATGTCTAGTTGTTAACCATGTAATAAGGCCGTCTCGGCCTGTTTGGTTAAAATCGAATAAATAAATAAATAAATAAATCAGTAGATAGTTAATCAAAAGTTGAGATAGGGACATGTAAGCCGTTTTGACCAATTATGAATAGTTTCGACACAAAAAATTCTTGAACTTGGAAAATCTCGATTTTTCACACCCTATATTTCAGTAACTATAACTGCTAGACCCCAAGTATGATGGGTCGTTGAAATCAGCTCACCAGGGAGGATCTCAAAATGAAATAATATATAGGGTGTTCGATAGAAAAAAGGTTAACTTCAGTGTTTTATGGTTTTTGGGGACACCCTGTATGTTTCGAAATAATTTTAAATGGTAGCCTATGTTGACATGCAACTTCCTAGAGAGGAAGAATTCCAAGAAGATAAGTGGTTAGCCTTCTAGAGACCGAGGCGTTACTGGTGGCCCACCCTGTATAGTTAATCAAAAGTTGAAATAGGGACATGTGAGCCGTTTTGACCGGTAATGAATAGTTTCGACACATAAAAATCCTAAAGTTGAAAAATCTCGATTTTGTACACCCTATATAACTGTAAATATTTTCGATAGACCCCAAGTGTATCGATGCCATCAGCTCTTCAGGAAGAATCTAAAAATGCGATGGAATACAGGGTGTTCCAAATGAAATATTACTGTTGCTACTACTTTCTAGTAAAAGCGGCAACACTGCATTGTCGAAAATATTCTAAATGAAGAGAGCGTATTCTAAAATATAGGGATGCACATTTTCATGGATTTCTCCTGAATCATTCTTGATATAAAGATAGTGTAAACTCGTCGTATGATTTATTATTAAATCGCAAAGCGCTTTCGTCCATGAAGTCATCATCAGTGCCATATTATTTTTTTATCCTTTGAAGCGCACGAAAGTGAATTCCTATAATATTCGAAGAACGTCGTGTGTGCCTAGAAATGATTTTGGAGATTATAAATACCTACTTGGGAATACTTCCATTGGCCAAATATTTGCTGTTCTATAGGCAAACAAATTTTGAAAAAATTTTGTTCGACATATTTCAAGGATGACAAGGATGTGCTGACTAGGCTTGTTGAGTTCGTCTTACTGGTATTGCTAGTGAAAGAATGATAGTACAGATTCCTGAAGAATATTTTCCGTGGAAGTATCGATAGAAAAGTGCGAGGCCGCTGACTTTTCTACGGTGTTAGAATTAGTGAGTGTGGCATCACCTACTAGGGAAATTAGTCTTCTCTGGATGAAATCTGAGAGCGTGTGGGAACAGTATTTTATAACATGCTAGATGATTTCGGATATTCGACTTTTCAAAGGATGGAATATATAGCAGCACTTTTTCTTGGGAATCTAAAGTAGAGTTTGCTGTGAATATTTCTGCAAAAATGTCGGAGTGTTTCCAAAACTGAAGAAACTTTCAGGGTGTTCCAATAAAAAAAAAGATTCAATGTTTTGCACTGGATTCATGGTACACCGCATATTCATAAGTAATTTTGAACGGTATCACATGAAGTACTTTTTTCCTCAACCTTCATTAGCCTAGTAGGAATTGTGTTTTAGGGAATATAGGTATCTAGATATGTCAGGTTTGGCTTTGTTGGTCGCCCTGTATGTTCGTGATCTGATTATTTAATCGGGCGTGCTAGTGTGTTCATTTAGATCGCTATTGAGAAATGTCTATTAAAATTAATGTTAATGAGAATGTGTTCCAGTGCCGGCGGTGTGAGATGTTTTCATTTTCCCAATTAAAATAATTGTTATCCAAACTGGAACGAAGTCAATAATGCCCGATTGGAATTTCGTTGGTCAGGTTTTGCTTCAGGCAAAGGTGTTCGGACAGTTGTCTAGTGTGACTCTCCTGCACTGATGAGGACCAATAGTCCGAAATCAGCACGAAGGTGGTTAGTCGTTAACTGACCCCTAATTTTTTATTATTATTTTTATACGATTTGTATCTTCCTACCTATAATTCGAAAAGTTCGACTTCGAAATTCTCGAAATTCTGCTAGATATCCCTAAAGGGCGAGGCCTGTTTTCTCCGAAAAACTCATATCAAATGCGAGATGAATTGTAATGACTTTATCATGAGATATATAGGAGAAAAACGTCGAAGCATTTGCACAAGATTCAAAAAACATATTGCTCACTTTGGATAATGAGACTTTTCACCCTATCACTCCAGATAATTTGAGACTTATTTAACATGTAAGAAAATGATTGATTGAACAGTTTGGTATAGATATTTTTCTACTCACATAACCAAAAAGGTATTCAGCGTACGGATATATCATCAATTCATCACGGATTGACGTTCTGTGATTTATTCAAAATATTAAACACGTTACCATGGCAACAAAATTCCATAAACACATTACCATGCCAACAAAGTTTCTCAAATACACCTTCATTGATGAAATTTGAGTCCTGTCCGGCCTGTCAGTTGTAGGAATTTTTTTTTTATGTTCTGGTTACCATGAATAGGAATATCCTGTAATGTTCAGAGAACATCGAGAGAATAAAGGGAAATGAGGTAGGAATTGGTGTTCTTCTTAAATTTCTAGAGGTTATATGCCTCGGGGAACACCTCCCTTGGCAATGTGTTCCAGAGCCTCGCTGTTCGTTGGATGAACGAGTCTTTGGAAAGAGATGTTCTGCAGATCTCCAAAGTGACAACGAAGGGGTGCGAAGCCTCAACTCGACGGGTTAATCTGGCTGGGACTGCCAAGGGAGGAACAATTGTTGATATTTCAGAAGATCATCGTCTATGAACATATCTATTAAATAGAGCCCGATCTCCAACTTTCCTTCGGTGTTCCAGAAAAGTGAGTGAGTTTGTGAGCGAGGCATCACCCACGAGACGAATTGCCCTTTTTTGGACAGAATCCAACAGTTTCAGGGCATGTTTGGGTGTTGCACTCCAAATATGGGAACAGTATTCCAGGACAGGTCGGATCTGTGCCTTATAGATCTCAAGCAGCTGACTGGAAGTGAAATAGCTCCTGGCCCGAAACAGAAAACCAAGTTTTTGGGATGCACTTTTAGCAATTGATCTCACGTGGTTTTCCCAAGAAAGGTTATTGCTGATAGTAATACCAAGCATCGAAATGGATGTCTTCAAAGGTATGGTTACTCCTGACAAGCTTATGTTGGGCACAGTGAGATCGGCTTTTCTAAAGAAAAGGCATGCTTGTGTTTTGTTTGCATTGAATTCTACCAAGTTATTGGATCCCCATTCGAGAATTGTTACCGAGTTCATATTGATGTTGTCAACATTTCTCTCCCGTTTGTTTCTGATTTGCCTGGCTGGTATTGGAGCCTTGGAAGAGAAGGGGGTATGGAGAGTACTATCATCCGCGAAGCTGTGTACTGGACATGAAGTTGCTTCCAACAAATCGTTGATATGGAGTTATAGTGTTGGTGCTAGAATTGATCCTTGCGGAATACCAGCATTTATGATAAGAGAGTCAGATGAAACTCCGTCGACCACTACATAAAGAGACCTGTTAGAGCAGAGAACATAACTGGGGAGGCAAGCCATAAGATGGGAGCATGGCTGTCATTCTTGAATTTTGTTGCAATCAGAATTGTTCAAACAATTTCTGTTTGTATCAGAATTCTTCATTAAAAATGTAAGCGAAATGTGGACGAAAGTGAAATGGAAGAGAATGTTTTAGGTAGGTACTCGCATATTTCCAAGAACTCTAGGTAAAAATGAAGCTCTCATCTTTATGGGCAATTCATTCTATGCTAAGCATGACAATAAACGTTAAACACAATATTTACATGAGCAAAATTATGCAATTAGAATATGGGTACAACCCTGAGAAATCGAAAACTTTGACACCAAAGCGAATCGAAGAGTTTTTATCTCCTACGTCAGATGAAATCTAATTCACAAAGGTACACAGAAAAAAAAATTTGTTTGAAACTACAATATTTTTGAAAATTCAACAAAATCTGAGTGTCATATATCCACGACAAAATATTTTGTCACCGCAACAAATGTTTTTTGTCAGTTTTCAATTCAAAATTCATTTGATGTAACTTATTAATGATTCAAATTAACAGCAGGAATTGGTTCAATAAACAAAGACTATTCTGTTCCTATAATACGATATCTGCTCTTATAAACGATTCAGTTGATTGAAATGATTATTTAATTTCATTCAAGTGACAAAATTATCCGTTTTTCAGAGAGTGAATATGTTAAAATAACAAAATATATTGTTCGATCAACCAAATCGTATTTAGAATTGACAAAATATTTTGCTGAATATTAAAAAGAATCCAATAACTGAATTTCAAAACTGAGAGGAATTAGAGATCAATTTCCTGAGTTGATTCAAGACTTTTAGCTTATATAGGCGTCATAAAAAATCCTAGGACAGCCTAATGTAATTATATAAACGGATGTTTTAGGTAGGTATATGTACAGGGTGGGCAAAATTGGGCGTTTTCACCGTCTATCTCAATAACTAGAGGAGTTATCGAAAAACCGATATACATGTTCCGGGTTCGATTTTGGAGAAACCTCGAATGGTACAATCAAAATTTCGATATCTTCATTCGTTTCAGAGATACAGGGGGAAATTGAAAATTTGCCGATTTCGATTTTATTTTCTGACTACTTTACGGTGAGAGGTATCAAAAAATTTCAAACGTATATTTATACAGTATGATGCGTGGAATCCATTGGCATCATCAGAAATTTCATACAGGGTGACGTTGAGAAAATACGGCAGCCAATTATGTTTTTTCTAATGGAACACCCCGTATATTTTGGCACAGTTGAATAGTCCCAGGCGTTCTCATTACAAATATATATATATATATATAACCCTACCTTTTCCTTCCACAATTTCAGATATATTCGCAAAAATATATTCATTGTGTCACATTTCTTATGGTTACACCCCCGTATCTTCTGTAAGAATAATTGATGGAAACATTAACAATCATAATATTTTGTGGCAGAATGCCTGAATATGATACTTTACCCATTATTTCTAGTATGCCTTAATATTTTTGCGTTCAAAGAGATAATAAATAAGATATATATTTTGAAATTGAAACGGGAACTTTCCAGCTCTGCCAAAATATACGGGGTGTTCCATAAAAAAAATTGTTCTGTATCTGGAATTTGGACATCTTCTATAAGGGTATATTTTTCAACGCAACCTACTGATTTCCTAATTGAGTAAATTATTGGTCTTATTTCTGTATCTCAAATGTCTTGATAACAATGATATCAAATCGAATAATTTCCCATTGTATTTCTCACCAAATATCCATTTATCTGGAAATTACATTCCCTATGATATTCATTTTCCACATTTGGTGAATATGTACAGAGTGTCATTTTCAACCTTGATTCTGCCTGTTGATAGCATTATCCAGAAATATCGATGATTCCATAGCTGCTGGCGAGC
Source organism: Phaedon cochleariae (assembly GCA_918026855.4). Taxonomy (NCBI): domain Eukaryota; kingdom Metazoa; phylum Arthropoda; class Insecta; order Coleoptera; family Chrysomelidae; genus Phaedon; species Phaedon cochleariae. The sequence goes on along the minus strand of OU896710.1, from coordinate 7,159,471 downwards.
AGTGTTATCATTGGACATGATCCCACTTGGTCCATGACTTCATGAGTGTATCATTTGTATCTTTCTGACAGTTGCGAATTTTTGAATCCTACCTCAATTATTTTTACAGAAGATACGGGGGTGTAACCATAAGAAATGTGACACACTGAATATATTTTTGCGGATATATCTGAAATTTTGGAAGGAAAATGTAGGGTTATATATATATTTGTGATGAGAACGCCTGGGACTATTCAACTGTGCCAAAATATACGGGGTGTTCCATTAGAAAAAACACAATTGGCTGCCGTATCTTTTCAACGTCACCCTGTATAAAATTTCTGATGATGCCAATGGATTCCACGCATCATACTGTATGAATATACGTTCAAAATTTTTTGATACCTCTCACCGTAAAGTAGTCAGAAAATAAAATCGAAATCGTCAAATTTTCAATTTCCCCCTGTATCTCTAAAACGAATGAAGATATCGAAATTTTGATTGTGCCATTCGAGGTTTCTTCAAAATTGAACCCGGAACATGTATATCGGTTTTTCGATAACTCCTCTAGTTATTGAGATAGACGGTGAAAACGCCCAATTTTGCCCACCCTGTACATCCCAATCGAGGCAAGCGTAGGACTGTTGGAAGAAACGCCACCTGGTGGCAAAAATACAACTAGATAATCATTCAACAAAATATTTGTTTGATATAATGTATTTGTGGATTCTGTTCAACAAAGTAATTTGTTTGAAATAACAACATATCGACGCGTCCATGCCAAAACGGCACAAACGCCAAAATGGTCACTTCTCACTTTTTGGTACTCAATAATAGGTATTCACATGCTGCATCCAATGGTCAAAACGGCATATATTCGAAAATTCTTTTTTCTGTCTTTTCTTGTATTTTAGATTTGCACAAGCGCCAATTCGACCATATTCAATGAAAATCAAACGGCACAAAAGCCAGTTACCCATAAGCATTCAATGGGGTGAGGTGTTTCGCTTGTGAGATCACAGTAAGTAATATTTGATTCATATGGAAGTTGATGACATTACTCCGTTGAACTATCTGCATGTATTTCTAGGTCAAATGACATATTTATTACCCAAAATCGTAGTTTTTGAGGAAAAAGTATGAGGCGTTAATGCCAAAACAGTATCATGAGAACTTGTTTGGCATAAATGCCATCGCTTATAGGGAATCACATACATCATCCTTACATCAAAAAAACATGTTTAAATACAATTATTCATAGTTTTTTTATGTTTTACTGTAAACCTATCGTCGCTTGATATGTCAGTAGGAAGTTGATAATCAATTTCAAATAGAACAGCTTCAAAACTGCGATTGATATTTGGCGCTTATGCCGTTTCCTTACTTTGCAGATGAACATCTCTAGAAGCAAACAAATTCTGTTGATGGCATTGAAAGAAACTGAAAATCAAGTGGTTTGAAACTGCAATGATGTTTCAAATAACTCTTCAAACTGTGATAACGTTTCGAATGACATTCCGAATTGTGATACCGTTTCAAATGACATAGTAATGATATCATCTTTCGAGAACTGGATAATCAAGTCCAGAAAGATTTTTTCGACGATTCAAATATGAAAAATGTACTGCTGCAAAAAGTTGTTGTAGAGGAAGTTCCTCTTTATTCCTTATCATCAGATGCCAGAATTTCACAATAAAGCCCGAGTTTAACGTTGAAAACCAGTATTGCTGTTTTTGATCATCTGGAGGATACCGACATTGAAGACGAACCACATAAATAGGGAACTAGGCATTTTGATTTCTTCTCCTGTATTTTTCTAGCAAGAAACTGATGATTATTGAGTTCAAATTTTCATCTTCATCAATGTAACCAGTTATCCCTCTTGAGTTTTTCAGAATAAGATTTGAGTTTTAATTTTATTAATAAATTTTATTTGTATGATCTCTTCACTCTCTTATCAGATACCCAATAGTTCCAAAGTTTTGAATAAGAAATTTTTCAATCGTTTCACAGTTTCAAAACATGATTTTTCCAATGATGATAATAATTTTCAAGATGAAAATCTTTCCTTATGATGGAATATTTTGTAGATCATCATAGTGGCATAAACGACACGCATGAGAAATCACACACATCAATTTTAACTTGGCATATCAACTGTATAAGCGGCAATTCGAGCAAAACCTTGAATGTTCGATGACACAAACGCCAGTATCACTTTTGGCATAAACACATTGTACCTAGTGTGGACTGGCACAAGCGCCATTTTTTCAATTTTTCATTTATTGCATGAGGGCGAGAATCAGAGTCTTCATCAGACATTCATCAAAAATAATGAAAAAAATCAATCATTCATTGAAGACATCCAGCAGACTTGTGTGGCAATTACGAATGAAGTTAATCAGTTTTTAGTCTCTCCTGTAAAGTTGACTCGATGGCATTTGTGCCGTTTTGGCATGGACGCGTCGATATTTCTTGATAGTGATTTGTTGCACAATGAAATGATCGTTGACTCAACAACATTATAATGTTGTATTTAGTTAAATCATTGTCAAAATTAATTTAATTTTGTCGAATAGACAAAATGCATATGATTGATTGAACAATGAGATGATAGTTGTATCAACAAAATTTGTTTTATGTCAACTATAAATGTTGTTGAATGAAATGAAACTTCTGTTCAAGTAAGCAAATATTTCAATCAAATTATTTTGTTTCTTCGAAAAGGTTGCTCGTTTGGAATGAACATATATTTTGTTGATTTCGCGAAATTGTGTTTCATTCAACAAAAAAAATGACCAAAATTATTTTGTTGGTGCAACAAAACTTTTTTTTCCGTGTAAGCAAGCCATTCCAATAGAAAAACATCTCTCCTATGGCACTCATTGAACTTTCAAAGGAACCGACGGCTTGCGGTGATGTGTCTTTCCAACTGACTTTGTATAAACTTTACCAGTTCTGTGTTTCTCGCTTGAGTGGATATTATCAGTACAATTTCATATTTTCTCGGTTCGGACATACATACAGGGTGGATCGCGTCTCAACTAGGCCACCTGGTATGTACGATCGATTTATAATTCAAGTGGAGGATGACAATAATTTTCAGCTAATAAATAGTCCCATCCCATGAAAGCGAACCTCGTTGTTTCTTTGGAAAGTAAAGTTATTACGTGATGGTATGCAGTTTAGGAGGAAAGTACCTGCACATACCTATACCGGGCGTGATAATGTTAATTCATGAGTCTCGATGAATAGGTATAAATTTAGTATACCTACCTTATCGACTATCGTGCAACAAATCATCGTTATTATTATTATAATAAGCGGAAGACAGTAAGTCCGGTGTAGCGTGTATACAGGGTGGGCCACCAGTAACGCCTCGGTCTCTAGAAGGCTAACCACTTATCTTCTTGGAATTCTTCCTCTCTAGGAAGTTGCATGTCAACATAGGCTACCATTTAAAATTATTTCGAAACATACAGGGTGTCCCCAAAAACCATAAAACACTGAAGTTGAACTTTTTTCTATCGAACACCCTATATATTATTTCATTTTGAGATTCTCCCTGATGAGCTGATTTTAACGACCCATCATACTTGGGGTCTAGCAGTTATATTTACTGAGATATAGGGTGTGAAAAATAGAAAAATCGAGACTTTCCAAGTTCAAGAATTTTTTGTGTCGAAACTATTCATAATTGGTCAAAACGGCTTACATGTCCCTATCTCAACTTTTGATTAACTATCTACTGATATTTGATTGGGACATAATATACCGGGTGATCAAGATTCTGAATTCTGCACCACCCTGTATTTGTTTCAATTAAATGTCAGTAGATAGTTGATCAAAAGTTGAGATAGGGGTATGTGAGCCGTTTTGACCAATTATGAATGGTTTAGACACAAAAAATTCTTGAACTTGGAAAATCTCGATTTCTCACACCCTTTATCTCAGTAATTATAACTGCTAGACCCCAAGTATGATGGATTGTTGAAATCAGCTCACCAGGGAGAATCTCAAAATGAAATAATATATAGGGTGTTCGATAGAAAAAAGTTTAACTTCAGTGTTTTATGGTTTTTGGGGACACCCTGTATGTTTCAAAATAATTTCGAATGGTAGCCTATGTTGACATGCAACTTCCTAGAGAGGAAGAATTCCAAGAAGATAAGTGGTTAGCCTTCTAGAGACCGAGTCGTTACTGGTGGCCCACCCTGTATAGTAAAGACTAGTAGGCGGTTTCTTGTATAGGATTCAATAGATTTAATTATTTTTTCAAAGAGAAAACAGTAATTATTCCAGATTATTTGGGATTTTCTCTCCTCGTCTCTATGAAACAAAAATATCAATATTATTTCAATATACGTGTAGTAAGGACAAATCAGATGATTTGCCCCAAAATGTCACTGCGTTTAAAGAATTTTCCTATCAGAGAGCCTAAAAGAAAAATTCACTATCTTGTCAGTGACAATTTGTATTGGAAAAGGTTTGGAGAAGAGAAATAAACGTATATAGAAAAAAATTCGATCCGACTTTTTACTTATCTTTGGACGTTTCGGGAACGAATCTGCTCCCGTTTTCAACATAAAGATGGATTTTTGAAGGGCAAATTCGTATTTTTCTTGACACTTCTCAGTTCTCAGTGACAATTGGTGAAGTTGGTAATCAAATGAGTTACAGGATGTTTCCATTAATTGATCTTGAATTTACCATTTTCATTTTCAGATTTCAATAGTGAATACCATGTTCTATCTATATCGACTGAACAGGAAACAATGCTATTGTCTCCGTTCAGAAGAATGCAAGCAGATTCCTTGAGTTCTCTCTTCTGGATGTTATCTTCTTTTCCAATGGTTTTAATGTCATGTGACTGTTGTTTTTTTACATTCTTAAACACCTGTACACGCTCTCCCCACCAGTGAAAAGTCATGTAATATCATAAAAAAAAAATTATTTTCGCATCTAATCTTCACAATCTGATACATCCCCACGACGCTCGAGTAAATCCTTATTTAGCCTCTTTGCCTCTCCTACTACTGCGTTCTGGTCGGCAACTGAGCACAAGCATAAATGTTAAATATGGACGGTATAAATAATTAGTCCCTTTTTCATGTATAAATAAAACTTTTCTGTGTTATTCATTTATTGAATTACAGGAGAAACAATTAGCGCCCAAGTTATTATAAAGCAGTAATGGATAAGTAAAAAATAAAACATAAAAACCATCCCCATGATAGACATCGAGATAGACATCCTTATCTTGGACGGAGTGTATATTATAGTTTCGTTGTAGAAATCATTCTATATAGACGTATTGAAACACTATAGGAATCATATGAAAATTTACATATTGTCGTTTGGAACCATGAAGAACAATATTATGAGGTCAGTTTTCCTGTAAAAAAATCCTAATATGATTTCATAAAAAAATTACCGCTTTTCATTTCAATAAAAACGCATGGCTCTGTCTAAAATGATGTTCGTCTCTGAAAAACTGATCATACTGATGAATATTCAGGGGGGGCTGTTTGAAATGAGACACGCTGTACATATATTGTACTGGGGCCTCTTTTCAAATTGCTAGTTGAGAGATGACTCATTGACATTATATTTTCTCTAGTGATTTTTACAAATAACACATCAATTACCAATTGTTCAAGGTTACAATCAATAAGAAATCGACCACTCAGTATGGGTTTGGTAGAGAAACCCCAAATCCATTATCGCCACTTGTAATAATGCCATTTTGTATTGAATAAACAACCATAATGCATCTAAGAGTCGATTTGATACAATTATTGTATTCAATTCGAATACTATACGTAGGTCATTTCATTGGCCATTTTCTTATGAATGACTGTATATTATAAAGTCAGCATTATTATCACTTCATCTGGATAAGCAAAATTGGAGACGAAGGATTGTCTAAACAGTTGTTTTGTAATATACGCAAGTGCTTTTTTGTATAGTTTATCTTATCAATGAATTAACTTTACAACTGCCAACACGGTTGAACTATTAGTACGGGTGTATACTATAAGAAATATTCATGACCGTTTCATTTCTAGAAAAAATACATTAGCATCATCAAGATGAGAAAAGACACAGAGAATTTTTTTGATTTCTTATTCTCTCTAGATTTCCCAAAATGAATTCCCAGAGAATAGATATTATTGGCATTCAATTACTCCACTGTGTCTTTGGGGACCTAAATTCATTTTCACACTACTCTCACGCTTTTTTATGTAAATAATGAGTGTATGCGTTGTTCGAAATTGGCCATGTTCTGTGATACGTAGGGTTTCATCGAGACGAGAAATCTCGCGAGAAATCTCGTCTCGAAGGCACTTTCTCGTCTCGTCTCGATCATCGAGACGAGAAATAAACGAACTCTCGTCTCGATCTTTTTCTCGAAGACAATTTCTCGATCTCGATACGAGACTCGAAATTTCGAGAGTCTGGAAAACAAAAACTGAACGTTATTAAAAAATGCTATGTATAGGTTATAAGGCTGAACCAAAATACAGGGTATTGAATTTCCTCTATAAAAAAATTACGTCAAAATACAGAGGCTATATGCTATGAACTAAAAACCACATATAAAAAAATCGAGTATCAGCACAAAAATAAAAATTATTGAGCAAATTATTTTATCTCAATAGTAGGGGTCGAAGTACTGCATAGTGAAATTTATGCAAAAATGGTGGCATAAAGCCTTCGAAGTGATATAGGAATAAGCTTGGACCAACATTTTTGAAGAATACAATAGAAATAAAGTTGAATTTATGGCCCTACTCTGAAAGGCCAGACTGATAATAATAATAATAATCATCTTTTAATTATTGTAATAAAGAAATATTAAATAGCATTGTACAAAACTTTAAAATTTTTGTTTGAATCTAATAAAAATATAATGATAATCATTGATCTCATTCTCATTTCTCCCTTGTGTTTCGACCTGGCAACACTGACCGGGCATTGTCAGTAGCGGGATGCAGGAGGGTTTTGTTTGTTTACTAATCTTTGGAATTATGTGATATGTGATGAATCCGTCAGTACAGTCCGTGCCGTGTTAGGGCACTGCGTTTTTATGTTATTTATGAAAGAAACGAAGCCGTAATAGAGCGCAAGTTGCAGTCTGCAGTTCGAGATCGAGAAATCTCGAAATAATTTCTCGATCTCGAAAAATCTCGAAGTGCTTTTCTCGATCTCGTCTCGAAAAAAAAGTTAGTCTCGACTCGATCTCGTCTCGAAATCGAGACGAGACGAGAAATCTCGAATTTCGAGAGTCTCGTGAAACCCTAGTGATACGTGGAATGAATGGTGACGTCAGTTTTTATGCTGTTTCTTTATTCAGTCAGATAATCTTCCATTCCCACTCATGAAGCAAGGTTCTCAAGTCACCTATTATAGTCAAGTTACCAAAAAGATGTTAGAGTCCTGTCGTTGAATAAAATATAACAGTGTGTCATGATATTATAGTTGATTTTTGACTTTATCGAGCAACCAGCATGTCCAGATATTTATTATACTCCATAACAAAATATCTGACAAAACAACGCCCACAATTCGTGCGCCATGTTGTCACGTTTACGGATTCAAATATATTCAATTAATATAATTATTATGTACACAAAATTATAGATATAGTCGAGGATAAAGTGGTCTTGGTGGGACTAAGTCCCATAATGAATTTCACATCAGTAATTGATGATTTTTGGTAAACTTGTAATCCTGTTTGGTTTTTGGCATCAAAAATTGCTTCTAATATTATTTTATTTTGCTCTTTCGAATTTTTGATGTATCCTTCAGCAACAGTATTGCTTTTCAATCCGCCATGGCGTTTCACGGTACACAGATCAGCTCCAGAATCAGTCAAAAATGAAGGAGACGATCGCCGAAAACAATGTCCGGTATATTCTTCAGGATGAGGTAAATTCAAAAAAGTGGCAATAACTTTTGGCATTTTACTAATTGTATGTATTCCAATGGGTTGTTTTGTGCATTTTTTCATTTTTATAAGTGACAAAAAAACGTAGATGGTTTGTGTTGCAAGGTCGTATTCTCACATATTGTCTGACAAGTTCTACCATATTCAATCCTGGGATATTCTCCGAAGTTACAAAAAACTTCAGCTTTACATATACTTACTCCTTAAAAATAGTTGTCATTGTGACATGTCAAAAATGCAATTTTTAATTTTTCGATAACTTATTAATATAAATGCCATCAGATGAAATTTTGTATGTAATACGAATCATAAACAATCATTATGGCACACGTCGTGTTATCGGACGTAATTAATCGAAATAATACTATGGAGGCATTAATTGGTTAGGCCGATAGTGATTCGCTATTTAAATTATGCTTCTTCTCAGGATCGGCCGGACATTTTCAGTTTCTTGCGCCCAGTCAGCAGCGAGCGAGGCGCAATATTACCTCGCTATGGTGCTATGGCTAGACTCTAGTTGAAACCACGGCCGTATATTTTCTAGGAACGAGCAGTCCTTTTTTGTTCTGAAAACATATCGATTCACAAGTAATCCTGAATCATCACGGGGGAAATGCAGGTTCTGACGATCTTTGTCCTCAGATAAACAAATGCCGATAAAATCATTATCTGAATACCTATACCTATAACAAAATAACATACCTACCTTCGTTGCTGTGTGCAATATCTAGACGGCTAGTCTAGTTTTAGTTGAGCTCCCGCGCTAACCGTTCGTCGTACGCATCACACATCGCGCATGTCGCACTTCTCTTTATTTATCATTGCAGTAGGCCTAGAGAAATGATTAGGGAAATCATAAACAATCATAGACGCGCTCTGGCCGAAAAAAGGTGGTTGGTGTTGTTGTGCTGTCACGCGTTTTTGGACGAGAGTAAACGGAAATCGGGATGCGGTGATTGTTATATTATCGAACGCCAGGTGTCCTTCCATTCGATTGAGGAGGAAGAAGAGGAGGAAGAGGACTTCAGGATGGTGTCGACTTTCGAGTACGAAACTAGGCTGCCGAAAAGCTGTCTGTTGGAGTTGGAGGTAATAGTTATTTATGTAATAAGGATCATAAAGACGATCATTACCTATGGTACAAGTCGTGAATGTTATCGGGCGAGGCGTAGCCGAGTCCGATAACACGGCGTGTGCCATAATGATTGTTTATGATTCGTATTACATACAAAATTTTATCTGATGGCATTTATATCAATAAATTTTCGAAAAATTAAAAACTGCATTTTCGACATGTCACAATGACAACTATTTTTAAAGGAGTAAGTATTGTGTAGTTTCAAATATTAGTAGGTGAGTGAGCTGTGCTTTGCCATTATATTAATATTACAAATTGTAGTAATTGTTCTTTTACCATTTATAATAAATAGTTTTGTACATAGTTATGCATTTTGAATAAACTTTTTTGATCAAACCATTACATGTTTTCCTTATAGAATTTCATTATGGTACTTAGTACCATAATGAGCTTCCTTATGTCATCAAAATTGAGTGACATAACGTTGTCATTATGACATGCCATCAGATAAACTATTTGAAATGATAGCTGTCATTGTTGAAATTTCGTGCGAAGATATACCTAGTCGTTTGACATTCTCATAACGAGAGCAAATTGAGTAATAGTATATTAGGTAAAACTGCATTTATCATGCGATGGGTTTTTTTTTTCGAAAATGTTTTTTGGTTTTTATTATTATTATTCTTTTCCGCCTGTCTTCTGGCTCGCATATTTAGAACAATTTGCCCTTGTTTTTTCATCATTAGACAATTTATACAGGGTGAGTCAATAGTATGTTCTCCTTCGATATTAGTCAAACCGTCAGGTATATGAAAAAATTCGAATACAACAGTTATAGAATTTTATTAGTGCTATCACCTAAAATTATTTTCATTTCTATAGGATGTTCGAATTCCAAGATATTGGCTGATGATGGGTGTTTTTAAATGGGACGCCTTGTATATTATTGCATTTTTTATTTTTTCCTGAAGAGCTGATTTCATCAATGCATCACACTTGGGGTCTAGCGGAAATGATTTCAGAGATATAGGGTGTTCAGAATCGAAACTTTTTGAATTTGGGATTTTTTAGTGTCAGAACTATTCATTATTGGTCGAAACGGTTTACATGTCTCTATCTCAACGTTTGACTTACTATCTACTGAAATTTAATTGGAATAGATACAGGGTGATCAGAAATCTTGAATTTTGAACCACCCTGTATTTGACCCAATTAAGTGTCAGTAGATGGTGAATCAAAAGTTGAGATAGAGATAGGGACATTTAAGCCGTTTCGACCAATAATAAATAGTTTCATCACAAAAAAATCCCAAAGTTGAAAAATATAGAATTTGAACACCCTATATCCCTATAAACATTGCAGCTAGTCCCCAAGTGCGATACATTGATGAAATCAGCTTTCAAGGGAGAATCTAAAAATGTAATAATATACAGGGTGTCTCATTTGAAAACACCCATCATCAACCGATATCTTGGAATTCGAACACCCTATAGACATGAAAATAATTTTAGGTGATAGTTCCCAAGAAACCCTATAACTGTTGTATTCGAATTTTTTCTATATAGCTGACGGTTTGGCTAATATAGAAGGAGAACACACTATTGACTCACCCTGTATATATCACAACGTACAACACATTTTTTTATTATCTGAGTCAACTAGAAATATGATTTTCGTGTGATTTATCCATATTAAGTGAAAGGAAGTGAGAATATCATTCAAAATATTGGCGTGTGTAATGTCATTCAAAAGCAATCTGTTGACATTTGACATCTCGTATTTGGATTGAATATTGATTAAATGGCCGTCATATGGTATGCTTGTTCTATAAATATAAAAAACGCCATAAAAATCATATTTCTTGTTGAATTTTCCATATAAAAGTGTGTCATTGAAGTTCATCATGAGTATATAAAGTGTGCAATGACAAAATAAGAAGAGCAAGTAGATGTGAATGCATCCAACACAAGGGGAAAAAGAGATGCGTTTACGTTGGTTCAGGTTCGGACCAGATAGCGGTCAAGAAGCTATCTGGGACGGCCCTGCATTGATGAGAGCCAACAGCTCGAAACTGGTCTGTAGGTAGTCACGCGTTCCTGAACCACTTAGGCGCAGCTCGGCGTTGAGGAAGGAAACACTTGCGATTTTACTCCTCTATACGAATTATTGCATAGGTTTCGGGAGGATGTAATCCAATTCTCTGCTTGGCATATGGCCAGGAAAGTAGTGTTTTTCTCCCGTTATCTACCATTTTCGTTCATTCGTGTCTATCATTATCCTTGTTATGTTTTTGTTAGCTGCTATCTATTCAATAAAATTGACATATCAACAATATATCATTAGAAATTCATTTCGATAATGAATGGGCAGCGGACGAGGCAGCGGATAACCATTCTATCTCTAGGAAAAAATGCAGAATATTTATAGCGATTGTTCGCCATATGTGACTCATTTATTCAATGTTTATATACATTTTGTTCGATTGATAAAATCATATCTGGAGATAAATAAAGACTCGTAACTCAGAAGGATGAATGATTTTATGAAAGCTGAAGGTTGTACATGACATGAAATTTTCTACATCTACAACGAGATTTGAAAATTTCCCAAAATATTACATTTTTCCTAAGAGAAATTTCGTACTGGAATCTGAATGAAAAAACAAAAAATCTAGAACGTCACTTGAAAACAATTGGAATTTTTTAAAACCGTGTGATCGTGCTTTCTGCACGGAATTTTGTATAGGGAGGTCAGTATTTTACAAATTCCATTTTGATCCCCGTATTGTTTTAAATGACATTCACAGGGTGACATTGAAATAAATACAAATACCAAAAAAAATATATGGATCAAAATAAAATTTGGGGCGAGAACACTTTTTCCACCCAAAGTTCTACACTGTAGCAATTCTGGCCTCTGGGTTATAGTTCTGTGGTACAAAAAGGACTCAATGTGAAACAATGACAAGCCTCAGAAAGGTGAAAATGAGGTATTGGACTCTGAATTTTCAGAAAATAATATATAAAATCCAGTAACAACTTTAATGGTTTTAGGCTTACATAGGTCGATGCGTGATGCCCTATATTTGATAAGTTTATTAATAAAATTTCTTCAAACTTGGGAAAGAACAGGTTCAATTTGAAAAGAATTTGGTTGGTTATATTATTCCATTCAAAATAATCGCCCAAAATATTAGACACTGTTGCCCTAAATTTCGTCGAATTTTTCCCATTGATCTCGAATAACACTATTAATTTTTTTGTCTCCATTGATTTGTTGGATTTTTTTCGGTTTTGCTTATTTTTTCCTTTCTCTCATTCATTCACCTTCAACAAAATGCAATAATATAACAAGCCACGTGACATGCCACTACAATATAGAAGTTTACCCTCGAGTTTACCTAACAAGTGCGGAAAATTCACTTTACCTACTACCAATATGTAATGTGAAACATTACGACACTGATTTTAGTATCGTAGTGCGGTAAAGTGAAAAATATATAATTTAAAATTTTATTTTTACTCAAAAAAAGAAATAAGAACCAATTTATCATGAATATAGACATACTATTAGGCAATAATCTACAATAATTATAATATTCAATATCTACTAAAAATGGAACCTCATTCAAAATGAATGGTAATTGGAAAAATTATTGAACAAGAATTGATTATAATTATATAAATGATAGGTACTAATAATTAGTATATTGTTTAACGAGCACGAAATGATAATGATTTCCTACGAGAATGCAGTTTGCAGCATAAGCCAAAGGCGAATGCTGCAATCATTCGAGTAGGAAATTAGCATTCTGTGCAAGTTATGCACTATAATTTTTCTAAGGCCATAATAGATAACAGCGGCATTTTCGATTTCTTCGTCTAGCCATCTGATTTCCTGTCAAGTAATGCTCATCTATAGACAGAGCTGTCATTGCTTGAAATTTGACATTCCATGGGCGATGAGTTTTTTTATCAGATATACGGAAATATAATTGATGACATACAAAGTACCTCATTGATGTATCGAACACAGTAAAACAAGTGGGGTACGTAGTTTTTGAAAGGTATCAGATTAGTATAAAGGTCAGATAATTCATACGACGTTAAAAAAGCAGATAATATTTTATCGTTGCTCATGTAAGATGGAAGTAGAGGCCATGGCACCATATCATGAGCATATTTTTATATTGAAACTATCATTGGGCACCAATGATGTGTATACGACGCTATGAAAGTTCAGAGAACTGGAGATTTTTCGTACAAACTACGTACTTAGCCCGTACCTAGTTTATTGGCAAAAATAAAGACAGTAAAGTGACCTAGGTACGTAGTTTATGGGAAAAAAAATCAAGACAGTCGAGTGTGCTTTTTTTACTTTCTTTGTTTCTTGTTTCGTTTTCTATTGGCAAGTGATTATCTAGGAACTTGTAAATTTTTTAGCTTTTCCATCGTATCTCCCGAACTATTGAATTCAGAGAAAAATGTTATAGAGATTTTTTGTAGATTTTATCAAAAGGAATGATTTTGGTTCTATAACATTTCCAGATATTTCCAGTTGTTTTCGAGATATTTGGAATTATCTGAGAATAAAATTTTCAACACTTTTGTTCCATCTTCCAATCAACAAAATGAAAAAATATTTCATGGTTCAGTGGAAGTCGATGAGCTTCATCTATCGATAATCTATGTTTTTCAATATATCTTCATAGTACCCTATGGGTCGTTAAAATTTTTTTTTTCATATTTTTCACTTTATTTCCTGTACTATTGGGTTCACAGAAAAAATTATGGGAAATGATTTGTAGGGAATGTTCCAGTGGATAACATTGCACTCTTGATAATTTTCGATTTTTTCATTTGTTTTCGATATATATTGAATTAAAAGGATTTCAAATTTTGATGTTTGGGTTTTCATTTGTTTTTCCAGTTTCCGATGGATGCACGAAAAAATGATTGAATGATAATTTGTTGCGTCATCGAAGAGGCATACGGTGCATTTCTCAAATTTGGATTTAGTCTATTTGTTCACGAGATATGTCGTTTTAAAGCGAACCGTGTTTTTCGGAAAATCTCCTTGAAAAACCCACTTGGAATTTTCCGACCCTGCTCAATTTCAATAGGCTTCGTCTCTTCCTGATAGAGGTTTTTTTCACAAAAAATGAAATCGATCGGACCACTTTTGCGATTTGTAGAGTGATTACAAGGAACTTCCGGTGAAAAATCGAAAAAACCCGGAAAAACCACCTTAGAGTTTTCCGATTTCCTTCATATTTTAATGACATAATATTGTTTTGAGTACAATAAGATGGCAAAATTTCAAGTCGATATGTCAAAGGGTTCCGGAGATATATCGATTTATGATTAACACAGAGTACAGACAGACAGACAGACAGACCACACACAAAAACCAAAGTTGCTCAAAATTCGATGGGGATCATTTTCTCCAAAGCAACTATACCTCTATCTCGCTTAGTTTCCGAGATAGCATTTTTGGCACGGCCGTAGTATACTCCACTATGTATAGCGTCGTATAACAAGAGCAAACTTGTGTTATTGCCGTAGAAAATAGTATTTTGTGCAACAAGTGGAAAAAGTGCTTTTCCCCACATGTTGCACACTATACTTTTTCTACAACTGCACTTATTCAAAGAATCCGAGTAAAGTAGCTCATCATTGATAATTACAGACCAATTACAATTCCTAGTGTTATTAGCAAAATTGTGGAAAAATGTATCTATAATAAACTCTATCCATTCTTAGAGAAGTATAATGTTATCAGCAAGTATCAAAACGGTTTCTGCCCAGGTAGATCGACAGAAAGCGCTGCTTCAGTATTCCTGGAGAATATCTATAGCGGTATTGATAAAGGAAAGTATGTTGCTGCGCTGTTTTTCGATTTAACCAAAGCTTTCGACTCCATTGACTTCGACATACTTGCTGATAAACTGTATACCATAGGTATTCGTGGAAAATTCCACGCTTGGATTATATCCTACATGAAATATAGGAAAATATTTGTTAAATGGCAGGATTCTAACTCAGAACTATTTGATATAGATATCGGTGTACCACAAGGATCAGTGTTAGGACCTTTATTATTTTTACTATATATTAATGATCTCCCACAATATATAGGAGGTACATCAATCACATTATTTGCTGATGATACCTCAATCTCGGCTGAAGCCGACAGGCATGTGCAACTTCAGTCCAAACTAAACATAATAGGTGAAAGATTTACTGCTTGGTGTCAGAGTAATAGACTGATAGTTAATGCTGAGAAAACTGTGCTAATTCAGTTTTTTGGTAGAAAAGCTACGGATTCACCTATTTCTGTGAATATTAATAATATTACTGTACACCCTTCGGATACAACAAAGTTTTTAGGTGTATATATAGACACCGAATTGAAATGGAAACACCATATCAACTATGTATGTAAAAAAATAAATAGTAGTTTTTATGCTCTACTGCAGCTCAAAAAAGTTTTGGGTGTGAATATTCTTGTCGATGTTTATTATGCAATGGTGAACTCAGTACTTTCCTACAATATTCTCCTGTGGGGTAATGGTACTACGATTGATCGGGCTTTCATTGGTCAAAAACGCATAATTCGACTTATATATGGTCTGAAATATACCGAATCATGTAGACCTATTTTCAAAAAACATAAAATTCTAACACTACCTTCTATATACATTTACCATTCTGTCATTTACGTGAAAAAACACGAATCCAAGTTCGAAATAAATGGAAATTCTCATACTTATCCTACAAGTAGCGGTAATTTACTGAGGTTGAGACAACACCGCACTCAGATTTTTCAAAAGTCACACCTCACAACTGGTCCGCGGTTCTTCAATTCCCTGCCCTCAGATATTAAGGAAATATCATCTCTCGTAAAATTCAAAAAAAAAAGTGAAGGATTATCTGCTGGAAAGAAGTTTTTATTCTGTGAAGGAATTTTTGGAGACAAAAATCTGAAGTGAGGTGATTGTATCTGTATTTTTGTATTCGTATTTTATTTTTAATGTGATTGTATTTCAAATGTTTACCTCCAATCATAGTTTTTGGATGTTTTGAATGTTAGTCCCATTTTATCTTTATGTCAATATTTTAACTTTTATGTGTTTGTATATTCTCTTTATAATAATTTTATAGAATTTTTTTTGACGATTCCTATATCATTTTCTGTATGATCAATTCAAGGAATAAATACATTATTATTATTATTATTATTATTATTTATTTTATAATGTGGCACTCTGCCACATTTGATATTGTGACCAAAGAGTAGACGCCTTTCCTAGTTCCTCAAAGTTTTCAAAAAAGTACACTTTCCGAAAAAGATTTTATTTCTGTATTTTTTAGATTCCATAAATTTTTCGTTTATGCCAATTCATACTTTTTCCTTGAAATTTCCGGAAACGAATCCAACTTTCGCAGCTTCTTCCATTATCTCTATCTCTGGTGGTGTATTTATCAAAATCGTCACATCTCGGTATCATATTATTTATTATGAATTGTAGGAATAATATTTGATGGAAAATGCGAGTTCTATCAGAAGCACTAATGAAAATTACCCTAAAGAATTTAAAAAACTTCTTCTGACAGTTGTGACAGCTTTTCAAAGCTGAACAGCAGCCAGCAAGTTTTGGTCGATTTTTGTTGATTCTCCATGGAAATGTATGTGGTGATGGTAAAGTGCCGTGAGAAAAAATATTTCTCACAGTATGAGCAATACATGATTTCGAATCTGAGTTAGCTATGAGAAATGCGCTACTTTTCATAGCAGTAGTAGAAAAAATGTTTTTCCTGTCAGAATTACAGGGTGTTTTTTTCGAGAATTTTGAAGTTATAAACAATTGTGCAGCTTCATGTTCAACTTCGAATATCTCGGACACTTCCGCTCGTGTCG
Source organism: Phaedon cochleariae (assembly GCA_918026855.4). Classification (NCBI taxonomy): domain Eukaryota; kingdom Metazoa; phylum Arthropoda; class Insecta; order Coleoptera; family Chrysomelidae; genus Phaedon; species Phaedon cochleariae. Next base: position 7,142,543 of record OU896710.1, on the reverse strand, counting down.
GCCATTTTGTGTGGCTTGTCATTATGTCGGGTAGTAGTAGAGAAAAAGTAAACCTAAATAGTGTATCCATAGGTTTGTCGTTCCATTTTTCAACGAAGTCCCCTAATAATTTTGTAGTGTCTTGTTATACGACGCTATACCTATTTATAGTGGAGTATACTACGGCCTTGCCAAAAATGCTATCTCGGAAACTAAGCGAGATAGAGGTATAGTTACTTTGGAGAAAATGATCCCCATCGAATTTTGAGCAACTTTGGTTTTTGTGTGTGGTCTGTCTGTCTGTCTGTACTCTGTGGTAATCATAAATCGATATATCTCCGGAACCCTTTGACATATCGACTTGAAATTTTGCCATCTTATTGTACTCAAAACAATATTATGTCATTAAAATGTGAAGGAAATCGGAAAACTCTAAGGTGGTTTTTCCGGGTTTTTTCGATTTTTAACCGGCAGTTTCTTGTGACCACTCTACAAATGGTCCGATCGATTTCATTTTTTGTAAAAAAAAAACTCTATCAGAGAGAGACGAAGCCTATCGAAATTGAGCAGGGTCGGGAAATTCCAAGTGGGTTTTTCAAGGAGATTTCCCGAAACACACGGTTCGCTTTAAAACGACATATCTCCTGAACAAATAGACTAAATCCAAATTTGAAAAATGCACCGTATGCCTCTTTGATGACGCAACAAATTATTATTTTACCATTTTTTCGTGCATCCATCGGAAAATGGAAAAACAAATGAAAATCAAAACATCAAAATTTGAAATCCTTTCAATTCAATAGATATCGAAAACAAATGGGAAAATCGAAAATTGTCAGAAGTGCAAAGTTATCCACTGGAACATTTCCTACAAATTATTTTCCAAAATTTTTTCTGTAAACCCAATAGTACAGGAAATAAAGTAAAAAATATGAAAAAAAGAATTTGAACGACCCATAGGGTACCATGAAGATATATTGAAAAACAAAAGATTATCGATAGATGAAGATCATCGACTTCCACGGAACCATGAAATATTTTTTCCTTATGTTGATTGGAAGATGGAACAAAAGTGTTGAAAATTTCATTCTCAGATGATTCCAAATATCTCGAAAACAACTGGAAATATCGGAAAATGTTATAGACCCAAAATTATTCCTTTTGATAGAATCTACGAAAAATCCGTATAACTTTTTTCTCTGAATTCAATAGTTCGGGAGATACGATGAAAAAACTAAAAAATTTACAAGTTCCTAGATAATCACTTGCCAATAGAAAACGAAACAAAAAACAAAAGAAAGTAAAAAAAGCACACTCGACTGTCTTGATTTTTTTCTCATAAACTACGTACTTAGCCCACTCGACTGTCTTGGTTTTTTTGTGAGAAAATTCTCTAGTTCTCTGAACTTTCATAGCGTCGTATACACATCTTTGGTGCCCAATGATAGTTTCAATATAAAAATATGCTCATGATATGGTGCCATGGCCTCTACTTCCATCTTACATGAGCAAAGATAAAATATCATCTGCTTTTATAGCGTCGTATAAATTATCTGACCTCTATACTAATCTAATACCTAATGAAAACTACATCTATACTAATCTGATACCTTTCAAAAACTACGTACCTCACTTGTTATACAATTGTTTCAACCGAGAAGAGCACTACCTCTTTTTGAACTCTTGTGGGGCTTGTCATTGTTTCACATTCCTTCAATATCCATTCTGCATATGGCAGATATTTTGTGATATCGCGAATATATCAGTGTTTAGTGTTTTATTTGGTCTGACAAGCGAGAAAATAACCTACTGCTCAACAAGGTAAGCTTTCAATAACAAACGGAACCTGGAATACTTTCCTTTCCTTTTTCAGATGAATTCGATTTCACGATTTATATCGAATTGACTTGCATTCGGAATTACTGGGGTTTGTGAATGATTATACGATTCATCTGCAATAATTGATCATTGATTCAGATAGACTGTTTAACGTTCGCATACGAAATGCTCTATTCTCATTATCTATTTTTAGTGTATCAGAATATGATTGCTCAAACACTTTCACATGAAAAAAAATATATTTTTTTAAGAATGCCGGAAAATGAACCGTTTTCGAGAAAATTGTCATTTTAAGTTTCGATTATTGAAAAAATGTTTTTGGGCGTCTGTTCTTCTGATAAAAAAGTGTAGTGATAATTGAAATTTTGCATTTTAGGTTGTCTTCTTACGATAGCTTGTTGCCTAATAATTTCGCGAATGAAATTGTCATGAGCGAAATTAAAGCAGCTAGCTGGAGTATGTCAATCCACGAAAATTTCCTGGAAAAATAATATCCCAAGTTGTATTCGTATGAATATTTCATGATTGAGACAATAGTATTTTCGTTTTTTGCCAATAACTTTACTGTATATTAATCAATTGTTATCAAAATTGGCATAGAGGCACAATTTCATACAGGCAATATTATTTCATGTACTTTTCTACATTTTGATACAGGGGGCGCCACATGAATGATTCCTGATGATGAAATCGCCTGGTTACTTTTTTTGACGAAAATTTTGAGTGATTTTGATTAGAAAATATGACCTGAACATCATTTCTACGTAATATTGGTACTCTTGTTTGAACACGATATTCTCATCCGTTTTCGAGAAAAACGCTATTGAACAGTTCAGAGTCTCAGAAGTTCATCACAAATATTATTTCATTCATGAAGAGTGTGCTTTGGATTGTCAGATAATGTTGCTGGTGATGGCATTTCTTATCAGAGAATGAATTTTGGTGCGAGTTTATAATCAAAATTTTTTCGATTGAAATGCCTCGTCACAATCATTTCCTGAATGAAGAAATGCGGGATGCAGCCAGAAGGTATGAATTGTAATATCTCTATAATATTTAGGCAGAAAAAAACCAAATCACAAAACTTTTTCAAATATATTTCATATACAGTGAAATTATTAGCAAAAAACTTTTCACAGCAATATTTTATTGAGGCATGTTTGGTCCAATCGCAATTTTTTGGTCCAAATAATCCGCCCTTAGCCTATGTCCCAATAGTTATGACTCACCGTGTATAGGATCCATGGTAACTGCATTTGAAGATCTACTCTCAAAGGGCTGTAACTTCATTTTTTCTTATTTGCATCTGTAGAATTACCTCGTGGAGTATACAAACGATATTCTGGGTCACCCTGTATATCGAGAAACTAGTATTCATTTATTTATTTCTAGTTTAACTTTATGATTAGTTCGTCGGAAAGGTCGACCTACAGAATGTATGGTTCGTGCTTTTGTTATGACATAATATTATTTGTCCTTCTGGTAATAATTATACATTATTATATCAAATGTTGAACTATCAAAATTGTCTCTTCTATTGAAGCATTTATTATGACATAAAAACTCTCTTTTAGGGAATTAGTTGGCGATTACCATTCGTATCGTTTTGGAACCTGAAAACAAGTGGGTTTATATACCATTTTTTCCATTTTCGTAATAATGTATGGCTCTTGGCGTATCATTTATCATATCTTCATACAGTTATGTTCTAGTTTTAATGATATATTTCGACACAATACGGTGTAATAATGATCTAATACAGGGTAAGTACTTTTTCTCCCAATAAGTCAATGAAGAAAGTTCAGTTATTTGTGTATTTCATAGTCAGTGGTGTTCTAGAGTAGCCTTATTAATCTTCAATTTTTCACGATTTCACCTGCGTTTGATTTATAATAAACTAGCAGACCTCGCAAACGTTGTTTTGCTATATACATTATTTCTATAATATATTTTTTCTACAAACGTCAAAAAATGACAAGGTTCGCGCATTGATAACAAATTGCGAAGTGACACTTTTTTTCAGTTTCCTACGTTACCATGATACCTTGCACATAACAATGCGCGAAGTAAAACAGTGCGCGAAGTACCTACTTCGCGCATTGTAATGTAAAATCAATGAGATATTTATATTTCAACTATATCGCCCTCAATCGAGCAAACATCCATGAAATCATTTATTTCTGAATGTTCAACAATAACTTTGTTTTATCTCTTGAGCGCACGAAAGGAAATTCGTATTATGTTCGTGGAACATCGTGCGTACCTAGGGAGGATAGGGGGAGGCCTTTAAAGCCAGTTCAACACTATTTTTTATATCTAGCTAAGCATATTTTTACTTTAGAACTATATTTTTTGACGTTTGTAGAAAAAATTTTGTTTGCAACTCGAGCGCGAAATACTTTGGTCATCTCGACTATTTTTTTAACTCGGCTACGCCTCGTTAAAAAAATCAGATCTCGATCACCAAAGTAACATTTCGCGCTCTAGATACAAAAATAACTATTTTCTACAAACGTCAAAAAATGACATGGTTCGCGCATTGATAACAAATTGCGAAGTGACACTTTTTTTCAGTTTCCTACGTCACTATGATACCTTGCACAAAACGTTGCGCGAAGTAAAACAGTGCGCGAAGTACCTACTTCGCCCATTGTTATGTAAAATATATATGAGATATTCATATTTCAACTTGATGGTCCTCAAATCGAGTAAACATCCACGAATTCATTTATTTCTGAATGTTAAACGCTAACTTTGTTCCATTTCTTGGAGCGCACGAAAGGAAATTCCTATTATGTTCGTGGAACATCGTGCGTACCTTGGGATGATAGGAGGAGGCCATTCAGGCCAGTTCAACACTGATTTTTATATCAAGCTAAGCATATTTTTACTTTAGAACTATATTTTTTGACGTTTGTAGAAAAAATGTTGTTTGCAACTCGAGCGCGAAATACTTTGGTCATCTCGACTATTTTTTAATTCGGCTACGCCTCGTTAAAAAAATCAGATCTCGATCACCAAAGTAGCATTTCGCGCTCTAGATACAAAAATAACTATTATTTTCGACTTCTTTTTAGTTTCGCTATCTATAAAAGCGTGTTTCTTTAGTTTTTCAAACTACAATTTATTTCAACTTCGTTTTAGTTCACATGAATTTCCCAATTTTGATGAAAGAATCATAATATCTGACTCCTACAACCCCAGATGAAAATTTTGAATAGAATCGGTATATATAATTACAAAACTCGTCCGGTATATTGGTTCCACCGTCTTGAATCTCCAAATCCCGCCCTTTCCAAACTTTGACAAAAGAATCATAATCTCCGACCCCGAAAACACCCAGATAACGATTTTGAAGAGGGTCGGATCATAATTACAATACTCGTCCGCCATATTGTTTCCGCCATCTTGAATTTCCTAATTTTGACGAAAGAATCATAATCTCCGACCCCTAGAAACACCAGACACCAAATTTGAAAGAAATCGGATCCTAATTACAAAATCCGTCATTTTGGATCCGCCATCTTGAATTTCTTGATTTTGACGGAGGAATCCTAATCCCCGATCACGACAACCCCTAGTAACCAATTTTGAAGAGAATCGGATTATAATTAAAAAACTCGTCCGCTATATTGGTTCCGCCATCTTCAATTTCCAAATTCCGCCCGAATTTTCAAATTCTGACGAAAGAATCATAATGTCCGACCCCGAAAAACCCAAGGTACCAATTTTGAATAGAATGGGACCATAATTACAAAACTCGTCTGATATATTAGATCCGCCATCTTGAATTTCCTAATGATATGATCCCGGGATGAAAAGTATCCTATATCCTTCTCCTGGTTCTAAGCTACCTCACCATCAATTTTCAGTCAGATAGATCTATTAGTTATGGAGCCTATTCAATACAAACAAACAAACAAACGATCAAATCTTTCCTCTTTAAAATATTATAGTGTAGAAGAAAACGGAAATTTTCTGAAGGGTCTATGTCTCAGCTATCAGTCGTGCGATCTTTTCCAAGTATGATCAGTTTCTCAGAGACGATCATCATTTTAGACAGTGTCATGCGTTTTCATGAAAATGAAACGTGGTAAATTTTTGATGAAATGATATTAGATTTTTTTTACTGGAAAACTAACCTCATAATATTGTTCTTCATGGTTTCAAACCATCCAATTGTAGATTTTCATATGATTTCTATGAAGGGTGTCGGAAAACAGGCACATCTAAACCGCATCTTTGCAAACGTAATAATTTTTTGGAATCTCTTGGAGCGCACGAAAGGGTATCCCTATAATTTTCGAAGAACATCGTGCATATAATATCTACGGAGGATTGGGAGAGTAGGTAGGTTTTGGATTTTTTCTGAACTTTTGGAGGTTATAAGTTCTTCATTTGCCGTTCTATAAAATATTTTTCAAACTCCAATCCAATAACTTGGTAGATTTCAATGCAAACAAAACACAAGCATGCCTTTTCTCTAGAAAAGCCGATCTCAATGTGCCCATCATAAGCTTGTCAGAAGTAACCATACCATTGAAGACATCCATTTCGATGCTTGGTATTGCTATCAGTAATAACCATTCTTTTTCGGGCCAGGAGCTATTTCACTTCCAGTCAGCTGCTTATGATCTATAAGGCACAGATCCGACCTGTCCTAGAATACTGTTCCCATATTTGGAGTGCAGCACCTAAACATACCCTGAAACTGTTGGATTCTGTCGAAAAAAGGGCAATTCGTCTCGTGGGTGATGCCTTGCTCACAAACTCACTCACTTTCCTGGAACACCGTAGAAAATTTGACGATTTGGCTCTATTTTATAGATATTTTCATGGGCGATGTTCTTCTGAAATATCAACAATTGTTTCTCCCTTGGCAGTCCCCGCGAGATTAACTTGTCGAGTTGAGGCTTCGCACCCCTTCGTGGTCACTTTGGAAACCTGCAGAACATCTCTTTCCAAAGACTTGTCCATCCAACGAACAGCGAGGCTCTGGAACACATTGCCAAGGGAGGTGCTCCCCGAGGCATATAACCTCCAGACATTTAAGAAGAGCACCAATTTCTACCTTATTTCCCTTGGTACTCACGATGTTCTCTGAACATTACAGGATATCCATTTTCGTGGGAACCAGAACATAAAAAAACCAAAATGTTCATAAATGAACGAAACTGGTAGATCACGGAATTATATCCTGCCGAAATCTATGCAACAATTCGTATAGACGAATAAGATATAATAAGTGTCTCTTCCATAAATGCTGAATTGAGCTTAAATTGTTTAGGAACGCAGGCTTGACTACCTACAGACCGGTTTCGAGCTTCTGGCTCTCATCAGTGCAGTGGTATCCCCAGATAGCATTCATGACCGCCACCTGGTGCGAACCTAACCCAACATCAACACATCCCAGAATTTTACACTCCAAAACAAATTCCCCTTTCAGATCAAATAGAAGTGGCTGGCGTAATTTCAACTACGAAAAATCCAAAATGGATTGCTCAATGTCAAAGTAATTTCCACAAATGTTCATTTATGCTCATTAATTCGACATTTCATTCCACTTTGAGCAGTTCTGGCTTTTTCGTAGTTGAAAGTTATTTTGTTGAATTTGTGTGCAAATCCTGTTCCTAGAAAAATAACGATTTTTACACAATGAAAAATGAGTGTTCTACCGATTAACCGGATCCTAGTTCAAGCGCATAATTGAAACTGTAATCATCTGTGAATTTCATGTCTGAATGATAATTCGTCAGGATAAATATTGACTTAACAATGTGATAAACTCACACCCAGTATACATCATAACACCTTGTCTGTATCTAGTTATCAATGGTTATTATTTGATGTTTCTGAACTAATTAGTATTATAACCTTGTTGGTATTATGTCATTTTTGATTCGAATTTGTGAACCATAATTTCACTGTGCTTTGATTCTTTTGAATAAAGTCCTTTGTGAGCACATTTAGAGTACTATAAGTATCCCAAAATCATCAGCAAACATTTGCAAATATGTATCGTGGATATATTGAAAAGAACAATAACATTTTAATTTGTTATTCATCTTGATTGGGATCGGTATGAAAATGTTGAAAATAAAAATACATAGGTTCGATAACCCTTATCTTAGTTTGAAAAACATAAATAATAACTGACTCCTGATTGCTTGGTGCTATTTACTATGACAATTTATGTACTCACATCGGGTAATTATTTTCTGGTATGCAGGTTGATTCAAAACTTGGTATATTTATTTATTCATACATACCTACATACTTAGCTGATTGTAAAATTTACTGATAAATGTTCTTCGCTTCTTTGATAATTTTTTTCTTGTAGTCTTTGAAAACCGATATTCATGACACACAACCAACGCCCCTTGATGGCGTGAAAAATTATAAGATACACCTATGTTGAATACTGTCTGTAGGTTAATCGAGGAGGTGGTACAGGGTGATTCACCATAAATGTTCCCCCTCTAGCTCAGTTATTTTTGAACCGATTTCAAAATTTGAAATATCATCTCAAATGATTTTCGATAAAGTTTTCTTCTGCTACATCAGAAGATACAGGGTGCTCGGAACAAACGATCTACAGGGTACTATTTGATTTTTTTAAATGAAACACCCTATTTTTCATTGTATTTTTAGATTCTCCCTGAAGAGCTGATTTGATCGATGTATCACGCTCGGGGTCAAGCGGGAATGATTACAGAGTTCAAAATCGAGATTTTTCAACTTCAGGATTTTTTGTGACGAAACTATTCATTATCGGTCAAAACGGCTTTCATGTCCGTACCACGGCTTTTGATTTTCTATCTACTACAGAATTCTGAATCTTGAACCACCCTGTAAATGTTCCAATTGAATGTCACTAGATAGTAAATCAAAAATTGAGACAGGGACATGAAAACCGTTTTGAGCAATGATGAATAATTTCGACAGAAAAAAATCCTGAAGTTTGAAAAATCTCGATTCTGAACACCCTATATCTCTGTAAACATTCCCGCTAGACCCCAAGTGTGATGTATTGATGAAATCAGCTCTTCAAGAAAAATCTAAAAATACAATGAAATACAGGGTGTTCCTTTTGAAAAAATCAAGTAGTACTCTGTAAATCGTTTGTTCCGAGCACCCTGTATTTTCTGATGCAAATGAATAAAAAATGTCTGAAAAATCATTTCGGATTATTTTTCAAATTTTTAAATTGGTTCAAAAATAAGTGAGCTAGAGGGGGGGGACATTTATGGTGAATCACCCTGTACATTCATTATTCCACTTTTTTTATTTTCTCTCCTCATTTCTATAAAGTGAAAACACGAATATTTTTTCAATATACGTGTAGTAAGGACTAATCAGATGATTTGCCCCAAAATGTCACTGCGTTTAAATAATTTTCCTATCAGAGAGCCTAAAAGAAAAATTCGCCATCTTGTCAGTGACAATTTGTAAATTGAAAAAGGTTTGGAGAAAAGAAATGAAGGTACTTATCGAGGTACTTATATAGAAACAATATCGAATTTTCACTTAGCTTTGGACGTTTCGGGAACAAATCTGTTCCCATTTTAAACATAAAATAGATCAAAATAGGTAGATTAAATTATTTGCTGATGAAAACAGTACCTATTTGAAAAACAATATTATTTGCCTTCATTTCGGTCCTGTTTTAGAGCAGAAGGACTTATAGTTGCTATTTGCCATAACTTATCATAACTATTAATTGTTCTTGCTCGGGTATGAGGGTAGGTTTGTATCTCGGTTTGTATTTTGAATATTTTGAATATTTTTTTTTTCAATTGATTTGATTGCAACAATAAATTGGAATAATCATTCATCAATCCACTCTCATAAAAGGTATCCGAAAGATTGCAATTTTATCAGGAACGTTATTTGGGATACCTGGTTGTGGAAGATTTCATCATTTGTATACCATTTTTTATATGATATAGTGATATATAGATATTAATTTCCTTACCTTCCTCTGGAACCACTCAGGGATCAGAGGGCACACAGAGTAGCTCTTCGGAGCTCTCATTCACCACCCCTCCCGAGGTCACCCCGGTGACCTCGGAAAACACCCCAACGATGGGGGATTCCTCCACGGAGCCCCCCGTCTTTCCTACAAACCCTCTCCCTACCCCCACCCCTAACCTCCCTCAGACCTCCCTAGAAGAAGCCGAGGAACGGCAACGGACCTCGGTAGATGAAAGACTCCAGTGGGCAAGAGTCAAAAAGCCCAACGTATGTGGGGCCGCGAGGAAGCGGAGGAAGAGGGAGCAACAGCGGGGTCTTGTGGCTCCTCCAGGGGGAGCTCCTGATCCAGCAGAGGCTGGCACATCTTCCGATGTTTCCAAGAGAGGATCCTCAACAGGAGCCTCTCAGAAGGATCGGACACCTGCCTCCAAAAGAGGCAGGACACCAGGGTCTACTCCAGTGGAGACCGGGCGGGAGTCCAAAAAACCAAGGGTCGGCAACCCCGGCCAGTGGAGGGCGGACTACGCACAGGTTGCCGCTGGAGATAAAGCTCTGCAGTTGGTCATCACCCAAGAGGATCAGCCTGATGGAGGCTTCGGTGAGGATCAATTGTTAGAGTTCCTCGATGCTGTGGGGGATGCGATTGCAGATATCCCAGCGGGTACTGCACCTCCACAGTTCCAGTCTACACGACTGTGGCGAAGGCAGCTGTTGGTAACTGCTACCAACGAGTTTTCAAAGGAGTGGCTCACCAGGGAGTTGAAGAACATCAAACCCTGGAAAGACGCCACTCTTATTGTCATGGACCCAACAAGGCTCAAGCTACGCCGGGCAATGTTGTGGATCCCTGGCAAAAGGTTTCTGCCTAACCAGGAAATCCTCAAGAGACTGGGGAAGCAGAATCCAAGCCTCTCGGTATCTCCTTGGAGAATCTGGGAGAGGAAAGAGGAGAAGCAAGGACTTCGCCTCGTGGTGGGGATGGACGAAGAGTCTATCAGGCTTCTCAGCCTGATGAACTTCCAGCCCTACTACAGTGCGACACAGGCAACTGTGACCATCCTTGAAGGGCCCATGGCTCAACAAAGAGTGTCTAGGGGTACCGATCAAGGGACCTCTGGAACCCGGACCAGGCGAGCTGTGCCTGCTGCCTCGGCCCCCCAAACCGGAGGAACCTCACGAGGGATCTCTGAAACGGTGGCCGAGGAGGCGCGTACAGAAACGTCAGTCGTGGGTGAAAGAGGAACTGCTGAGGTCGGGGCTCCTACACCTGAAACTGGAGGATCGTCAGACGATACCTCCAGGAGCGACATGGTAGGAGGAACTCCCTCGAGGATCTCCTACCGGTCAGAGTCGCCTATGAGCGATGAGGTCCAACCAATGGACCTCGGAGTGGTGACTGAGGAACCCGAAGGGGGACCTCAGTCAGACCAATAACAGGAGGCCGAGCCGACGAAGGGGGGCGATGGAGCCAAGCTGCGGAGGAGCCACAACAAGTAAGTTAATTTATGTCTGTAAAAGTCCTACAAATTAATTTGCAACATGGGAAAGCCCCAACGGCCCTGGCATGCCGAAGGATCCGAGAGTGGGACATAGATATCCTACTAATACAGGAGCCTTGGACATACCAGGGCAAGATAAGAGGGCTAGGAATGGGCGGAGGAACGGCCCATTACTGTGCCTCTGTCGATACCAGCCCCCGGGCGTGTATTTATACAAAAGGCATGAAGGTCTTCCCTGTCCCAGGATTCTGTACCAGAGACCTGGTGGCGGTAGAGATCCTCATGCCGTTAAATGATCGCACCCAGGAGGTAGTAGTCTGCTCAGCGTATTTTCCGTACGAGACAGCTGCTCCGCCTCGGGAGATCGAATCGTTAGTACGATATTGCGAGGAATCTGGGAAGGGCCTTCTCATCGGCTGTGACTCGAATGCCCACCATATTCTGTGGGGCAGCCGGGACACGAACCCGAGGGGAAGTGCTCTGCTCGAATTCCTCACCACCAGTAATCTGGAAATCATAAATGAGGGCTCAGTACCTACTTTTTTCACGCCTAGGCGGCAATCTGTTATAGATCTTACTCTATGCACTCGAGATATGTTGACCCAGGTTCATTCATGGAAGGTGTCACAAGATGAATCTCTATCAGATCATCGACACATTCTGTTTACGCTGGGGGGTATAAGCGCTCCAGAAAAAGAAAAATATAGGAACCCTCGTGCCACCAAGTGGGACCTCTTTCGGGAGGAACTCAAAGGAAGGCTTGTGGGTCTGCCATCAAAGTACGGGAGTGAGGCCGAAATAGATACAGTGGTGTCGTATCTTAACAAGGCCATCACTTCCTCGTACGAAAACAGCTGTCCACTTAAAGACAGAGCTACCAATGCTAGAACGCCATGGTGGAATTCAGAAATAGAAAACCACCGCAGGCTCACAAGAAAGCTTCTAAACAAAGCGAAACGCACAAACGTACCGCAACACTGGGAAGAATATAAGTCTGCCCAGAGAGCGTACAAAAAAGCCATTCGGCAAGCACAAAGAGACAGTTGGCGTGCCTACTGCGGAGAAATAAACACAATTTCTTCTGCGGCAAGGATATGCAAAGTTCTCTCCAAAGAACCGGGAAGAGGAGTGGGCGTGCTGTCTCTGTCAGATGGTCGAGAAACCACAACGGCAGAGGAAACATTGCAGCACCTCATCTCCACACACTTTCCGGATTCAGAAATATCCAACGAACCACCTTTGAGGACGAGCCCAGTGAGAAGAACTCACATGGACTATCAAACGGCGTCAAAGGTGGTTACATACGAGAAGGTGAGATGGGCTGTAAAGACATTCGCACCATTTAAATCACCAGGGGAAGATGGAATATTTCCGGCCCTCCTACAAGAGGGACTGGACACCATCATTTCCCTGCTTATGAAGATATTTCGGTCCTGTCTGGCTCTGGGCCACATACCAGTGGAATGGAGATCGGTTAGGATCGTATTTATCCCGAAACCAGGGAAAACAGATTATTCCGATGCCAAAGCGTATAGACCCATCAGCCTCACGTCTTTCCTCATGAAAACACTGGAGAGGCTGATAGATCGATACATCAGAGATGTGCCACTGCAAATAAACCCGCTGCATGCACAACAATATGCCTATCAGACTGGGAAGTCCACAGATGCGGCTCTCCATCATCTTGTCCATAAGATAGATGGAGTGCTAGCTGGTGGACGCTCAGCCATGGGAGTCTTTCTAGACATAGAAGGAGCATTTGACAATACGTCATTTGAATCGATATGCCATGCCGCGGATAGACATGGGGTCCATCAAACCTTGACCAGGTGGATTAGGGCCATGCTATCGCAGCGAGTGGTAAAAGCAGAACTATGTGGGAGGTCGGTTGCTGCCAAGGTATCAAGAGGATGTCCTCAAGGAGGGGTTTTATCACCACTACTATGGTGCCTGGTAGTAGACGAGCTCCTCATAGATTTGAATAGGCCAGGGCTATATGCGCAAGCATATGCAGATGACTTGGTAATAATGGCCCAAAATCAATCGGCGAACCGGCTAGGGAATCCAATAATGGAAGCCCTCAATAAAGTGGAACAGTGGTGTTCCACCAGTGGATTGAGAGTCAATCCAGAAAAGGCGAACTTGGTATTATTCACTAAGAAACGCAAAATAGGAACACTTCCTGAGATATTTCTCTCGGGAAAGTGTCTCCAATATAAAAGCTCATCAAAGTACCTTGGAGTTATAATAGACTCCAAGCTCACTTGGAATGAGCACATTGCAAACCGCACTAAGAAGGCTGTATGCTGCTTCTGGGCATGCAGACGAGCCTTTGGAAAAACATGGGGTCTCACACCCAAGACCCTTCACTGGATATACACGGCAGTAATACGCCCAACACTTACGTACGGGTCCATTGTATGGTGGACCAGTACCAATAAGGGCAAGACCAACAGAGAACTGGATAAAGTCCAGCGACTGGCCTGCCTGGGAATAACAGGTGCTTTGAGAACGACGCCTACCAGGGCTCTTGAAGTTCTGTTAGGTCTGCCGCCTCTACACCTGTTCATACAATACGAAGCCATGAGAACTGCTTACCGACTCAACGGTGCAAACCAGTGGGTCGGAACAGAAGCAGATCATGGACACTCCCTCATATGGAATAAGGCAAAGGAAAACTGTCCCATCCTCATGATGAGAAGGGATAATACCTTGCCAATTCTGAATTTCAACAAAGCCCCAAACACTGTCATCCCTACGAGGGAAGAATGGAATGACACAACACCTGGCGTGCCTCCTCCCAATGAGTCAATCTGGTACACGGATGGCTCAAGATTTGAGGGCGGTTCAGGTGCAGGGGTATACAATGAAGAAACAGGTAAAGAAATTTCAGTTCCTTTGGGCGAATATGCCTCAGTGTTCCAGGCAGAAGTACTTGCAATACTCACCTGCGTCCAAGAAAACCTAATTATGAGAGGTCGTAGACCAATCACTATATGCTCGGACAGCAAAGCTGCAATACTGGCTTTGCAATCCAATAGGATCACATCCAAATTGGTGTCCGAGTGCAGAAAAGCCTTGGAAAATCTGGCAAAATCAAGAAAAGTCAGCCTCATGTGGGTCCCGGGACATTCGGGAATACCCGGAAACGAGGAGGCAGACAGACTGGCAAAGATCGGTTCCGGACGGACCGCGGTCGGACCGGAACCAATTTTGGGAATACCGAATAGCCTGGCAATGTCCTCTATAGAGGAACAGCTGCGAAAGCAATTCCTCAAAATATGGCAGGACACACCAGGAATGAGACAATCGAAGCTCCACATAAAGGAACCTTCGAAGAGGCTCGCAAAAGAGGTTTTATTCCTAAACAGGCGAAACCTTAAAATGGTAGTAGGGCTCCTAACGGGGCATAACCACCTCAATAGGCACCTAGAGCTTATTGGGATCAAGGATGACCCCCTTTGCAGATGGTGCCTGGAAGATGACGAAACGTCATCACATGTCCTCACTGAGTGTCCAGCACTGACGCATCAGAGGAGGGCTGTCCTTGGCCACATAATTTTGAGGCCAGAGGACGTAAAAGAGATTCAGCTGAGGAAGCTGCTGAACTTCTCCAAGGCAGTCGGCATACCCAGCTGAATGTCGTAACATGTGGGCGCACAATGGGCCCGAATAAGGAGGCCCACGTGCAGGGGATTCACCCGCCCACCAGTGCTTCGAAGAAGAAGAAGAAGAAGAAGATATTAATTTATTTATTTTTCATAGAGTTAAGTGACACTTTCTTGTTGCATAAGTTGAAAAACAACGAACTCATAAAAATGTTACATTTCGTGTTCCAATTTTCGATGTTTAATTATCAACAGTAATTACACAAGTGGTGGTAATTTTAACTAGATGCACAATTCTTTGTCGCTATAGATATCTCACGAGTAGACGAAGTCCACGAGTAGAATTTCTCAATAGCACCAAAGACGAGTGCCAATCTAGTTGAAGTTATAAAAAAATTCGGCGTGATTAGTTTTTTAACTATTTTGCAAAATGACCAGCGAAAACGAACATTTAACAGCCACACACTTCGGTTTTGCTTCATTTTTGTTCGAACAGACTTGTTCGTCAAACTTAACAGCCTATCAACAACGCAGTCTATGGGCCCCTTTTCAAACGAAAATACAAACGTGAAAAAATTACCGCTGTAATGTGCTACTAACAAATTATCAGAATGACACAAAATGATTAGCTAGAATTAAGCATTGATATTGGTTGAAACAACGAGAACGTCAAATTTTGACATGTGAAAATAATAATAGCAAAAATACAAATTTCATCTGATGAATATAGTTTTTAGAATATTAATATTATATTTGTTGGCAAAAAAAGCATGCGAAAGGAGCACTGAAAGACAGTTATGAATATTCAATTTGCTATTCAAAACTTGGTCACGAATTTATTATAATATCAAGCACTTTCCAACCGTCCGCCACTGTTGCTGGGAGATTCAGCTGTTGCTATCCTTGTCTAGCATGAAATGAACACTTTAGATCTTGGTTCCAAACCACCGAACATAAACGTCTCTGTTTATGTTCGGTGTCCAAACAAACTGTATTGCCAGGGCTATGAATTACTCATCTAGTCTGTTGTATGATCGAAGGGTATGAACGATAACATCAAAAAAGGGACCTTGTACGTCGCCCCTTGCACTTTTTTTTTCTTGGATGCTGGTCCTGTCACCGGCTACACCTCAGCCTTCTGGGCTTTTTGTGCATTCCCGTATATTTTACAGCACCCATTCCGTAGCTCTTATTACCTGCCCCAGTCTGTATAGGTTTTTCACCGGTTAGCTGTTGTATTCTTCGGGAGTCAGCCTAGGCTGCCCGAATATTACTTGTCTTTTGCGGTCCAATGCCTCGCATTCTATTGATAAGTGTTTGGCCGTTTCTGTCCCTTTACCGCATTGTCTGCAGAGAAGTTCTCCATTGTACAGTCCCATTTTATTCAGGTGTCCTCTCGTTGGACTGTGACCACTGATCAGTATGTATGTAGCCTCGGGTAGCTGTTTTTGTAACAGGCGGTTCTTGCCAGTTCATCGGCTTTTTCGTTCCCTACGATGCCACAATGTCCTGGAACCCATAACAGGGTAATTTTGTTATGTTCTGACAGGGCAAAAACACCACCGGACTACGGTAGAGGAGGTGAAGAAGAATCCCACTATGGGTCAAGTGGGAGGATATCTTGCCTGCCTCGGCGGGTGAGCAGCGTTTCTGCTCGGGCACTGACACTGCAGAGCCAGTAGTCTGTCTTATCAGACGGCCTCACCATTGGTATTATAAAATGGTAGCAGGAGAACATGCCGTTACATAACGGATATGGCTCTAGCGCGCTGATTTGGCGTATCCAAATCCTCCATTTCTCCCTGGGATGCTGTCGGTATAAGTCGAGAGACAGGTAACCGGCATCAGTCATCCCTATATAGGGGAGTCTTGTGAGAGGGGGGTGGGAATTGGTCCCACCCGTTGCCACCCCGGCAACATTATTGATCTTAGGATCTTATCTCTAGACAGGGCATTGAGTTCTTCTCTGCATTCCTGTACGAGTCCGGATGTCACCCCTTGCACTTGGATCACCTTGTGAGTTTTAATCCAGTAACTTTATACACACAGTATGCGTCAAATCCGGTAGTCCTGATTTTTTGCAGACTTGTTCATGATGTTGACCTAATGAATAATCCAAGTTTGTGACCTTGACCGCCGAACGCAACTTTGTCAAAAATCGGAAAACCTGCGAAAAAATTGTTTTTTTTCAGTTTTTGGCGATTATAGCCCTAAAGGACTAGTTTTTGAAAAAACTCTTTCAGGACGTTTTTAAAGTAGACCAAATTTGCTACAATATGATATAAAAACTATCTTTCATTAGTTTCCGAGATTGAGCCTTTCAAAGTTTATAATTTTTTTCGAATCCTGTCGTTCTGATTGAATTTTGACCCTGATTATACAATCGAAGCCCTGTACTTTCATGATGAGAAGATAAGAAAGAAAATGAGGAGTGTGAACGAGGATGTTTAAGCTGAGCTACGAAGGAAATAGAGTAATATTGAAGATCAAAAAATTAGATTAATTTAGCCCTTTTGGAAGGTCCCGGTTGAGGTTCTTCTGGATCTGGATCGACGTATTGGGATGTCATATCCCCATCAGGGGATGGTGATGAATCGTCGACGTCTTTTGCCCACAAGTCATCCTCCATTTCAACATCGGACAGATCGTCACCTTCTGGGATATCTACTACTACAACATCAGGTACATTGTCACAAGAGGCCCCACTGCAGTGCCTGCAGACTGATGAGCATTTAAATCCTGACTTCCTGCAGCTGCACGCGTTCCCACAACCCTTCGGGTAACGTGTATTGTGGTGGATAGTACAAGCCGTGCAGATCGGGAAAGTTTGCTTAGTTTTTTCACATTCGTACTGTGATTCTGTGAAAAACTCTGTGCATTATCCACAGATAAAAGATCTATCAAGAATAAGAAGAGAAATGTGGATAGCAGCCATCAAGTTAAAGGATCTAACAACAGAATCAATCATGAGAAACCAAAGGATGTGTAGCAGGTACCTGAGAGAAAACCAATACTTATTATATGTGATGGCCCTACAACCAGGCGCCATCTTGCCAGCTAAAAAGTCCCGTGGTTTAGATTGCCTGAAAAGTTTGAAAACGTGCTACAGGTGGGTCGCATTCGTGACTTCACACGAACAGTACTAGCACACTCTGTCGGAGGTAATTGAAACTTCATCCCGCTAGAGTATATTCGAGTGACGCCTAAAACATTGCAAAAAATTGCGAAGTTGAAAAAAAAATTATAAACTTTGAAAGGCTTAATCTCGAAAACTATTGGGTCTACAGAGACAGTTTTTGTATCATATTGTAGCAAATTTGATCTGCTTTTAAAACGTCCTGAGAGATTTTTTTCAAAAACTAGTCCTTCAGGGTTTTTTCGATTTTTGACAAATTTGCGTTCGGTGCTCGAGGTCACAAACTTGGATCATTCATTAGGTCAACATCATGAACAAGTCTGCAAAAAATCAGAACTAATGGATTTGACGCATATGTTCAGGCGACAAAGTTACTGGACTATTTGGGGACTTTTGGCATTTTTACTTCCTATCTACTCTACACATCCCTAGTGTCAAAAATTGTAATCTTCCATGTTCTTTACAACCTCTCATCAGGCGTTCATTATCGACTGAAAAAAGGGTGGGTGGGTTAGAGTGTGAGTGTGATATGTAATAATATTTTATGTTTCTTTAGTTTCTACGAAATCTTGTGATGAAGAGGCGTCGGGCGCTGTATTCAAAAAAGAAATAAGATTATCATTCACCATCATAAAACGTCACCTGGAATATGTTGAATCGTAAATCACTGGGGTAACTTCAAATATTTGATTATCACAGCAACGCGTTTTCTGTTGGTTCCGAGAGATAAAGTGAATGCAAGAATCAAGATTGAAATAGATAATTATATGGGTAGGCGTAAACAAAAAATGGGAGAATCTGTGTACAGGGATATCCATCGAAGAAGCCCACTCCTATATATTCCTTCCACAGGGTGTTCCATTTAAAGAAATCAATTTGTGGTTTGTCACGCTTCTAGGGATCACCCTGTACAACTTCTGATAAGGGCTGTGGAAAGGCATATTATTTTTTTCCTCGATCAAAAAAATAACGTTAAAATAGGGGTGGACCTTTTCGATGGATAACCCTGTACATATAGGAATTGAATTCATCATACAGGGTGGGTCACGGCGTCACGGTCGGTGATGGTATCTTAGACGTTTACGGAGAACGGGACATAGGATCATTCTGAACATTTGTTTCCGTAAGGGTGTATACTGTGGTCTATCGATCTGAAATATTCAGCAATGAAGCGTTGTCGATTATAGCAATATTTGAAATGGACCACCCTGTATGTAGCTGTTTAGGATTTCTTTGTGTCAAAATTATTCATTATTGGTCAAAACGGCTTTCATGTCCCTATATCTCAACTTTTGAATCACTATCACTATAATATAAAGAATCTCTCAAATGATGAAACACCCTGATGTAAAGACAGGGGACACATTTTAGCTTGGTGATTTGGGTTGAATATTCATATTTTGAGCTCCAGGATTTCATCGCTGAAATATTTCCGATGAGTAATCAAACACCCTGTATATTTTCTTCAACGGTACCATTCGATAGGATACCTTGAGCCTTCTTACTGTTTCAATTTAATGTATTTATTCCGATAACCCCCTGTATAATATCAATACCTGGGTAGTGAGACAAAAAAAATATATAGATTATTCATTATATTTATATAATTATTATTATAACGTTCAGGACTTATGACATGATGTTTTAGGTATAGGCGATTATGAAAATAATAATTCCATAACATTTATTTGCATACAATCTACTGAAACATAATATTTAGAATATTATTTTCCAAAACAATTAATCCAATCATCATACATACATCATACATGTAACATGATACTTTGAAAACGAAAACAATGTTGACTAAATATTTCGGCATCGTAATACAAAATTTCTGATCTGCAAAAAAATCTTCACTCACACCATGTTAACCAAGCAAAATTTGAAAAAAATAGTGTGCGTAGGTTAGGACCACACGACGCCGTTTTACTCACAGAACTCTTATTATTACTTACAGACAAGTAATATGAGTTCTGTGGTTTTACTCCAGCTTTGGGGATGCTATTACAATTGTACTGAATTTATTACTATTACATCTTGCTTAGTACCCAAATACAACACCACTGGCCTCTGATGACATTATATAATATTGATTATGCATTGTTGTGAGTCTGCTTGGTGGGTCCCTCCTGTGTCATGTTCATTCAATCGCCTAGCGCTATCCTTTAGTACGCATTTCCATCAGAATGCAATCAGTTACTCGTATTTGTATCAAACATTATGTAGTTTGTGTCGGCGAGATGTAAGCAAACAAAGAATAGTTTGATAGCAATGAAAAGGATGTTGGCGAATTTGGTTGAATAACGTATATTGATGCATTCTTTGTCACCCAACAAAAATCTAAATAGCAAATTATTGAAATTTTTTCTGAATGACGAAGCTCACCAAATTGGTATGTCACACCGACGTGATTTTAGACGTCATGTCATAGATACGTCACTGCTACGTCATAAGAGTAACGGTTTCAATATAGGTATACCTAAACAATCATTTGTAAATATAGCTTGTTGGTTTCCGAGATATACATCGAAGTGTGTCAGTTTTTTAGAAAAAAGTTTCCTCCTACTCTTCGGGTATATTAATAATTCCAATAAAACGTCGACAGGACGTCCCTGCAACGTCATGAAACTGACGTCTTCGTTCACCCATCTAAAAGACGTTCACTCGACGTCGTAATGATGACGTGATTATCACGTCGTAAAAAGTACGTCATAGTGACGTTAGAAATTGGGGTGGAACGTACCTGACGAAAAATCACCAATTGGGTACGTCACAGTGACGTGGGCATTCGTCATCTGGTTGCCTGGGGATTGATTGGATAACTTGTTTTTGAATGATCACGGCTAGCAATACTTTTTTGTCTCACACGACGATATTGTTTAGGGTTTTTACGATGAAACTCATGTGAGTGAATTTAACGCTAGTTTTCCAATTTTTCTGCCAATGTTGAATCTAATCCTTTAGGTTCTTTTGGCTGTTCAGTCGGTTCAAAATAATACAAACATTTTCACCTGACTGAATTTTGGCCAATGACCCTTGCAATTTCAATTTTTCAATTAATCAATTATGTGTGATTCCACGTGTACTTTATAGGTACTATATTATACTGTGTCTGAAGATGGCTGCTTGAGCCGAAACTAGTCACAAAAATCTTTTTGTAATTAAACTTTGTGGTCGACCGACTTAGCGTTTATGTTTTTCTTTATTTATCTTTATTTGATTACCGAACCGAACACAGTGGATTATGGAAAGAAACAAAATACTCGCTATCATTATTGTTGATATGCTCACTAACCTATTATTTTCCACTTCTTTTTTCTATATCTGGCACTGGCGGGGTATTTGCTATTAGGACAGACACCTGGTCCAAATGAATTCATCGATTCAATAGAATACAAAAATGGGTCACTCTGTGGTTGTATTTATATTGAAACTACAATTCGAATATCCTTGAAAATTGAATAAACCTGATCTGTAAATACAGGTAGAATATTCTCACCACACGGATTATTAGTTGCATTGCATACCATATGGCACGGCATCCACGTTTCGGGTATAGTATTGAATTCGTGCATGTAGTATCTGATGATACATGTCAACACAAATTGTAACAAAGTAAAGTCATCGTCCACCAATATTTTAGTGTCTGAGGTCTTGCTTCTATCTACTTACCTATATATTATTATAATGAAGGAATTGTAATAATCTGTCAAGTTAGTCACATTGGTGGTTCCTTCAAATATTCATTTCAGTTAATTCTCTAGGTTGCAGAAAAAATAGCACGTTTCATTCGGATCAAAAGTGACTTTGTTTGACTCGCAAATTTTGCTTCCGCTCGGCTTCGCTAGACGCCCCGCCTCGCAAATGCAAAATTCGCTTGTCAAACAAAGTGTCACTTCTGATGATAATAAAACAATCTACTATTCTTTCTCTGTATTTAACTTTACAGGTTCTGCCGTGTTCTGCTAATGGTATTATTTTTGCATTTTCAATTGATTCCATTTTTTTGTTTCGTTCGAATAAGCAGTGATCTCGTCGCATTTTCAGTCTTGAACAAGGTTTTCACTTGAAACTTATCACCAACACATTTTTATTTTCACACATAAGCCGGTGATATGATTATTCCTTTTCAGATAGATAGTCATTCGAGTACTTGATTGAACATTGAAATATCTGTCAGTATGAGCAGAGATTTTATGATATACTTTTTTTAATGAAAATATCTAAAAAATGGTTCACGTGATACAGAAGATTATCTTAGCTGCATAAGATAAGGTTATGTGGCCAAATAGGTCGCGTGCACGATGACCGACCCTGGAGGCAAAATATTGAAACACAACCTCACTCTTCTGTGAATTATTGAAACACAACCTCACTTTTTTATTTGTTTACAGAGGAATCAAAAGGTTGAAATAGTTTTTCACAATATTTTGTCATACGAATCGTGTTTTTTGCGTTATTCATTAATTCAAGCATGCCTTGGCATTGTGCTGTTGTACAATGCACAAAAAATGCAGCAAGAGACTAGGGAATATGATTTTTCTGGTAAATAGTAATCTCACATAGTTATCATTATGAAATGTTGTCATTCCTTATTAAAATTGCTTCTGCCTTCTGCCACTTCTGCAATACAATCTAATGCTGCTAATAGATTGAAAATGTCTACAACACACACGATCGTCAGCATGTCAGACCAGTCCTCCGATTGATTGCATTAATCCAATCTTCTTGCATTATTCTAGAAATTTCATGTATATTTCTATTAGCTCCTATTGCAGAAAGAATTCCGATGAGAAATCAGAGAAATAACCAAATTTCAAAAATGAAAACTATATGTCAGTGACTATAGTAGGTACTTACTTTCAAATCATAATGTACCATCCGGATTGCTTCATCTTCCGCTGCAGTTTTTGTGCATTTTACAACAGCACAATGTGATGGCATGAGCGAATTGATGAATAGCGGAAAAATACGATTCATATGCCAAAATAATTGTGGAAAACTATTTCGATCACTTGTAAACAAATAAGAAAAGTGACGTTGTGTTTCAATGTTTTGCCTCCAGCGTCGGTCATCTGACAGTTCTTGCACGCAACCCATTATGAACATGTCATTTACCTATCTTCACCACGTTTTTGGTTATTCATTCTATTTTGTTGACAATGTTTCTGTCAGAATTCTCCATGAATATCATGCTGGAAACGATGGCGAACCCATGCATGGCCATGCCAAAACTTTCTTGAAAAAATTCATCATCCAATTGAAAATATGTTTTCCAAAAATTCCATTATTCTTCATTGCATTGGGCAATCGATATGGTATCATATAAAATCTCATTAATAACCAACTCGAGCGTATCTAGGCTAAGTGCAAGTGAAAAGTTTGCTAATTACTTTGCAATGTATAATTTCATATTGTTATTGCATGTATATTCGCTTTCCAGTTCATGCTTCGTACACACTGCTGCAATCAAATCAAGAAAGAAAAATAACATCATCAATATTGAATGTTGGTTTCTCTAGATTTTTAGGGTTTTCTCTCCTAGTTTCTACAAATAAAATAGTAGATTGTTCTATTAGGATCAAAAGTCCGAATGGAACATGCTATTTTTTTCTGCAACCGAAAGAATGAACTAATAGTTATTCATTATACAAGGGAAAAAAGAAGTAGATTTTAGCTCCAGGTTGTGTTGTACGCGTAGCGGAGGGAGACAAAAAACCGTGAGCTAAAATCTAATATTTTTCCCGTGTATAATACACTATTTTTTTCTCTGGCAGAAGAAAGGACGAATCAATATTGAGAAGATATTACATTATTTTGAAATCTGAAAATTATCGACGTGAAATTTTAAGTTTTTAACAGTAGGGACACTTGCGTTGTAGACATCTTTATCATTCTTTTGAAGTAATCAAATATCTGATGTCACTTCTGTCAGTCTAATTCTGTGATTTGATTTCAAAAAATTGCCAATTTAGTGGTTGTTTAGTAATATACGTAACCGTGAAGTCGAATGGAAGATGAAAGAACTTGCAGTTCTTTCTCGGAGACGGTATTTTTGACTCATTTTTCGGAACTATAGATCCGGGAAAAAAAGTACTCAGTTTTTTCCCACGGGAAAAAAGTATATTATGAAAAGTGACATTTTATAACCTGCCAATAGAGATGAAATGCCAAACTTTTTTCCCGTCACAGAAAAAAATAAATAATTAACCCCCAATGTGACTTACTTGACAGATCATTATGATACCTTCACTATGATAATATTGGTAAGTAGATAGAAGCAATAAGACTTCAGACTACTTTACTTTGTTACAATTGGTGTTGACATGCAGACATCAGATACGACAGGCACGAATTAAATAATATACCCGGAACCTGTATGCCATATTATAATTATGTATGCAATTCAACTTATAATCCTGTATTTACAGATCAGGTTTATTAAATTTTCAAGGATGTTCGAATATAAATACAACCACAGAGTGACCCATTTGTGTATTTTATTGAATCGATGAATTCATTCGGACCAGGTGTCAGACCTGATACCCCTAATTGCAAATGCTGCGCCAGTACAGGTATAGAAAAAAATACTGGAAAATGTTCGGTTATTGAGCATATCAACAATGATAATAGCGGTTATTTATTTCTCCCCATATGCCACTGTGTTTGGCTCGGTAATCAAATGAAGGTAAACAATATCGTTTCGTGAGGCGTCAACTTCAAGAGCTAATTTTGGAATTAAAATGGACGACTTTTCAGTCAGTTGCAGAAAAGATACAATGTTTCTACATGCCTCTGGAACATAAACCATTTCGTTATCAGATGCCGGTCGAAAGTTGCAGCCGGTTCCCCTACTTTATAGGCAGGTCAACGCTGTCAATGAAGATCTTGCTAAAATTATAGCCTTGGGAATTAGCATCCTAATTGAATTCAATGCCACCAAAACTCAAGCCTGTATTTGCTCGAAAAGTATCGATTTTTTTCACAATGCAAATCCACAAAATAATGCAATTCGAGTCTGAGAATCTTATATAAAACAATGTTTGTAATAAAATGAGCACGATATGTTAGGCACATGAATTAACGAGGAAGTTGTTTTCGTAAATTAAACAATGGGTATTGTTTTGTAGAATGTAATCCCCAAATTTGTTCATCAAGAAAACTGATTTACATACCTAATGGGATTTATCTGATGTAGTGATAAACTATGTACTAGTAACTAGTAGTTCACTATACATGATGAAAACTTAATTTGATACCCTTCATGAATAATTGTTATCATCATTCTGCAATTTTCTACATCCTTGGCACAATTCAAAATTAGAAGTCGTTTGTTTGTATAGCAATCAATTTAAGTCCTCTGACTGATAGTCAATTTTGTGTAATTATACTTGATACTTGATTGAGAGAGTACCGTTTATCGTTGTGATAATTATTATTTCCTCTCAAATTAAGAAGATTGGAAGTGATGATGATGATTAGATTCATTTCCAAAATGTTAAGATCATTGTTTGATATTTGACAATTTATCTTCTACAGAGGTTGAATTCCATTAAACAATGGAGTCTTATATCTATGTACAATGTCTTTACAACCCTGAAGAGTCCTATGTTATACAACACTACGATATAATAAGATTTCTATTAAAAAACTAAACAGTCCTTATGAAAGTGATTATGAAATAATCCTACAAATATGTTTCATAATCACGTTATACAATAAATTCAAGTACCTTTGGATAAACCTACCATGAATGTCCTTCCACAACGAAGTTCTTTGGCAAAATATGTATACATTTGTGGGAATTGAGGGTCAGATTTCAGTTAACGATTGGGTTTACTATGAATTGAAAAAAGAAAATTAGTTCCAATTTCAATGAGTTGGATTCAAGGTTGGATTCCAAATTTTAACGAAATATCATATATGTTTTCCCATTCAGTTCAAAAGGGAAGCATCCCCACATCAATGGATTTTCAAAATTTAATTGGGTGATAAAGATGGCGTAATCTTATACAATCTTTTTGTTCTACTCAGAACACTATACAATGATAAAGTTTTATAATGTTGCTTTTTATAGGTATTATTATCATAACCTCCAGAACATAAAAAAAATGTCGTGTTGGCTACTGATGCATATAAAATAGTTTTTATAATCAAGCAAAAATAACTCTAATAAAACAATTTATATGACCTCTATACAACCATATCTCAGTACCGAAATTGAATATTATGAGAATAATTATACAACTGTAATATGAAATGTATACAACACAAGTGTTATAATACTTGATATGTGAGTAACGATACAATTTTGTTCTATAATATGAGTTGTGACTTGTGAGTACGGTTATGCAACAGTTATATAGAAACAGATTTTTTTTCTGAATACAATGATGTATAAAAAGTTGACTAAGATAGTCATTTGTTTTCAATAAATCATTTTCTCAACATGTATCGAAAAGGAATATTCTCAGATATACAAGGTGTCCCAGAACAACGTACCATGAATTCTACAGGGTAAACTAGACCAAAATAGGCCGATTGAAGTCGACTTACCTCTATACGAAAATGCACCCTTGAGCCGTGAGAGGGCACTGAAGAATAATTTCTTGTAAAACAGAAGAAGTAACAATGAGAATGTGTAAATAGTTTTTCCTACAACTGTAAAAAAATTGCACATTTTCAATATATTTTGTGTGCTTGAAGTGTACAATTTCTCAATATCAAATTACTATTATTTCACGGAAAACTGTGAAAAAAGTACGTTTTTTTCACGGTTTGTGTCATCAACAACGCAGTATATGAGCTCCTTCACGGTATTCAGCAAGGTAGCAAGCGAAGAACCAATATTGCACTGATGTGCACTGATATCGGTTTTTCAATATCAATTCGGTATCAGAAATATTTATTTCGTTATTTGAGCGACGTTATAACAGGTGGTGCCTCTAGCACGTCTCCAACAAACGACTGCTCAGAGGGATCAAATACTGCAGCATTCGTTTTACTTGGTATTCTGGGATACAGAGAATGAAAATGGATCTGATACATTATACTATTATATTATTGTACCAATATCACAATTTTTTTATGAGGCTAATATGGCTTCGAATTTCGTATTTGAATATTGTGACGAGAACGAAATACAGTATTGATTGAATATTATAATTCTACATAAAGATAATATTGCAAAATTATCACATCCTCATTTTGGCCAATATACATAGTAGGCAAAAATAAATTCAATATCAAATTCACATATGGGAATTATAAAAAAACCGGATTCTATTTTATTTATTTATTTATTTATTTATTTACCATATATATATATCATACAAACATACATCATATAGTTCAACTAATATAATCATTATAATAATATGAAGGTTTTACTTAGCATCTATGTGCAAGCACCTGTATATGCATAGAGATAAACAATTTTTATTTATGTGTAAGCGGCAAATTTGAATATAGAACATTACATGTTATTCTCAAGGGGATGCATAGAAATTGGAGTTTAATAAAACTGTTTTCTACAATATTGCAATAGACCCAAAACAACTTAATTTTTTAAGATTTCTAGAAAGGTTACTAAATTGTCTACAATATTATGTTGTACAACTAATGCGGATTTTTTTTATATTTCTCAAATTCCTTATTGACAAAGGTAACAAATTATAAAACTTCGGACCAAGATAACTAATGAATCTTTTGTTAATATTTTTCGAACTTTTTGGTATTCTAACATGTCTAACTTCTACACTACGCGTTCTATAATAATATTATTGACAAAATTTTTCAAGCTATCTTTTTTGTGAAAGTATATACACACATTGCTTATATAAAGTGACCTAACATCAAGTACATCTCTACTGAATAGCAGCCGAGTGGGAGAGTCCTTTTTCTTTTTTTGAATAACTTTCAGAATGTAATTCTGTATGATGTTTAATTTCCGAAGAGATCTCGCATATAGACCACCCCAGACCAATATCCCATATCGAATAATTGATTCCACCAATGCTTTATAGATTTGGATCAAAACATTCTCATTGAGAAAATCCCTTAGTTGATAGAACTTATGAATCAGTTGACGTATCCTGTTAGTCAAGTAGTATAAGTTGGCATAATATCTTTGCCCAATCTTGTATACGAATATAAACTCGATATTGGATAAGGCATATCGAAACACGATTTAAATTTAACATAGCACCAAAATTCCAGAATGTTCACATTGATTTATTGGGTCTTATATTCAAGAACAATAATTTCTCAACATTCACTCTTTATTGGTTCAATATTCCACCAATATTATTGTTCTACCCGAGCTAATACGCTGTCATATTTTTAGGATGAATTTCATTCTAGTTTTTTTTTTTCAGGAGGTTCTGCGTACTCTGCAGAGCAACAAAGACGACCCGATCAGCCGAAACGTCGGACCCTTTCCTCGCAATGACGACGGTTTGTATTTCACCGAAGACATACAAATCCGGCCTAACGCCATTGGCAACCGGGGATTCAGGCAGTCCAAGACGGTCGATTTCGACATACGTCGAAAATCTCCCACGTAAGTTCGAACTCTCTCTGAAATTCCCCTCTGGTTTTATTGAATGAATACTAGAACTCCATGTCTGACAGTTATATTATTTCTTACGTACCTCAATATGTCAATTAAAAAATAATAGTTATTTTTCTGCAACCGATACAGAAGTTGTCCATTTCAATATCAAAATTAGTTCTTGAATTGACCTTTCTATTACTGACACAAAAAAGGTATGTTGCTAGGCAACATATTCCTATGAGCTGAAGTTGAACTTTAGTTCCTAGAAGCTGAAGTTGAACTTTATCTCCTAGGAACTGAAAAGGATGTACTAGGCGTCATCAAAAATAAACAATATTGTTACGGTTGGTTATTTGGGTTGGGACGCATAACTGATTTGTTTCCGATTTCGGCAGATTTGGCATTTCATACCCATGCTGGAGATATAAATACACCTTATTATAGTCAAGTATAAGAATTATAAACATCTCAGTTGAGTATATTCGTTTTGATCAGGGAAGCCTTCAAGATTCACATACTTGCTTGATCTGTATTTCATTCGTTATTCTCGGGATGGATAACTTGTTTTTGAATAATCACGGCAAGCAATAATTGTTTGTCTCAAACAACGATATTGTTTACCTCTATTGGATTATCAAGTCAAACACAGTAGGGGAAGAAATAATTACTATTATTATTGTTGATATGCTAACTAACCTAACATTTTCCACGTCTTGTTTCTATACTTGGCACTGGCGCGGCATTTGCCATTAGAGCACCTAGTCCATACACAAATATGTCACTCTGTGGTTGTATTTATATTGAAACTACAATTCGAACATCCTTGAAAATTGAATAAACCTGCTGTTAATGCAGGTAGAATATTCTCACCACACGGATTATTTGTCAATATTTGTTGCATTGCATACATATGGCACGGCATTGGTTGTTACTTCACATATTCATTTGAGTTAATTGTTTCGAGTGTAGAAAAAAAAAGGAAGTTTCATTCGGATCAAAAGTGACCCTTTGTTCGACAAGCGAATTTTGCATTTGCGAGGCGGCTGGCGTTTCATAGCCTAGGCGTAGCCGAAGCTAGGAAACCAGCCAAGGCATTACATCTTCTTTTCTGCCATGTGAAACATATACTTTTATCTCCAAATTCTTCTCAATTTCACGCAAAGTCCAAATATTCCATCATTTTTTGTTCAGCCGAAGTCATTGTCAATTTTAATAATCAATTTGATTCAAATCACTAGGAACAAACTTTTATCATTTATCATCATCATAATTTTTTATGGAAACAATTGACTCACCGAAAAATAATCAAATCTGTGATATTATGTAGTGATGCAGAATTCTAGATAATGATACTTGTTTTTGTTGTTACTTCAAAATATTCGGGTTATAGTGTATAGTGTCAGTTTGACAGTTGAAATGATACGACCGCGAAGCGGGCGGATTATTCAGTTGAACTGACATGATTTGTAATTATGCAGGAAGTTTGAGAAGTATAACCATGAATAGTTTGAAATTCGAATTGTATTCGATGCGATTATTTTTTGAGTAGTTCTGAACGAACGTCAACATTTTACGACGCGCTTCGTTTGTATGTAACAATACAGGGTGACCCATGAGGAACTGTACATACTCCTACCACGAATAAAGTCCCCTGAGGGAAATACCTAATGTCCATCAGAAAGTTTCTTTCTCACTTCCTTTCCAATATACAGGCTGATTTTAAAATGAGTGCATATATTCAAGACATATATATGAGAGAGTCTAACAAAAATTACTAAAATATTTGATTTTTCCTAAGTCTTCACATTAACGAGAAATTTCATCTTGAAAATTGAACATAAAATGCTTCGAAATTCGAGTACGCCACTGGGAAGCAAGTGAAATCTGCGGAATCCCAGGGAATCCCCAATTCGTCATTCACTAACGTCAAAACAAGACAGTGATGCCAGATTGTTTCAGAGACGAATATCCTGATAAAAATTTGTCACAGAATGAATATGAATTGGAATAGGTTATGGAAACTAATAGAGGTGAATGTAATATGTACAGGAGCCTTATTTTTTAAAGTTTACTGAGAGAACTGTGGGGTGATTATCTCCATGGATCACGAGAGACGGAGAGAAACATGAGGGGAATGATAGAACGTCCCCCTTCTTTCAATTCGAAAATAAGGCCCCAGCGGGTAGATACAAAATTAGCAGACAATAAATAGGTACCTACACAACATACACAAAGTTGAAAATCGACTCACCTAGTAGATTTTCTCATACCTGCTCGAAAACAGCAAAACTCCCGAGAGCAAACAAATACTAATATCGAGTCCATTCCAGACTAATATCGTCCTGTGTTCTTGTTGGTTCATATTCGCACTTAAACCATCGAAAACGACTCGACGACGACATATCCTTCCTGGCAATCTCACATTGAAAATCACGATCACGACCATATCACGATTATCACGACACAAGACACAACATCCAATTATTTTATTAGTGTATTAAATTAGTGTATAGTGAGGAAGTATCATTTCATTGAATTAAACTAATAGATGTTTTTTCCAAATTAGTTCTTCATGAAAATGTTAGTTCCATTTAAAGATATGATCCTTCCTCACTAATACATTAATCTCAATGACCTGTACCCAAGCAGGATGAATCGCAACCACGCAGGCACTACTTTGCTGTTTCTGATTGGTCCGTAAAAGTCGCCTATTAGTAATTCATGGTCATCTGAATTCTTGCTGGTAGCACACCATAAGAACAATCAAAACAAAGATCCTTTCTTGACAGTTTGTTGTTCTGAGAATGTATGTTATTGTGGAAAACGTCAAATCGTGATACTAGTAAATGTAAAGTTTTGTTTCTGACAATTTGCTTGGAATGTGACGATGCATTTCTCAAACATTGAGCTGAATGATATGGTTCTTATGTCGGGTCGTTATTGTGCGGGGCCCATGAGACTCCTCGAAGGACACGAAATTGTAGCGATGCAAGGAGGTGGAAGGAAGGGTCTAAAGGATTTTTCAGTAAAAGAACTTCCAACCGTGAGGTGTTAAGTTATACGCTATTCGAGCTCATGTGTAGAAATCTTGGGTGAGTCCATTTTAAAGTTTTTGTATTATCTTTCTCAAATTCAAGACCAGGGTTAACTTCTTCCCCATGTACATTTTCTCGATTATACATTTTATTTAATATCTCCTAATTTTCATGTAGAGTGGCAACGTCGCTTCGTTCATCACGGTCGACTGCGGATCGCAAACGATAGTTGTGACAGAAGTAGAAATCTGGGCGGAAAAAGGGTATTTTGCCCCAAATCTATTTTGATCCTAATAATATTTTTAATAGTGCTATTCGGTAGTATACCTCAAGCTTTCTTAGTGTTTAAAATATATGCACTTATTTTAAAATCAGCCTGTATAGGGTGAATTATGATTTGGAAAAAACATATTTTGGTAATAACTTCCGAACAACTTCTTTGATTCGTCTTATTTTTGCTTGGAATATTCCGCTACTACTCTCTAATCGACTGACTTTTAGAGTCGGAAAAATCCAGGACCGTTCTTGAAAAATTTTGATAGTTTAGTCAGAGATTATACACACCATAATCTCTGGTTCAGTTAATAGTAAAAAGTTCATCCTGTATATCGTTTTTGTGAACTGTGACAGGAAATTTTCAAAGGTCACAAACAAACATCAGAAATAAAATATTCCAAATTGTCTTCACACTTTCTCTTCAGTTTGAAAAAAACTATGAATATTATAAAAAAACGAAAATCTTTCGAAAAATTTATTTGGAAATAATCACTTCGCAACCCATAAATTTTACGAATAAAAGTGAGACTTACATTTTAAATGCTCCAGATCGGTGGAAATTTCACCTTCAGGCCTGGGTTAAGTAATTACATTTTTATTGTGAAGGATAATAATCATCCTGTAGATCTTTTTCGAATCAGTGGATGGGGTATCTGTGACATAGCTGATGGCCATCGCTATAGATAATCTTATGATGTCAATTCACAGTATTATCTATTCGATTCGTTTTATCATAGATTGAAAATATTAATCTATGGTTTTATTCAGTTAATTTATTCACTATTTTCCTTACTAGTATTATTATCCGCCTTTGTCAGTATAGCTTTTGAAAAATAATTGTGAATAAACCTTTATTTTCTGTTCGCCTTTCTTGAATTATTTGATTCGATGACCATCAACATCTTAACAGATACCCGATCCACTGATTCGAAAATTCGGAAATGAAAAAACATGTTGATTTCCATTGGGCTAAGGCTAAAGCATTGAAACTGTGAGTCTCACTTTTATATGTGAAATTTATGCGTTGTGAAGTGAATATTTTTGAATGAATGAATTTGTTGTCAAACTTGTTTTTGCATATAATTTATCGATTTTTAGAAAATCCAGTGAAAGTATGAGGAGAATTTTGAATATTTTATTTTTTATGCTTGCTTATGTGTTTTGAAAATTCCCTGTCACAGTTTACAAAAACCATATACAGGATGAACTTTTTGATAAAAACTGAGCTATCGAAACTGTCCTGGATTTTTCCGATTCTAAAAATGTCAGTCGATTAGGGTTTAGTAGAGAGGAATATTCCATAAATGAATCAGACGAATCGAAGGACCTGGTGAAAAGTTATGCCCAAAAGATGTTTTCGCCAAATCTCATAATTCACCCTATACAGGGTGTTTCACAGGTAAAGGGAAATATTTCAATGGAAGATAGGGGTCACCAAGGTGGTTCTGAAAATACCATATTTGATAGGTCTCAGAGTCTTCATAACGGAGATACAGGGTGATTTATCGATTTCGAATAATTATTCATTCGTCTATATGTATTGACCCACCCAGTATATTTTTCTTAAATTTGGTAATGAGCTTATACTTGGGACCTTAAATTCATTCACCTATCGGGCAGAGTGAAAATCCAGGTTCGGCTTCAGGAAAAATGTTCATTTATTCGAAATATTAAAATAACACACTGTATTTAATAATTAACACAGTACATCGAAGGAAATGTGAAGAGGAGGAAAAACTGAATTGGGTTTGGTGCTTTTTATTTTCCCGCCACCAATTCTCATCGTAACAATCATAAACAGAAAGTTGAAAGTATGTCAATTTGAAGAGTATTGAAATTATGAAACCAGTGTCAATTATGATTATACCAAATATTAGAAAAATATACTGGATAGTTCAATACTTATAGAGGTGTGGGAAATCATATTTCCACCGTATATTTCTGTGTCATATGTATATAATATTTAGATTTCACTTTGTAAATAACTATTGATATCAATTGTAAATATTATCCATTATTATCATGTAAATGGTACACCCTGTATATATCTTCATCGAATTTTGAGTCGAAGCGATCTCTAAGCTTACAAATTACAAAACAGATGTGGACTTTCCCAAAATTCAAATATTGTTTGTCGAAACAGTTTTATGATCGTGTTCTCAGGCTTAGCGTACCCCAATAAAATTCCATCTGGAGGTACCAAACAAATGATTCTTAATTATTTCATTTCAATTTGAGTTACACTACCAGGTTTTCTCTTTTTCTGAGAAACGTGCTAGGGTTTTCGAACCGATCTCACGTTCTCAAAACAACCCTCAAGAACGACAGTCTTTTCTCGACACTCGAAGTGGTTACTCGGTTCGCGACAGCTTAACTGACCAGAGACGCCTCGACTACGAATTCACTATTTTTCATTTTGTAAATATACATCATATCAACCGCTACCATACAGCTTTCGGCACTGCCAAAAAGATCCTCGCAAATATTCAAAAAGGTGTTCAGTTCTTCCCCACTGAAACGCCAAAGAGGAATGAATAATTATTCGAAATCGATAAATCGCCCTGTATCTCCGTTATGAAGACTCCAAGACGTATCAAATATGGTATTTTCAGAACCACCTTGGTGACCCCTATCTACCATTGAAATATTTCCCTTTACCTGTGAAACACCCTGTATATTAGAAATTATACAAGGTATCTTGACTCAATTGAACGTTCTGATTGGTTCAAAATCATGCGAAGAAAATAATCATTATTATTATCATTTGTTCTTGTTTTTTTTTTGTTTCAGGAAGATACATGATTTTAAAGTCACCGGTTGCGTGAAAATACAACTACCGGATGAGCATTCTCTATTGAAACTGAAGAAGAACGAACATATTCGCTACCAAAATAATGTGATATATAAAGTTGACGATTCCCTAACACAATTCTCAGTAAGTCACATCGATATTATGATTACTAGATATGTATATTCTTTTTTCTACTCACATAAATAAAATTACATTTAGCGTACGGATATGTACTACGGTAAATGATCGATTAATCACGATCTGTGATTTATTCAAAATATCAAACACGTTACCATGACAACACAATTTCTTAAACACATTTACATGCCAACAGAGTTTTTTAAACACACCTTCAGTCGTTCGAGTCCTGTCCGGCCTGTCAATTGCAGGAACTGTCAACTTTCATTTTCGACTTTTGTTGCAATCATAATTATTCAAACAATTTCTGTTTGTATCAAAATTCTTCATTAAAAATGTATGCGAAATGTAGACGAAAGTGTTTTAGGTATAGGTACTTGCATATTGCCAAGAAATAGAAAACGATATAAATAAAAAATGTCAATAAACGTAAAGCACAATATCCATGTGAGCAAAATTATGCAATCAGAATATGGATACAAACCTGAGAAATCGAAAACTTTGACACCTCAGCGAATCGAAGAGTTTTCATCTCATTTACAAAGGTCAGTAAACAAGCCATTTCAATATAAATGTATGTATCCTATGGACTGAACGCACATCTACAACCAATATAACTTATACGTGCCTCAGGTCAAAAATCTTGAATATTCCAGTTTCCAGTCTCATTTCACTCATCCGTTCACTCACTTTGTTTGCAGCGTTTGAAAATCGGCGTGACATTCAAGTCGGCAAGGGTGCTGAACAAAAAAGAAGTAGAACTGCGAGACACCTTCAACCAGGCGTACCTGCTCATCTTCGATTCTTCCAAGGATGCCAAGAATTTCACCGAAACCGACAACGTCGCCTGTCTCTTCGACACGGAAAAGTCGACCATCACCAAAACTTTGTTGAGGTTGTTGGGAAAGAGGTCGAGCAGAGAGGTGCTCGAGAAAAAGGGGATTTATCAGAACGAGCCTATCTTCGGAAATACCCTCAAGAACATCTACAATTCAGAAAATGGTATTTATTAATTCTCCATTTAATAATAATAATAATGATATTTATTTGATTTTTTGTTATAAACATCGCGAAAATGCGACTTTGGTGATCGAGATCTGATTTTTTTAACGAGGCGTAGCCGAGTTAAAAAACTAGTCGAGAAGACCAAAGTATTTCGCGCTCGAGTTGCAAACAAAATTTTTTCTACAAACGTCAAAAAATATAATTCAAAGTAAAAATATGCTTAGCTTGATATGAAAAATAGTGTTGAACTGGTTCAGAAGGCCTCCCCCTATCCTCCCTAGGTACGCACGATGTTCCACGAACATATTTGGAATTTCCTTTCGTGCGCTTCAAGAGATAAAACAAAGTTTTTGTTGAACATTCAAAAATAAATGATTTCGTGGATGTTTGCTCGATTGAGGACCATGAAGTTGAAATATAAATATCTCATATATTTTTCATAACAATGCGCGAAGTAGGTACTTCGCGCATTGTTTTATGCAAGGTATCATGGTAACGTAGGAAACTGAAAAAAAGTGTCATTTCAATTTGTTATCAATGCGCGAACCTTGTCATTTTTTGACGTTCGTAGAAAAAATATATTTATTATACAAGGGAAAAAAGTAGTAGATTTTAGCTCCAGGTTGTGTTGTCCCGACGCGTAGCGGAGGGAGACAACAAACCGTGAGCTGAAATCTAATATTTTTCCCGTGTATAATACACTATTTTTTTATGTGACAGAAAATTATCGACGTGAAATTTTAAGTTTTTAACAATAGGGACACCGCGTTGTAGGCATCTTTATTATTCATTTGAAGTAATCAAATAACTGATGTCACTTCTGTCAGTCTGATTCTGTGATTTGATTTCAAGAAATTGCGAATTCAGTGGTTATTTAGTATTATACGTAACCGCGAAGTCGAATGGAAGATAAAAGGACTTGCAGTTCTTTCTCGGAGACGGTATTATTGACTCATTTCTCGAAACTATAGCACAACAAAAGCCATCAACAGTGTATATATATGTGATATATATCCGGGAAAAAAGTACTCACTTTTTTCCCACGGGAAAAAAGTAATTTATGAAAAGTGACATTTTATAACCTGTCAACAGGGATGAAATGCCAAACTTTTTTCCCGTCACAGAAAAAATAACTATTTATTGAGATATTCAATGAAATAACATTAATAATCAGACAGCTTCATATCTGGTATGATATTAGTCATGTGTTATTAAATCTAAGTTATTGAAATAAACAACAGATATATTAATAATAATAATAATAAACAAAAATCTCATAAAAAGTACATTATGACATGATGAAAAAAAAATAGGGAATGAGAAATCATTCACTCAGGTTTGATTTTCACTTTGCAAGAGGATATGTTTTCTGACTTTAATTTTGAACTGGGTGATATTCGTGCAACTTTTGATATCATCAGGTAATTTATTGAATTTTGAGATAGCTCCGTGAGCTAACTTTTTTTGACCAAGTGTAGAATGAGCAGCATCGAGATGAAACAAGTCATATTGTCTAGTATGATGTTCATGGATTTGAGAATTCCTTACAATTATGAAGATAGATTTGAGGTGTTTGTTGATAATATCGAAAGAAATTTTGAGAGTATTTATCAGATAGTGCTCTTCCAAAGAAAATGTAATCGTTTCTTCATAAAGTTGATTTGATGGGGTGTCATATGGAAGACGATACATTACTTTTAATGCTTTCTGATATAGTACACATATTTTGTAAAAATTTTGGATGTGAGAGTATAGAACGCGGTATCTGCTATATTCGGGATGAGTTTTGGACAACTTCTTAGGGCACCAACTATGGGAGGAGTTTTTTCTTCGAGCATGCCAATATGTTTGTTCCATGTTAACTTTTCATCAATCCAAAAAATACCAAGGTATTTGGTCCAGACTGTTTCAATCTCCCATTTTTTATTCTAATATTCAAATCAATATTCTGTTCATTTCTTTGATGGAAAGTTATATATTTCGCCTTATTAGAATTGAGAGAAAGAAAATTGGAGAAAAGCCATTCTTCCATTTTCTTCAAATCCTCATTTATGTTGATTTCTAAAATTACAGGGTTTTTGTTTTCAAATGAAAGTACTGTGTCATCTGCATATATGGCATAGTTTCCTATTGAATTTATTTTTGAAATGTTTTGAATGTATAAAAGATACAGAATCGGGCCCAACACTGATCCTTGGGGAACTCCTTTTCAAACATGATTTTGAACCACTTCAAAACGTCAAATTGCATTGAAAATTTGCACATTTATCAAGGACCGATGACAATAGAATAATTTAATAGTTTTGTTTCATTATCCTGATCAGAATCTTCAGGATGAGCGGATTCTTTCCTTGAATAATAGTTATTTATTATACAAGGGAAAAAAGTAGTAGATTTTAGCTCCAGGTTGTGAGCTAAAATCTAATATTTGTCCCGTGTATAATACACAATTTTTTTCTGTGACAGAAGAAAGAACGTATCAATATCGAGAAGATATTACATTATTTTGAAATCTGAAACTTATCGACGTGAAATTTTAAGTTTTTAACAGTGGGGATACCAGCGTTGTAGGCATCTTTATCATTCTTTTGAAGTAATCAAATATCTGATGTCACTTCTGTCAGTCTTATTCTTTGATTTGATTTGAAAAAATTGCGAGTTTAGTGGTTGTTTAGTAATGTACATAACCGCGAAGTCGAATGGAAGATAAAAGGACTTTCTCGGAGACGGTATTATTGACTCATTTTTCGGAACTATAATAATAATAATAATAATAATAATATTTATTTCACTTGTTAAACCGTATGAAAGCGTTACAATAAACATTTACGTACAGTAACAAGGAATACGTCTGTGTATAAATAAGAGAGTATAGGAGATAAATATAGATATAGAAAAAAAAACAAACATTTTATCTAAAACGACAAAACTTGACACCTATTAATTTGGACATATACATACATAGATGGGTGATTTATTGATTATCGTGAGTTACTAAAACTCGTCAACGGTGTAGCAGTTTCTTTCTATGAGATATTTTTTTAATTGTCTTTTGAATATGGAGATATTCTTTGAATCCTTAATAGAAACATCTAGCTTGTTAAATAGTTTGGGTCCAAGGTAGAGGTGACTCCTCTGATAAAGGGAGGTTCGGTGAGGGTTTGCTATCAGCAAACCTCTCGCTCTCGTTGGATAAGGGTGGTCTTGTTGGTTTGCCCTAAATTTATCTCTATTCTTATAAACGTAGAGACATATCTCATATATATACAGACCAGCAACTGTCAGTATTCCCAGCTCTCTAAATGAGTTTCTGCATGATTGTCGCCATCCTAAATTAGCAATTATTCTGACCGCGCGTTTTTGTAGAATGAATACTCTTTCAACAGAAGAGCTCATACCCCAATTTACAGCCAATAGTTGCATAATACAGATTTAGCAGGACCTCTATTCCACAATGATTCGACATAAATCCCAGTGCATAACAGTTCTTTCGTAGTTTATCACATAATGAATCTATATGAGGACTCCAATTGAGCTTATGATCTATAATTAGACCTAGCATTTTTGTTTCTGGGTTGGATGTCACCTCTATTTGGTTATCTTCATATATTTTTAGAGTTTCAGTTGTGTTATGCATTGAGAATTTTACTAATGCTGTTTTGTTGATATTTAGTGCTAAATGATTTTTATCAGCCCATTCCATTATTCTCTCATATATGGATTCTGTTGTTTCTACAAGTGCTGATTTATTATGATCATTGACCAGAACATTTGTATCGTCTGCATATGCAACTATATGTACCTTCGAAAGACTATTTTGATATAGTATCAAGTCGTTCGCATAAATGAGAAAAAGTAATGGTCCGAGTATGGATCCCTGAGGAACTCCTTGTTTGCACAACAGAAGCCATCAACAGTGTATATATATGTGATATATATCCCGGAAAAAAGTAATTTATGAAAAGTGACATTTTATAACCTACCAACAGAGATGAAATGCCAAACTTTTTTCCCGTCACAGAAAAAAATTGTGATTTATATCCCGCCACCATGATTTCAAAATGTTCCTTCACCAAACTTCCCGATGTTCATTTTTATTCCTTTGAATAACTACGATGCTTTTTTTTTTCAGTTGACTCGGCCGTTACTTAATGAAAATCATAACAAAAATGCGGGTCTACTTTTGTTTATTTCAAGAATAATTCTGATATTTCTCGAATATCACTACATATTTGAAAGAACATTCTCGAAATATCGTCAACATAGAAACATATTATTAGTATTTTCAGAACATTGGTGGATATTTGAATCATATCAGAATATTTTTGAAATATTTAGAAACAATTTAAGAATATTTCTGACTCCTAAACGTTCCTAAAATTTCACCATAAAAATTCCTTAAATTCCAATAAAGAATGTTTCATGCTCTGGTTGACTTTTAAAAAATGCATCAGTTTTCAAAGTGGAATTCGCTTACATTGCTTCCATGGTTCGAAACAAGACGAGATTGATGATAAGGTAAAATAACAACTACCGTCCTGTCATCATTCCAGGCGTTCCCAGTTTCATCCTGAAAACCATGGAGCTCATCGAGCGGCCCGACAACATCACCAGCTTGGGACTGTACAGGACGTCCGGCAACCTGGCCACCATCC
Organism: Phaedon cochleariae; assembly: GCA_918026855.4. Classification (NCBI taxonomy): domain Eukaryota; kingdom Metazoa; phylum Arthropoda; class Insecta; order Coleoptera; family Chrysomelidae; genus Phaedon; species Phaedon cochleariae. The sequence continues at coordinate 7,102,050 of OU896710.1, read as the reverse complement.
AGAAGATCCGCCTGGAAGTGGACAAGGGCAATCCGGGCATCCTCGACAACTACGCCAAGGATCCCGACGTGCTCACCGGCAGTCTGAAGCTGTTCTTCAGAGAGTTGAAGGAGCCGCTGATGTCTTGCCAAACTTGTGATAATCTGTCGTGTCTTGCAAGTGAGTCGTGTTTTCTTTTTTTTTAATGAACGGCCAATCAAGTCAAGTTACCGATCAGAATGACGTGCCCTGATCATTGAACTCAATGTAAACACCTGGAAGGGATCCTCTGTGAACGACGAGTGAGGCAAAAAGATTGTTCAGGCAACCCGCAGTGGTTACGGATACCTATCTCTTTCTATCTTATGTTGGCTAATGGGAAGCGCTCGCATTATTTGAAATATTTTTTCGTTTTTTGCTTTTATTCAGAAGTGAACGTGATTAAATATAAATATCCATTTAGGAAAAAACGAATATGATGCAATCAATTATTATTCGGAAATAATTATTGATATTATTGAATCAAAATTGAAATTTCATTTTTATTCTTACAGGATTAGGAAGTCAAATGAATAACAGAATTTGGAATTATATACTTCCATTCAAAAGTCACAAAATATCCAGAGTGAGCGAAGCTCAATGTCTCAGCATTATCAGAAGAAAAAGAAAAGCGATAGAAAGAAATTGAAAAGAGGTTCTTGAATGGTATTGAGTACCTAAGGTCTATATTATGCCTAATATTTAAGAGTACAAATTTTTCCATAAACATGTCACTATTAGAAGGTGATAGGAAGGTTAATAAAAGTACAATGTTTGGACAAATTGTTTCATTAAATATAAATATCAGCGTCGCCCAGAATGTACACCTTCATTTTTACTTTTCTGGAGAAGGAGAAGTTTCAATGGCAATCATGAGAAGACAATATGATATAGCTTTGAACTTGTAGTTTTTACCTTCAAAATGTTTTTTTAGTACCTCATCAAGATTGTTATTCTCGTCTTTAGTTCTTGTATTATCAATAAACTTTGAAACTTGGGAGCTGGAAATTGTAGGCAAATCAATGTCCATATGAAAAACATCGTTCTTAGAATCCAAGTTATGAACATCTACAAACACATCCAGAGACACATCCTGAAATAGTTTTTCTAAGAATCTGAACAATTTCCATCTTACCCATGAAGGACAATTTCTGTTTGTCTTGCTTGTTTTGCTTCCAAAGGAAACAAAATATAAATAACCATTGTTTATTAATTAGAAATCACAAACCTTCTCAACAACAAACTTCAATAAATTCAGTCTTTTTCAAGAAACCAAACACGCAAAGTTAAGCGATATTTCACAACACAAAAACCATGAAATTCTGTCCTCACCTTTTTGCCTGTTCAAATAAAAAATAAGTACTCCAATCATTCCATAAGGGGACATTAATTCACCAATCAGCCATTAAACAACACGAGTGTGAAAGAGACAGGTTACCGTAACCGTTGATATATCAATTTTGTCAGTGATCTAATTGCATCGTCGGTTGACCTTCTCTCCCTAAAGCCATACTGATTTTCAGAAAAAACCTGATGCTTATCGAAAAACTTGACTAGTCTGATTCTAATGATTTTTCTCAAATACCTTGGCAAGAGTTGAAATTAAAGATATAGTTTCCTACTCTGGTTTTTTCTCCACTTTTGAAAAGAGGTTTGATCAACCCCATCTTCATGGATTTCGGAAAATATCTATGCTCAATGCACTTATTGATTATATAACATAGCGGCGGAGCAATGAATTCTGATATTGGTTTGAGGGTATCTGCCCTGATTTTGTCACAAGCTCTGTTGCAGCTGCCCCTGCCAGACTCTGTGCTATTCGAGAAAACGGCAGTCTCTTTCAGTCGTTCAATGGCCTTGATATACACACCGCCAAAAAATTTTGCCGAATTGTTCGCCCTGTAACTTTTTTATTTCTTGTCCGATTTTGGTGAAATTTCTACTGAATCGTTTATCCGTGGACGCCCTGTGGCAGAGGTAAGTGGTTAAACTTCGTTTATTTATGGTTTGTATTGAAGTGTGGTCTCTTCATAATACAATGGTCTTTGATTCACGTCAGTAACTACTTTTCAAGGAAATATACAAGTGTTTTAAGAGAGAATGGATTTTTTTATTTATATAGGGTTGTCGACAAAAAACCGTATTTTTGTTTTTGAATGATAACATTTTTATTATTGAACCGATTTCTTTGATTTTAGTCTTGTTCGGAAGATAATTGCACGAGATAAAACTCAACTTTATATATTTCAAATTCTTTCAGGAAATAAAATGGCGGACACGCCTAAACTTGATCAAACTTTCAAACTGGCTGGAACTTCTTTGAGTCGTACTGTATATTTTTACGTATGATATTCTGAAAGCATGGACTTTTGTGAATATAACAAGAGGTCAAAGATACAAATCCGTTGGAAATTACCTGATATATGACAGGATAAAGACAGGTGCATGTGTTTTCAGATCTGGATTCCAATGTTCTTGCATTCAACGGATTTCCTGTATTTTTTGTATGTACTCATACATCTGAAACACCATGTATATAATAAAAAAAGACCAATTGATTAAGAAGTTATGTCAATAATAACATAATAATTGTGACAAAATCAATCCAAGTATTCAGATGAAAATACATTGCTCCGTTTATAGTGACACAGTATATATTTTTTCATATTAATGTTGAATCTTGTTTCATCATCAATAGGTTCCAATTCGTAATTAATGAATTATATAAAATGATTCATTGTAGAATACTAATTGTTTGCCGATAATGGACAAAATCAATATATTTTTGTGGAATGAATATCAATAATGGTCTACCCAACAGAATAAAATCTATTAAGTTCGTCACAATATTCAAGAGTGAACTGAAGAGGTACTCATCAGAAAGGGAACTTGCAAAATTACGAGATACTTTCAGTCAAAAATATATATCTTATTTGTGGTGTTCCTCAAGGAACTGTTCTAGGTCCTCTCATCTTTCTTATTTATATCATCATATGCTGATGCTACATTGGTAATGTTTTATGGAAGTTCTTGGTCACAATCTGTATCTAACGCAGTTTCTCTTATACAGCTAGCAAATATTATAATTCACTTCCCATCGAATATAGATCTTTCCAGGTAGGTCTTATTACAATCAAAAATCTAGCAATGCTTCCCTGACAATCCTTTGATATTCAATTCTCAATATTATGCAATTTTTTATTCAAATTTTTCAATTATTTCTTCTTATTATATACTTATAATATATCGGTGTTTCTTCGAGAAAAAACGCATCTACATTGTTTCTACACCTTTCATGATTTATATTTTTGTAAATAAACTTGTTCTTCTCATTTAATTTTTGGGGTTGAGTTGAAAAACAGCTTTCTGCTGATACTCCGCCTATTCATCATTGCAGATAGGTATATAAGGTATGGAAAATTATATTTGTCTTTTGATTTTTATTTGTGCGATTTTTTCTGCAAATGATGAATAAAGACGATTTGTTATTATTATTATTATTATTATAAAATGCTATAGGAATAGTAAAACATATTCTTGGTTGTGACTTGTTAACGGAAAAGTAACACTTTTCGCACTTGTTAGGGTAAATAACCATTAATAATTCGAATGAGGTCATAGTCAAAAGAAGGACAACAGTAAATATTCTCAAATGTAAATACTTCACAAACGATAAGATTTCCACAAAATTCTCAAACACACGACATGTTTCGCTAACACAGTAGCTTCGTCAGTTGATATACTGGTACGATTTATTTATTTATTATTTATTTATTGAACAAATAACTTCCAGACAGAATAGGCTCTGGTATAAGGAAGTACATAATTATATACCTATAGGTAAACATAGCATCATTCAAAATATATCAACAACTGTAAATTGGCAAACAAAGAATAATATTTGTAAAAAAAAAATGGCATGATTAATTTTATCCAGTCCGCTCAGAAATAATCAGTTTTTTTACTTCATTTTTGAATATACCTATATTTCTGCAATTTTTTATATGATCAGGTAGTTTATTGAATTCAGTTAAGGCTGAATGAGTGAATCTTTTTTGTCCGATTAGGGAGCTAGCAGCGTCAAGATGAAACAAGTTATATTGTCTAGTTTCATGATTATGAATTTCAGAATTCCGTATCAAAATAATATTCGACTTCAATTTTTTATTTATTATAAAGGGTGGGCCATCTATTGGTCCGATTTTGAGTAGATCATTAAATAAACAAAAGCTGATTTTTTTGCAACGAATTTCGCTTTATTTGCTACAGTGTTTCTTCCGATTAATTATGGTTTCAACAAGATGGCGCAACTTGTCATACCGCCGCGCGTAGCATCAACCTTCGGCGCACAAGATTCAACAACCGTGTGATTAGCCGTTTCGGCGATGTCCACTGGCCTGCTCGCAGCTGCGATTTGACGCCGCTGGACTTTTTTCTGTGGGGTACATTGAAGAGTAAAGTTTATGCCGACAATCCCCAAACAATTGATCACTTGAAAAAGAATATTCGTGCCGAAATTGCCCAAATTGACCAGGAAACAGTGAACAAAGTGCTCGAAAATTGGTGTTCCAGGATGGCCTACTGCCGAGCCAGCCGTGGCCAACATTTCAATGAAATCATTTTCCATACTTAATCGGAAGAAACACTGTAGCAAATAAAGCGAAATTCGTTGCAAAAAAATCAGCTTTTGTTTATTTAATGATCTACTCAAAATCGGACCAATAGATGGCCCACCCTTTATTATATGATATTTTAAAAGAGTTTCAATTCTATATATTTCATCTAAAGAATACGTATTTGTTATTTCATACAATTGATCGGTTGGTGTATCAAATGGGAGACGATACAATACTTTTAACGATTTTCTATATAATGTTGATATTTTATTGAAATTATTTTTTGAACAAGATCCCCAAACATTTATTTAATAGTTGATACGACTCAGTATATGAGAGTAGAGAATCATGTTTGCAATTTTAATATCAAGTTTGGGACATCTTCTCAATGCACCAATAATTGGAGATATTTTTTTTGTCAGAACATCAATGTGTTTGTCCCATTTCAACCTGTCATCAAACCAAATACCAAGATATTTTATCTGGTCAGTTTGTTTCAAGAGTTCATCATGTCGTGTGTTTGAGAATTTCGTGGAAATCTTATCGTTTGTGAAGTTTTTACATTTGCCATGTATTTCCATCAAGTTACGGCCGAGTCAATTGAAAAAACAAAAAGAAAATATTCTCATCCAGGGAACGACAAGAACTATTGTAAGAAAGACAAAGACAAAGTGCGGACGATCTTGAAGCACCTGCCTGAAGCCAACTCGGAAACGCTGTTAGCTCTCGTCCGGCACCTGATCGAGGTGGTCAAGTACAAAGATCAAAATAAGATGGACACGTACAATCTGGCCGTCTGCTGGGGCCCCACCGTCATTTTCGCCACGGACGCTTCGGACTGCTCGAAGGATCTAGTCACCCAATCCACCGAGGCTACAAGGTATTTCATCTGTTTCTTCCTTCTAATGAGTTATTAGGAAACTCGAATATGCATCCAAACAGTATCTATGGTCTATGACGAGGATCAGTCAATACATATTACCATAGAACAAAAAAAATAAATTTTTCTTAGAAGAAACAAATGAAAAGGGAGTTGAGGATACAATATTCAGTTTGAAATTGAAAAAATGCCCTGGTATAGATGGAATAATGTCACAACAAAAGACGGTTAGGCCCATCCATATCGATTTATAAGGGGTAATGCTTGGCTAAATAGTTTGCGAGAGGTAATATTTGAATAGGCACTAATAGTTTAGAGATAACTGAAAGTACGAGTCTACATTCAAACATAACAATATGTATTATAGCATGAAACATTATGGGTAGCGATAACAATTATGAATAAACAACAATGAATATAAAGACCTAATAACAACTTACATTATAGATACCATAACGACGAGCTCTTGTCAAGTCAAGAGTAGCCCCAGACCAGACTAACTTCGGAACCCTCACATCCAATATTTATATACATCATTTTATTGGATATGCACGTTTCTCATGAGAGTTCCTTGGTCAGTTTTCATAATTCAATGTCAACGGATGATTTGATTTACTTTATGTTTATAAAACCCTCATGGTTCGAAATTACTGATATACCGTATGTTCTACTCGTGACAATAACATCTGAAATGTTGAGAGCTTCATCAAATATAATAAGCAAACCATTAGCGTACCTTATAAATATTATATTCCAAACAGGAATTTGTCCAAAATCATTCAAAACTGGAGCTATCGAATCAATTTATAAGATTGGAAATAAAGACGAAATTAAAAATTATAGAGCAATCACTCTCATATCCACTTCCACAAAAGTCTTTGAAAAAATACTGAAGTATAGAATTGACAGCTATTTGAGTAAATTGAACTTTTTGTGGAATCAACAATTTGGGTTCAAAAAAATATTTCTTCCCAACCTGCTATTTGTTAACTAATAATTTATATAAATCTATTGATGAACAACAACTCTCTGTATATTTCTTGATTTAGCTAAGGCATTTGATACAGTTAGTCATGAGCTCCTATTAAAACAAATGGAAAATATTGGATTTTGTGGGATTGGATATAAATTAATACAAAACTACCTTTCTGATAGAATTCAAAATGCTGAAATCAATAAAATCTACAGTGATCCGAAATTGTTTGAGTATTTTGCAGATGATACTGTTATCTTTCACTCTGCGAAAGATTGGTGTGAATCGAAAAACAAAGTAATCAATGATTTCCCTATTATTAAAAAATGGTTTGATCAGAATTTATTAACAAATAATTTTGAGTAAACAAAATATATGACATTTACTTCCTATAAAAATTCTCAACAAAATTTAGGCACTCTAAAGATAAATAGAGATATTGAAATTCAGGAAACTGACTGTATCAAATACTTTGGTATAATGATGGACAATAATCTGAAATGGGATCATCATATTGATTATGTCTCTAAGAAAATAAGATGCCTCATTCCTAAATTCACTGAGATTAATATTATTCAATTGTTGATTCAGTAATGATGAAAAAGACTAATTTTGTAAACGACATTTCGATGCTAAATCACTATTTCTTGTCGGCATTCAATTGAACATCATTGACAATGTGAAGAACTACATCTTTATTCATAAGACTGTTGCTGGCAGTGCTCACAGAGAAACCACAAAAGGTAGATGAATCTATTCTATGTGGACCTGCGGAACTAAATGTGCTATTAATCTGATATCAATAATTTCACTTCTCGATTGACAAAGCAATTCTGACATTTTTGACGACAAGGAAAAGATAGTCGCACATTGATTCGCATCAACTCTCGATTTCTGTTCCACTGCTCTGTGCTGGAACTGCACTATTCGGAGGAACCAAGCCTGTGCCACTAGTACTACAGGGTGCGCCTCTTAAAATGAAACCCCCCCTTAACTCTTTTGTTTTCGGAGATATGAAAAAATGTAAAATAAAAAAGTTGTTTGAAACGACCCAAACTTTTATTTCGTGAAATTGTTTCATGTACAGGGTCATTCGTTTTTCCAGAAAGAACATCAACTTTGATTTTTTCAATGGAACACCCTATATATTTTCCGACATGTCGATAGAGCTTTTTTTTTATTCCAAAAATATATATGAGTTGCATATTCGGATGAAGAATGATTGAGTTATTGATGATCAAAGTTGACCAAAATACCGCTTCATGAATTCTCACTTTATATCATAGTTGAACATAGTGGGCTTTGAAAAAATATTCCATGGAAAAGTCAATGAACTACAAATCATTATGAATGAATCTTTATAAACAATATTTATTGAATGAACTATATGAGATTGTGAATACACATTAGAGCTATCTACAACAAATTTTCAAAAATTCCGCCATTCTGGTCAATGCAGAGTTGGCACCTTGCTATAAAATTTTGGCGAACCCTTTCAAATAATATTGGATCATTATTCAATAATTGAATTTCTTCTGTTATTTTATTTTTCAAGAAGTCAGTATCCGGAATATCATGTTTATAGATCTTGTCTTTCAGCGCTCCCCACAGGAAAAAATCACAAGACGTCAGGTCTGGGCTACGGGGCGGGTAAAATATTGGTCCTCGCATTCCAATCCAAGTGTCATAACTCTCATTGAGGTTGTTCGTGACTTCAATTCCATTGTGAGGAGGTGCACCATCCTGATACCATACCAATTGGTTTCGTCTATTCAAAGGTATTGCTTCATCAAGCAAGTTTTCAATATCACCTTGCAACATATCCAAATATTTTTGCCCCGTAAGACTGCCATCAATGAAGATGGGATCAATTACTTTAGTGTTATAAACACTGCACCAGACATTCACACTTCTGCGGCCTTGTTTTTTAATCGGTTTCATTACTCTCGGATTAACCGTAGCCCAGTTATGCTCATATTTCCTATTAAATATTCCTGAAGTTGAAAATAAACACTCATCTGTGAATTAAATATTCTTAGTAACATTTTCATCGTGATTATGTCTTTCAATTATTTCATGACAAAATCGTAAACGATTTGGATGATCTTGAGGAAATAAATAATTCACTGGTATTACTTTGTATGGCTTCATATGATGCTTCTTCAAAACTCGTCTCACACTTGTCGTAGATATATTGAAGGAATTTGCAGCCATTCTTGTCGAACGACTCGGGTCTTCAATGAAATAAAGTAATATATTTTCCTCTGTCTCTTCTATGAGTACCATTTTTTGCCGATTCCTCTTCATATCACCCAAATTACCACCATCTCATCTGAACTTCTCGAAGATCCTCTTGAAGGTATTCAATGATAGAAGTGGACGATCACCAAACCGATGCGCATATTCTCTACGAGCAGCGGTTGCATTTTTCCCGCAAAAAATGTATATTTCCAAAATTTCGCATCTTTCATTCAAACTGTGACCCATTTTTTTTTCTATAGAAATCGAACGTTTTCAAATTCATGATAAACATGGAGCTCAAACAATTTATAAACATTATTTCAAAGCCCACTATGTTCAACTTACATTAGATGATATTACCTATGAAGTGAAGGTTCATGAAGCGGTATTTTGGTCAACTTTGATCATCAATATCTCAATTATTTTTCATCCGAATATGCAACTCGTATATATTTTTGGAATCAGATAAAAAAGCTCTATCGACATTTGCAAAATATATAGGGTGTTCTATTGAAAAAATCGAAGTTTATGTCCTTTCTGGAAAAACGAATGACCCTGTATATGAAACAACTTTACGAAATGAAAGTTTGGGTCGTGTCAAACAACTTTTTTATTTATCATTTTTTCATATCTCCGAAAACAAAAGAGTTAAGGGAGGGGTCCATTTTAAGAGGCGCACCCTGTACTTGCTCGGTGCTAGTGCGCTCTGTAAATCGGCGAGTGGAAACGCTATAGGTCGCGTGCACTGTGACCGGCCCTGGAGGTGAAATATTGGAACACAACTTCACTCTTCTGTGAATTATTGAAACAATCATAATGTAGAATTTCTTACTGATTATAAAATTCAAAGGAATAAAGTTAATGCCATGGTAAAGAGAGCTAAAATTGAATATATCAATAGAAAATTTGAAGAATCTCAAGGTAATCCAAAGAAAATGTGGGATACAATCAATTACTGTTTGAGAAATAAATCGAAAATTTCCGAGAAGGCAGATATTGAATCTTTAAAAATTAATGGCCAAATTATCAATAGCAATCTAGAAATAACTGAGGCAATGAACTCACACTTTTCAAGTATTGGTGAAAATACTGCTAATGAATTGAAACAATTCTACAATTATATGACTACTGACAATATTGCACCACGTTACAATGATTCAACAATACTTCTGATTCCCACTGATGAATATGAAATAATAAATACAATTGGCACTCTTAAAAAAAAATGTCCTGATCCAGAAGGTTTGATTACACGAGATATAATAGAATTGAAAAATATTTTGGCCAAACCACTAACAAAATTAATCAATATATCTTTCACAACAGGTATTTTTCCAGATGAATTGAAAAATATCTCTTTACGGGCTGTATATAAAAGTGGTGATGCTCAAAATCCAGTAAATTATAGGCCAATAGCATTATTAAGTATTTTCTCCAAAATTCTAGAAAAAATTCTCAAAAAAAGAATTGTAGATTTTATCAATAAAAAATATGGATTCGATTTGAACCAATTCGGATTTCAAGAAAACAGTGGTACACAATCTGCTGTGCTACAAGTAATCAATTTCATTCAGGACAGACTCGACAAAGGAAATTATGTAGTAGCGATTTTCATGGATCTAAAAAAGGCTTTTGATACAGTTGACCACAACATACTTCTGAAAAACCTTGCTTCAATGGGAATCAGAGGAATTGGACACGACCTCTTGAAATCATATCTTGAAAATAGAACGATTATAACTAAAATTAATAACTGTGAGTCTAAAATACTATATTTAAACAAAGGGGTTCCTCAAGGATCAGTGTTGGGTCCAATTCTTTATCTATTATACATTCAAAATATTGAAAGAATGAATTTGATAGGAAACTATACCATATATGCAGACGATACAGTGCTTCTATATGAGAATAAAAACCCAGTAGTTCTAGAACATATTATAAATGAGGACTTGAAAAAAATTGAGAAATGGCTTTATTCCAATCTTCTTTCTCTCAATTCTAATAAGACTCAATATATGATTTTTCGTCAAAGAAATAAACAAAATATTGATCTGAATATCAGAATAAAAAATGAACGTTTGAAACAAACTGTCCATACCAAAATACCTTGGTATTTGGATTGATGAGAAATTAACATGGGGAAAGCATATTGACATCCTCATAGGAAAAGTATCTCCCATTATTGGTGCTCATACTCATACTCATACTCATAATTTATTGGTGCTAATACACAAAAAGCGTTTACACAAGTCAAGATTACAAATTGAAAATTTCATACAAGAAAATACTTATAGATATTCAGAAACAACAGTTGAATATAAAATACAAATTAAAACCTGGTACATCGAGTGACAATACAATACAAATTAAAATATTAAGTAAAAAATCAGTTTTGAGGATTTAGCAACATAAAAACAATTAGTTCCAAGTAAAATTGAGAAATTCTTCTTTGTCGTAGAAGGGATTCCTAAGCAATACTTCGTGTACCGTTCCCCTAAACATTTTATCAGGAAGTGCTCTCACACTTTCTGGTAATTTATTGAAAAATTTCACAGCCCAATAATTTGTTCCACTCCGACACCTTTCCAGCCTCCACAAAGGTACCGAGAGCTGCTCCCTGCCTCGAGTGCCGTGCTGATGCATTTCGCCAGCCTCCGAGTACCGGTCTAAGTTGCATTTGATGTATAAAAGGTTTTCAAATATGTACATATTTGGAAATGTTAATATTTTATTATCAATGAAAGCATCTCTGCAATCATCCTGATACCCAAGGCAGCTCAAAATCCGCACGGCTCTGCGCTGCAAGGAGAACACTCTGCGCCACTGTGGGGCATGGCCCCAAGCAACAATGGCATAGGACACCAGTGAGTGAAATAACGCAAAGTATGCAGTTCGCAACACCCCATCTGAAACTATGCCTGATAAATTTCGCAACACAAAAATGCCACTTTTTAAACGCTTTGAAAGAGACTCTATATGGGTGTCCCACCGAAGACCAGTGTCAAGATGCACCCCCAAGAATTTTGTTGCCTCACGGGAGAGTGTGCAGTCCGTAGGTACTTCTCTCAAGGAGAATATCATACGGCTCGTCTTCGAGTTGTTCAGTATAAGACTATTGTTCCGAAACCAGTTTTCAGCCCTCGACTGTGCCCCACAGACCTCATCCATTAAACTTGCCAGGTCAGAATCCCTAACGGAAATTGTGGTGTCATCAGCGAACAGGACATATCGTTCTGTATTGCCTATACAAGGTAAGTTGTTAATGTAAATAAGGAAAAGAAGTGGTCCCAGTATGGACCCCTGGGGAACTCCTATATCGACTACTCCTATCCCTGACGACACCCCATCAACCACTACTCTTTGGACTCTATTTTTCAAATATGAATTTATGAGTTCAATGCTATTTACATTGAACCCATAGTACTTCAGCTTTCTGATGAGCAGTTCATGTGACATACAGTCAAATGCCTTACTAAGATCACAGAAAACAATGCCAGTATGTTCTCTGTTTTCAAAACCATCCATTATGAAGGCAACCAAGTTTAATATGCCGAGCACGGTACTGCGACCGCCGCGGAACCCAAACTGTTGTTCGCTAAGCATTAAATTTCTCTCCAGATACTCAGTCATCTGCACAGCCATACATTTTTCTATTATTTTTGAAAATATTGGAAGTAAGGAAATTGGCCTGTAATTTGAAACTTCCTCCCTATCACCCTTTTTGAATATCGGAATGACAATGGCCTCTTTAAGGCAATCTGGAAAACAATTTTCTTTTAGACACATGTTGATTATTTTTGTCAAGGGGATAACAATTTGCTCACACACAACTTTAACAATTCCAACATTCAAACCAAATACATCTCTAGAATTTTTATTTTTTAGAGATCTAATTATATCTCTAACCTGAATGATGCTCACTTCTCTAAAAGAGAAAGTTGCATTTAGGTCCCAGTGAGACTGAAATGGGACATCCTCCGTTGAGTGTTTTACATCATGAAGTAAGATATTAGCAGTATTGGAAAAGTAGTGATTGAACTGATCTGGACTTACACTTGTTGCCAAATCATCTACGCATTTTTTTGAAGTGGTTCTGTTGTCATTTATAATGTTCCAAATGGTTTTTGATTTGTTTTCTGAATTGCTGATACATCGATCATTATATGCCCTTTTGGTTTCTTTTATAGCTCTTTTATACTGCTTTCCATAATTTTTCTTTTGCAGTAATAGTTCCACTGAGGGATATTGATTATATAATTCTTGCAAGTAATGCAAATGGTTACGCATTTCCTGCAATTCCCTGCTAAACCAGGGAAGCAATTTTTTTGAATTTTTTATTGTGTATGTTTTCTCTGGGAAAGAACATTCAAATAACTCTTGGACTTGTTTACAAAACAAATAACATTTCCTATTAATGTCCATGTCATTGTCAGATAGGAAGTCCCAGTGGCAATCTTGCACTAGGTTATAAAATTCAAATTTAGCTTTCTCTGTTATAGGTCTACATTTTTTACTGGTTTGTTTATTGTTTTTTATGATGGTTTTTGAAAAATGTAAGTTAATGCAATTATGATCTGAAAGACCATTGTTCATTACATTTATTTCAGATATACCTAGATCAAAATTGACGAATATATTATCAAGACAATTTCCCTGGCGTGTTGCAGACTGCACCATTGCCTGAAAGCCGTAGGTTTCCAGCATGTCACATAAAGATGTTGACTCACCCTGTTCTTTACCAAAGTGCACATTAAAATCTCCTACTAGAATAATGTCTCTCTGATATCCCACGCCATCTATAGCCTTGGAGAGGTGTAACATGAAGACATTAAAATCACCTGTTGGTGGTCTGTAAATAGAAATTATAAAGATATTAAGGTTATTCAAAAATATGCAGGCCAATTCAATACACTTTTCTACTGATATATTATTAATTTTTGAGATGTTACTATGTTTAAGGGAATTTTTCACGAGGATTGCTGTTCCTCCCCCTTTTGAAACCTTTCGAGAGAATTCTGAAACGACTGCATATCCTGATATACATAAGTCTGTGGCTTCTTCTACAGTCAGCCAATGTTCGGTGAGACATAACACAGAAAAGTCTTTGTCACAAATATATGCTTGAAGTACATCCTGTTTGTTTCTTATTGACCTAACATTTTGATAAAATAGTCGAAATTCATCCAATTTTTCAACTTCTATTGGTGCTGGACCACTCTGATGTTTGGGTGCCCCTTTTCCAATACTAGATGAGATTTGTAGTTTTATACTTGAGGATCCAACTGTGTGGTTGCCATCCTTCTCTTCCGAAAAAAAGACACCAGTGCTCCACTAGGCCAGATTTCCCTTTTCCAAGCCGTCTTCAATAGTTCGCGATTTATACACACCTTCATGGAAGCATATAAGTCAGGCATTTTCGATTGATGTATTTCACAGCTCACGCCTTCTAAACTGGTTTCCAAAAACTTTTCGAGTTCCTCAGGCTTGGTTCCTGGCTTGAGCCTTGTCACATGAAGGTTAACCATTTTAGGAACAGTTTCGACATTGCAAGGTGTTTCAGATTTCCCTACAAGAAATTTTCTTTTTTTCCTAGGATTTACTTGGGACCATGCACCCTCGGGAACATGTGCAGATTCATTTTCAGAATTTTCCTCAATATGTATTAAGTTATTAAAAACAGTTCTAGATTTGGCTTCCAGTACTGCTTCACTAACTTCTTTGGATGATATAATCGGTCGACTTTCATTATTTATTTCCTTTTTATTTTTGTTTTTCTGAATAACAGCTGCAAAACTTGTTGACACTGATGGACCCTGTCCCTGTGTACTTTGCATCCCGGTAGACGGCTGAGTAGCCACTGCCGTCACACCTTTCTTATCATTGTTTTGCTTATTAGTTACTGACCAGTTTTTTCTACTGTCAACTTTATTGATATCTACGCTTGTTTGGATTGCGGCTTCGTACTTAATTTCTAAATCAGCATTTTTCGATTTTTGTAATTTCAAGTCACTCTCTAATCTTTTAACTTTCTCTTGTAGCAAACTGTTAGAAATCTGTTGTTCATTTACTAACATTTTTAAATAAGTTAAAATTTCGTTATCTGTACCTGTTGTTTTTGTTTCCAGGTCATCACATGATTGCGGAAGTTTTTGATTATCACAGCAAATTATTTTTGCACTTATTCTTTGACCACATGATGGGTGGTAGATTGAGTCACAATTTATGCACTTGAGACCGTTAGCTACGACTTTTTTACAATATTTGCAGTCTCTGTGATCATTCGCGTCCGACTCAGTCGGCGCCATCTTGCTTATATACTTATATACTTATGATGCTTTGAGAAGATGTCCTAAACTTAGTACATATACATCAAATATCATTCTCTATTCACATATACTCAGTCGAATTAACTATCTCATAAATATTTGGGGATCTTGTTCCAAAAATAGTTTCAACAAAATTTCTGTTCTATATAAAAAGGCATTGAAAGTATTGTATCGTCTTCCATATGACACTCCAACGAATCAACTGTATAAGGAAACAAACACATTTTCTTTGGAAGAGCACTTTTTAATCAATACTCTCAAAATTTCCTATTATATCATCACAAAAAGCTTAAATCAAATTTTATATTAATCAGGAATTCTGAAATTCATGATCATCACACTAGACAATATAACTTGTTTCATCTTGAAGCTGCAAATTCTAAACTTGGGCAAAAAAAGTTTACACATGAGGCGATTTCGAAATTCAATAAATTACCAGATGATATCAAAAACAGCCCAAATATTATGCAATTCAAAAATAAAGTTAAGAAATATATTTATATGCAAAGGAATGATCAAAGCTGAAAGACCATGAATTTCCTTTTTTCATTTTTTTTTCACTGTTTTTATTTTTCCCCTTCTCGTTCACTATAATATGACTGTATCTTAATGATATGTAAGTTTTGTTCACTATTTGTAATTTCAATTATACAACAGTCGATAATACTTCATGAATGATCTTATACCAGGAATTACTGTCTGATCATTCATGTCATTCCTACTAGAAAATTAATTATACTTTATATATTATTCGTATGAAATGTATCAATGAAGAAAAGAATGTAATGCAATAACTGAAATAAATAAATAAATAAACCTCACTAATTTATTTGGTTACAGAGGAATCAAAGGATTGAAATAGTTTTTCACAATATTATTGCAAACGAATCGTGTTTTTTGCGCTATACATTAATTCAAGCATGTCTGTTGTACAATGCACAAAAAATGCAGCGAGAGACGAAGGAATATGATTTTTCAGGTAAATAGTAATCTCACATAGTTATCATTATGAAATGTTGTCATTCCTTATTAAAATTCCTTCTGCCACTTCTGCAATACAAGCTAAAACTGCTGATAGATTGAAAATGTCTACAACACACACGATATTTCGTCAGCATGTCAGACCAGTCCTCCCGTTTGCTTGCATGAATCCAATCTTCTTGCATTATTTTAAAAATTTCATGTGTATTTCTATTAGCTCCTATTGCAGAAGGAATTCCGATGAGAAATCAGAGAAATTACCAAATTTCAAAAATGAAAACTTTATGTGAGTGACTATAGTAGGTACTTACTTTCAAATCATAATGTACCAACAGGATTCCTTCGTCTACTGCTCCAGTTTTCGTGCATTGTAAAACAGCACAATGTGATGGCATGAGCGAATTAAAGAATAGCCGAAAAATACGATTCCTATGCCAAAATAATTGTGAAAAACTGTTTCAATCACTTGTAAAGTTCTTGCACGCAACCCATAAGATTTGAAGTGCATTTTGAAATGTTTCATCGTTCATGCCATCTGTTATCAAATATCGAAACCTCACGCTTTGATTGTTTATATCAAGATTTAGTCTGGCAAGACAATTGAAGAGTGGGCCCACCAGCAATTATAAACATCTCATTTCAACGTAAGAATGAATAATTTTTGCTTTGGTTTATGAGTTTTGGGCTTTGTGGCTCTAGTAGCCACAGGTAAAGAAGTTGGACAATAAAATTGGTAATACTGCTATTTGAATTCAAAGGCTGTTCGATGCTCTGCTCACGTTTTACATAAACAATCCGGAGGAACTCGAATTGAGGAAGAGGCCTCGCTTGGACTCTAACAGGAACACCATCCATCGGGAGGATTCCAAAGACAGCGTCGCCAGTTCCGATAGCAGCAGTTCGTGGCATAAAAAAAGTGAGTGAGATGATATTTCGGTTACAAAGTCATAAGCGTTGACTCTTTCTATTGTCAGACAATCACCCCACCCTGAATGTCCCAAAAAATATTTCAAAAATCAACTTGTGAAACATTGTTCCAATAAAAAAGGCTGAATATACAAGGTGAGGCATTTTTGTTAAGGGGAATGTGAAAATCATTGAAATATGCCGCCTCAATGAAAGCATACTAACGGAAATTTATCAATTGAACATTCCATACATTTCCATGCAATAGTTTTTTCTGTGCATTGTCAAAAAATGGATCATGTTCACGATAATAATTAACTTTTTTACATGCTTTTGATGGTGAGTGTCACCAAAGTGCAGCTGTGTCGTTTGTACACTGAAAGATTTTCGATGAGAAATTATCCATCACCGCTAATGTTCGTTAATAACAAACATGTTGTGATACAGGGTGTTGATTTTTTTTGTAGATTCGAGCAATCCGAACATCGATATTATCGATGAAGGTCTGCGAAAAAGCGTCGAACTCATTGAAAATTGCATAACGACGAACGGTCTCTACAAAAAATCCGGCTCGCTGGAAAGGACGAACAAGATTGTGAAGAAAATGACGAAGAAAAAGACAGCGGAAATGGAAAAATACAAACATGACGTCTACGAGTTGACTGACTCTTTGAAGAAATATATGAGGGAAGTTCACGAACCGCTAGTGACCAAAGAAGCTGTCGAGCATATTAATAAACTCTGTGGTAAGGATTTTGATGAATATTTCAGATTACAGTTCTTTCAATCATGAGAATTTTCAAAATCACGATTATTAAACATATGATTCTAATAAACGCGGATATATATTATACACATCAACATACATTCCTTTCTCAGTGAAATTGGCCCAAATATCAAGACAACATTTCTTATGAAATTTGTCATAATAGCAAAAAAGTATTAGAAACTTAAATATATTTCTGATAACATAAGATATTTTTATCTTTGGTAGAAGTTCATATTGCTCAAAATGGAGTGAAATATTTCACAGGAAGGAAGGAATGCTCAAAGTCATCTCCACAAATTTTAATGATATTATTACTAAATCATGAGGGACATGTTTCGGTCTTATAAAAGACCATCTTCAGCCTAATTTGGTTAGAAAACACTGAAAATTATGTCAAAGACATGGACAAGTCGTTGACATAGTCAATGTCAAGGGATAAAACATGAAAATCTGACCATGAGCATAGGCATATAACAATATCTATTACAACTATTGGAGAATGTGAATTTAGGAGGAGGGATGCATGTAGGAGAGAGTTGAGCAAACCTGAAAAATCATTGACTATGAAATATCATAAAATCAGTTGAGACCAAGGTAGGTGAACTATCAGTGATTAAAATCCAAAGCATTGAAAAATTTTATACAATCAAAATGTGTTTGCTGATAAAGAGACAAGACAAACCACATCCTAAATTCACAACATAGTTTTGATCCAAATCAGGACCTTAAAATTCTACATGTCTGTCCAAAAGGTAGGTTACTGAATTTACTGGAAATTTGCGAAATTAATTCTTCCTTGAATAATAATTCTGTCCTGTCGAGAAAAACTCTTTAGCAATTTTTTCCTGAATCCAGTTGTTTCCGTCACCAAATGACTGGATTATTAGTGTAGATTAATTCTTCATTTTGACTATAGATAATACTCGCTGTCTGGATGACTCCACTCGGCACATGGTCGCCTCGATCGTCATGGACCTGCCGAAGCGTTGCAGCCTCGTCTTCGTCGTCAAGCACCTGATCAAGGTGATCAAGAACGAGCCGGCGCACCGGGTGCCCAGGGCCGAGATGATCGCCATCTGGTCGGAGGTGCTGAACGACCGGCACGACCAGCGGCCGGTCCTGGAGGCGCGTAGCGAGTTCGACCGGTTCCTCGCGATTCTCGTCGATGTTTTCGACGACACGAAGGTGAGTGTTATCTCAGACTATAGGCCTGTTCGTTTGTGCTTGCTCAACCTGCTGAATTTTTTTCTATGACTTTCTTTGTTTAGAATAGAATAGAATAGAATAGAATAATGTTTATTCGCAATGTATAAGAAGTGTTATGTTATATACAAACCTAATGGTGAACATACATATATATAAAATTGAGGTAAGAGTAATTATACAAATACAATACTGAAACGAAAATGATAATTGAAAATTGGAAGTGAACATTAGCAGAATAAACATGACAATCACAGAAGCTGTAGGCCAGCTTGTACTTGATATAGAAATGCATAGTATGCCGTATTCGATCTTGTATGTTATTTCTGATACAATCAAAATTACCACAACAACAAATGAGTTAGTTAACATAATACTGATTAAAAAAACACGAGAATAATGGACTACAACAAATTGAATTAGGTATACCGAGTATTAGAAATATCAAACATTTGATGTAAGTTTTGTATATATAGATCTCACAGGTAAGAAGATTTATATTTCATACTATTTTCAAAACAGAATTAGATATAATTATTATTGACAATGTTGCTGATTATTGACCTTTCAATATTTTGTAGCCATTGCTTAATTTTACGTTTGAAAAATCCATGATTTTTTATAGTTCTGAGTTGAATGGGTATGTAATTGAATAATTTTGCACTTAGAAAAATGAAGCTTCTTTGACCAATACTCTTTTCACATTGGGGAATTTTGACACTTCGTTGTCTTTGACGTGTGTCGTAATCATGTTCGACAGGGTGGAGTTTTATTTTCTTAGAATGTGAATCATTTAAGATTTTTTGGCAGTATAGCTGCCGAATATCCAATATTTTACTATCTTTGTATAATTCATCGCTAGACGAAGTTCTCTTTTTTCGGTATATTAGTCTCAATATCCATTTTTGTAGTACATTTACCTTATTCAAATGAATGTCATTTACTCCCCCCCATCCAATGATTCCATAGGTAAGTTGTGTTTGAATAAGGGCGTAGTATACAGATTTCAAGTGCTCTATGTCAAGAAATTCTCTGAGGAGTTTGAATCTACCGAGAAATCCTCTAATTTTTTTCCCCAGATTGGACATTTGTAAGTCCCATCGCAAATGTCTATCAATAATTATCCCCAGATATTTGACAGATTCTGCTTCTGGTATTGATGTATTTTGATCAATTTTCAAATTTCCCAATTGTGGTAAGTTGCTAACATATGATGTGAACGGAAGATATTGAGTTTTTTCTATATTTAGAGTCAATTTGATTAGTTGAAACCAGGATTTAATTGTTTTGAAATCTAATTCTACTTCTTGTTTCAACGCCATCCATGTATCTGATTGATAGAATATTGCGGTGTCATCCGCAAAGCTTAGAGTAGCTCCCTTCAGGTTCATAGTTAGTAAGCTATTTATATATATAGTGAACAGAACTGGTCCAAGAACTGTTCCTTGAGGTACTCCGTAAGATACTTTCCTCGGTTGACTGATGACACCGTCTATATCGACGTGTTGTTGACGATCCGACAGGTAGTTTTCTAAAAGTTGATATGTTTGTCCTCTTATACCATATATCTTAAATTTTTTCAACAAGGTTTCATGGCAAACCGTATCGAAAGCTTTAGAGAGGTCGATGAAAACACATAATGCGGGTTTATTGGAGTCAATTGCGTTATATATCAATTTTGTCAGAGATCTAATTGCATCGTCGGTTGACCTTCCCTCCCTAAAGCCATACTGATTTTCAGAAAAAACCTGATGCTTATCGAAAAACTTGACTAGTCGGATTTTAATGATTTTTTCAAATACCTTGGCAAGAGTTGAAATTAAAGATATTGGTCGATAGTTTCCTACTCTGGTTTTTTCTCCACTTTTGAAAAGAGGTTTGATCAATCCTATCTTCATGGATTTCGGAAAATATCCATGTTCAATGCACTTATTGATTATATAACATAGCGGCGGAGCAATGAATTCTGATATTGGTTTGAGGGTATCTGCCCTGATTTTGTCTATTCCAGGTGCTTTATTGCATTTTAGATTATTTATAATAGAAGTTACTTCAACGTCAGTAGTTGGAAATAAATATATCGTGTTTTCCAGCGTGGGAATATTTTCAGTAAAACCGATTGGTGTATCAATGTTATCAGCGAGTTTTTTTACCAAGTCACTGAAATATTTGTTGAATTCTTCAGCTATTTGGTTTTTGTCAGTAATTGTGTTGGTTTCTGTTTGTATCATTTTTATTTTCGTTTCGGTTTTTGACTTGTTACAAATCTTATTCACGCATTTCCATAAACTTTTCGCTGAGTTTTTATTACTATCTACAGTTTTCCTGAAATAATCTCTTTTCGACTTCTGGATAAGATGATTTAATCTATTTTTATAGTTTTTATATTCATTAATCAAAATATTGTTGGGTTCTCTTTGAATTCTTGAATATAACTCATATTTTCTATTTACGGACTTTAAAAGTCCTGACGTGATCCAAGGTTTTTTGCTCCTGTATTTATTCGATGTTTTAATTATTTTTGTGTTATTATCGATGTGATAGTTCAGTCTGTTAATGAATGTTTCCATCATTTGATCAATATCGTTCAGCGTGTTGACATTTTCCCAGGTTTCACTGCTGATATCATTTTTCAAATTTATATAATCAATGATGGTCCTATAATTCTTATGTGATTCGCTTTGGAGTTGTTCTCTAGGATTATCCAGTTTAATCACTAGAATGATAGGATCATGATCGGTTAAATCGTTATTTATAATATAAGAATAAACTTCTTCAAAGTACTTACCACTGTTTTTAACATAAAAGTGATCAATCATGATACATCATGGCATGAACAGAGACAACTATGGGAAGAAGATCAACTTTAGCCACTTTAGCAATACAAACGAAAAGGCCTAATATAACAATAGATTAATTCATGAATCATCAAAAAGTATACGCCAACAATCCTTAACGCCTAACACGGATGAATGTATGAAATCGCGAATGGTGGGGATAATAATTCTGCGGAATTCATTTTATTTATTCATCTATTTATTGAACAAATAACTTCCAGGCAGAATTGGCTCTGGTTTAAGGAACTACATAATTATATACCTATAGGTAAACATTTCATCATTCAAAATACAGGGTGTTTCATAATTGAATGCTGATCTTTGAGGGCGATAATCCTTGGATGATTTCAAAGGGAAAAGTTCATATCAACATATGTCCTAAACTAAACCTCTTAGTTATTGAGCTACAGGGTGATGAAATTTCAAAAAAAAATAGTTTTTCTTCATAATTTGTTATGAGATATTGTTATGATATTTCGTATACACCTTTTTATAATTGAGGAGCATCATTTTGCGTGAAAAATATTTGAAAATTCTCACCAGTGGCGTCCGCACGGGGTTTGAACTGACAATTTTTGAAGAAAAAAATAGTACGCCACGGATTTTTCTGAGAACCAGATTTTTTTTCCAATTCTTATTCATTTTGGAGCAAATTTGGTTCCTAGACTTACTTTCATACAACGTACCGTTTTCGCGTAAAAAAATGAAAACCAAAGAATTGTGTTCCTTCAGTTCTTGGATATTGTTTTTGGTAATTCAGTAGACACCCACTATAAGGGGAAACACATTTTGTTTTGGGACGAAAATCAAACTTTTACTTTTACCAGAGATGTCCTCGTAGACCTGATATTGAATGTTTTGTATAAAAAACGCTGTACGCTTCTGATTTCAACACCCTGTAGCTCAAAAACAGAGGTTCAGGACATATGTTGATATGAACTTCTCTCTTTAAAATCATCCAAGGATTATCGCCCTTTAGGATCAGCATTCAATTATGAAACACCCTGTACATATCAACAACTATAAATTGTGAAAAGTACCAGGTGTCGATAAAGAACTCAATATCATAAAACAGATTGTGAAATACCCGCTTATAAATTAATTCTTCTTTATTATTATTCCCAAGAAACATACATGTTTATAGCAGGGAAAATTATGAAAGAGCAACTAAAAAAAAAAAAAAAAAATTAGATAATCAGATAATCATTTTTAAATCATATACATAATACATATAATGTTGTTTCTTCTAGAGACTGTTGAATATATTATTTGAAAAAGAGTTGGTTGATTTCCTATTGATTGTCCTATTTTCAAGATATGCATTCGAAACATTTCTCACAGTGCCTCTGAGTCCCATTGTTTCCTAGTTTTCTAAAAGTGTTGTATGTATGTATGTATGTATGCATGTATGTGTGTGGGCGGTCCGGGACCTGACGCACTTAGACCTCCCTTTTCGGGCCCATTGTGCACCCACATTCCTGGGATCGCTAGTCAGCCATGAAGAAGGCCGATCTCGCGAGCAAAAGAGACCAACTTTCTAGGCCAAATCTTCTTAACATCCTCTGGGTCCAGGATACTGCTCCCAAAATGGATATCCCTTGCTGCCACTACTGCTGGGCATTCAGTGAGGATGTGAGTAGAAGTCTCTTCATCCTCTAGACACCATCTGCATTCAGGATCCTCCACAATCCCGATCGTGCTGAGATGTTTGTTCAGGTGGCAGTGCCCTGTCAGAAGGCCCACCACCAGTTTCAGCTCCTTCCTATTCAAAGCCAAGAGGGCATTGGTCTGTCTTCGTGACGGGTTGCCTATATGGAGTTTGTACTGCCTCTTTCCAGGAGCATCTCTCCAGCTATCCTAAAACCTTTCCGTCAGGATGGTCGATCCAGGATCGAGTGACCCCTAAGATTGGCTCTGGACCAGTCACTGAACCCTTCGCCCCCTTTCTGGCCAGGCCATCGGTCATTTCGTTACCTGGTACCCCTGAGTGCCCAGGGACCCACAAAAGACATACTTTGTTCGTTGCTGACAGCCTTTGTAGGCTATCTATGCACTCTGACACCAAGGCGGAGGTGAGCGTCTTGATCGCCGCCTAGCTGTCAGTGCATATAGTGATTTGCTGGCTGTGATAGCCTCCTTCAGCCTGAAAAATCGTGGCATGTTTCCCAAGAAGATAGTAATGATTTGCCCTTGGGGACTGCCCATAGACCCCAGCACCTGCGCATTCTTCCATCCTGGAGCCATCTGGTATACCAGATGATGCCCTTGGTGGGTATTATGCAGTGCTCATTCTGTTCCCAGTCTATCCTAGCAGGAATTTTAACTTGGGGCATTTTCCTGAATCGAATGATCGGTGTTATGCTGTCCCTTTTCATACTGAGTGAGGGGTAGTCGTCTGTAATTTGCTTCCAGATGCGAGAATGTCCGTATGTTCCTTCGCTCCTCCACTGGTAACAAGTGTTGTATGATCAACTATGTCAAAAGCCTTTGTCTCACCTTCAGATGGTGATAAACCTAAAATCACAAGACTAAGAGATTCTAATGAAATTTCGTGAATCGCATTTAATTGCTTTTGATTTTATTTCGAAGGGTCACGCGTCTACGCCGACGATGGTCGCGAAGGGTATACCGGACGGACTGTTGAACGACCTGAAGAACGTCCAAAAGGAAAAGGATAGGATAAGCAAGTACGACAACGTGCCTGACGATGAGGGGGTGCGAGAGAAGACTGACGAACACACCAAACTATGATGAGGGTAATCTTGATTTTATGTTTTACAATTGGAGTACTCACTTTTTTGTATACGGACTTTCTTTATTTGAATTCCAATGTGACCAATAATCACAAAACAAGAAACGAATGTGAACTATTGAAAGAAATATCGGAGACTGGAACCTTTGGCACGATAATACACTACACTGTTTTACCACTAATCAAACCGATTTTTCAAACGCCTCGACACGTGTTTCGCTAACTATGTTAGCATCTTCAGGAGAAGATTAAAACTGAATATCCAATTCTAGTGTGCTGCTTATATACTAGGTATATGTTCACCCAACCGTGAAAAATACTAACCGTCAAGTTAATGTATGTATTGATGAACGCTTTCAAAACCTAAGTCTTTGAAAACCTTGACGCCAGCCACTTTATAAACAACACTTCTTTCAGCATTGGATCTTTCTTTGCTCAGGGAGAATGAAATTAATCCATGTACTAGAAAATTTAAACTTGCCATTTTGTGCTGAAAACAGTGATTTGAGTCATTAGGTATGTATCTAAATGTGTTAGTTTCTTTTCTAAAAACATCATGTTTTTAGAAAAGAAACACACTTCGAAATTCTACGACTTTTCAAGTGGATAAAAATAATTCGAGAAGAATCCGAATCCCGTTCAATCCCAAGTATAGGAAGGGACTTGATTAGGTCTTCAAAGACTTAGGGCCGGTTGCATAAAGAAAAATTAATCATACAATCAACTGAGCCACAATAACTTTGATGTTATGTCAAATGTCATTTGCGTTGCATAAACAATCTGATGTTATAATAATCATTACATTTACTAATGACGAGAAGGGCGTGGCAACAGCGCTAAATCTGTCTGCTCCTTGCGTTCCGCGCATAGTTGATACGCATTTTAGGTTAGGTTTATTTGTTTGATTAACATTCAGATTCACAGAAGTTACAGAAAACCTGAATCGGGTATTGAAATCATTGCCATCATACATTTTGAACGGATTGTTTCTATTTCGAAAGGTTCTTGACTTGGAAATCAGTAGTTCTTCTTCAGATAGTGAAGACAGTGATGAGATAGACATTTTCTGTAAAACCTATAATAGTCATTTACTTACATTATTGTGTTCATTTACCTACTCTACCTTTTGGAAATGAAACAAGAACTAAGAAGAAGGAAAATTCTGCGAAATATTTTAAATAATTTGGCAGAATTCTCACAAGTCATTTGTTGGTTGTCACTTTAATCAGTGGTCGAGCACTGATTAAGTTTATGCCATGAATAAGTCGATTTGATGTGACATCTAAAGTTGATTGGCCTTTGTGCAACCGATTTTATAGTTAAATAGTCATTATTATAAGTTAATCAGATGATTAAGTAACCATGGCATTAAGTACATGATGGGCCTTTCATGCAATCGAATTCCATTTATAACGTCGCATCAAATATTTGAAGTGACATCAAATAATTGATGAGCTTTTATGCAACCGGCCCTTAGGTTTTGAAAGCGTTAATCAGTCTCGGTCAAAATTAGGCAATTTATTAGGCAATCCGAAAGATAATGTGGACACACTTGAAAAGTCGGGAATATACGAAATAAGTTGAAATGATTGTGGTAAAACATAATATAGGCCAAACCAGGCGACCCATTGAAACAAGTTCAAAAAACACATAGCACATTTAAAATATGGCAGGTCAGATGAATCTTGTGTAGCCGAACATATTTTCTATAACAATAATAATACACATATTACTAACCTCAAATTAGTTAAGCAAGTTAATAATATTATAAAATCAGACGCATATGAGAGCTCAGAGATATTGGAGAATAGTAATAGAGTAATGAATAAGGATAATGGACCTATTCCATATAGCCCTCTATATAGTTTAGTTAATATAAAAATTAAGATTAACATGTGAGCTCAACTACGACATACATTAACTTGACGGTTATGATATTTAGTTTCAATCTTCTCCTGAAGATGCTAACATAGTTAGCGAAACACTTGTCGAGGCGTTCAAAAAATCGGTTTGGTTAGTGGTAAAACATTGCTTTGAAAAGAAAGTAAACAGATCGCTTTGACAGCTTTCATAAACTCCGATAGGTGGCGTATGCTTATTTTCTATCTCGATTTCAAATATAACATTTTTTCCTGAATGCAAATATTGGCAACTTCGGAACTTTTTCTCCTGAATGTTTGGAATCGATCCTGAATGTTTGGACTCGAGTGTCTAAAAGATCTGACATTTAGCGTTTTTAAGAGAGTGTCACCACTGACAGTCTCGAATTGTTATCATTTCTGGATGAGAAGCATCAGTATAGTAGTAACATAACATTAATGTATCAATTTTTTGATGCAATATGCTGTTATACTTCCAAAAACTACCATATTAAAACCCTTAGGGCTTCGCGAGACCAAGAGTCCAGTCTTGGTCTTGATACATGACCAAGACCAAGACTTAATAAATCTTCCCAAGACCAAGATCAAGACTTGACTTTCGAGACCAAGAGTTTTGTTCTTGTTCTTGAAAGAAACATAATGAACTTAAATCTACGGAAAATGTAAAGGCATTTTATTTCAGTTATTTATTCGTCATATGGTAGGTTTTTAATTTTTGTTAACTCAAAATCCGAAATGCATTTTTTGAATTTAGTGTTGCAGTTTCAAAGTTTACAACAGATAGGTGTATGTTGTAAGGTCACAGTGGTCCATACCTACTCCTATTGAATATAGAAACAAATTTAATACAAAATTTATTTGGATTGATTTTGAATTTTTTTTAAATATTTTGATATTGCGTTGTCAGTTCCGCCGTCGGCCTGTTTGCTGTTTGGGTCTCATTTAATGTTCATTTAAGGTTTCTTAAAAAATATATTCTTATGGTAAAAGCAGAAATTTATTTCGTTTACTTTATACGCACAAATTGACAATTTTAAAGACTGAGAAATACGTAATACCTATTATATGCATATGAACTGTTGGATATTTGAATTGAATAATTCAAATTCCTAGACGCATTTTGATCCAAGACCAAGACTATCAAGACGAAGACTAAGACTGAGCCAGTCTCGTCTTGGTCTTAAAACATCAAGACCAACAACCAGACCAAGACTACTTTTATTTTTCGAGTCCAATACCAAGACTGGTCAGTCTTGGTCTAGCGAAGCCCTAAATACCCGACAATTTCGTGGAAAGTTCAAACATAGCGTTCGGGGACAAACTCGTCTATCTAGTACTGACGTCATAATACCTATTCCTTTGATGCAAGCTGTTTTATTTGTAGGAAATATCGTCTCTTCTATCTTTATTATTATTCCCAAGAAACATACATGTTTATAGCAGGGAAAATTATGAAAGAGTAACTAAAAAAAAAAAAAAAAATAGATAATTAGATAATCAGATAATCATTTTTAAATCATATACATAATATATATAATGTTGTTTTTTCTAGAGACTGTTAAATATAATTTCTTGAATTGATTCAGGATGACATGAAGAGAATCAAAGACATAAGTATTTTTTCAGTTCTTTTTTGAATTTTTCAACACTTAATTTTTTCTTTAGTCTGGCAGGTAATTCATTATAGAGAATTGTTCCATTGTATAAAATAGATCTTTTACCCATATCTGATTTAATTTTGATGAGAGTTAACATATCTTTTTGTCTGGTTATGTGTTCGTGTTTATGACTATTGACTTCAAAATTCAGATTTGAATGTTTATAATTATATTTGACGGAATGGATAAAATTCAATATTTTGAATTTGTAAATGGAGTTTATATCTAACAATTGCCTAGGTTTATAAAGATTTCTTGTTGGTTCCAAGTAATCTAGTTTGTATATACATTTAATAACTTTGTTTTGAAGGATTTTGATTGGCTTCATGATTGTTAATCTAGCAGTACCCCAAACTGAAATCAAGTATTGTAATTTTGAATAAACCAAGGAAAAATATATACATTTCAAGTATTTCAAAGTGATTTGGTGTCTGATCCTGTAGAGTACTCCGATTACTGGAGATATTTTCTTTCTGATCGATTCAATATGTTTGGACCATGACAAATGTTCATCAAGGAATATCCCAAGGAATTTGATGGCTGTGGAATATTTGATGATTTCATTATTAAATTTGATATCAAATTTCAGTTCACTTGAGAGGCGTCGTTTAGAGATATACATGAATGCTGATTTGCTGTAATTTATACTCAATTTATTATAGGACAACCATGAAGATAAAATAATCAAGTCACTTTCAATTGCATTTCTGATTTGTTGGATTGAGTCTGCGGAATAAATCAATGTAGTGTCATCAGCGAACATGTAAACTTTTCCTTTCAATTTGATGTTGACAATCGAGTTGATATATATCAAAAATAAAACAGGGCCTAAGATTGACCCTTGTGGTACTCCACATATAATTTCATTAGCTGTACTCGAAACTGTTCCTTGATAAACAAATTGCTTTCTACCACTCAAATAATTTTGAAACCATTTATGAACTATACCTCTCATGCCAAGTTGGTATAACAAATTGAGGAGAATTTCATGATTCACAGTATCAAATGCCTTGCGAAGATCTATTGACAGAAGTCCACACATCTTATTAGCATCTAGTTGCATTTGAAATTCTGTCACAACATCCAAAACAGCTGACTCTGTGTCACAAGATTTGCGAAAGCCATATTGATGGTTGTAAAGATATTCTGTTGCCTCTAAATAATCATGCAGTCTGTTATTCATTGTTTTTTCCATTATTTTTGAAATGATTGGTAGTAAGGAAATAGGTCTATAATTCTCCATATCATCCTTTGATCCACTTTTATAAATTGGTTTAACTTTCGCTATTTTCATTTTTTCAGGTATAATCCCTGATAAAAAAGATAAATTTATCAATTTTGAAATGATCGATGATATTTCATATTTAACAGTCTTTACAATGCTTACACTAATGTTATCAAAACCTGGAGATTTTCTTGAATTTAAGGAGTTTATGATATCTTCAATTTCTTCATCATCTGTTGGTTTTAAGTACATTGAATTTGAACTTAATTTGTCAATTCCCATTTTAAATGAAATAGGAATCTTTGCTGCTAATTTTGGTCCAACGTTTATGAAATGTTCATTAAATTCTTCGCATATTTCGTTGGGGTTGAATATTTTCTTGTCATTCTTCTTAATAAATTCAACATCCTTATTGGGTTCTTTCACTTTATTATGCATTATGGAATTTATGGTGTTCCACATAGATTTTCGGTCTCCATTAGTCAAATTTTGTTTATAGTAATCCTGTTTTTTTTCCCTGATGGTTTTTTTGACCAGTTTGTTATAATGTTGATATAATTCAGCAGCAGTTGATTCACCATTTTTTTCTTTCTTCATTTGAAAATATTTGTCACGTAATTTAATTAATTTAACTAATGTTTCATCAAACCAAGGTTTCGAATCTTCTTTTATTTTCAAAGTTTTAGTATAGGAGCAATTTTCAAATACATCGAGAATTTTTTCATAGATTATGTTAGGGTCTTTATATGTGTTTATAGGCATTTTCAAGAGTTCATTCTTCAGCATATCAACTTTAATTTTCTGTAAATCTA
This sequence comes from Phaedon cochleariae, assembly GCA_918026855.4. NCBI lineage: Eukaryota > Metazoa > Arthropoda > Insecta > Coleoptera > Chrysomelidae > Phaedon > Phaedon cochleariae. The sequence goes on along the minus strand of OU896710.1, from coordinate 7,071,973 downwards.
TTCTTTTGAATTTTGTTTTTTTGATGTTACTTTTTAATGGAAGATTCACAATCTGAATTTTGTGATCACTAATTGGTGAGTCTTTCAGACATATTTCAATGTTTTCGCTCGAATTTGTGATGACATGGTCAATCAAACTGGTTGTATTGTTACTGACTCTTGTTGAAACATGTTTGTTGCATAAATCGAAGCTGTTTGATGAATATATGTCCATGAGTCTTTTTGTATCATTATCATTCTGCTTTGAAATATCAATATTTACGTCACCCAGTAATAAGCTTTTACATTTTAATTTACCCAAATTTTCCAATTTCTTATCGATGATATTATAAAAACTCTCTTTCCTGAAGGATGGTGGTCGATATATTCCACTTATAACAAAGTTAATAGTGCTTAATCTTACTGCCAGATAAGATAATTCCTGTTCCATTTTATCAAGTATCTCAAATTCCAAATTCTTATGGATAAAGATTCCCAATCCTCCCCCTCTCTTTTCCCTACTTGCATAAATAGAATGGAAATTTTTGAAATTATAGTATTTTTCTTCTTCTCTCCTCACCCATGTTTCGCTAATTACAATTACATTGATATCTTGGTCAGCTACTATTATATCAATTTCATCCATTTTTGTCTTCATAGATCTTGCGTTCATATATAATATTTTTATTTTTCTATCTATTTGATTATTCATCAGATTCAGATTAGTTTATATAATCGATTTGTTCTCTGGCAATTTTGATTCTGTTGAGATAAATAGGACACTGGATAGTATTAGCTTCATGTATATAATGATTTTCTTTTCCAAATTTAATGTGTGCCATTTTACAGTTTGTGCAACACGGAGTAGATTTATCGCAGTTTTTAACGTCATGTTCACCAGCACAAAAAGCACAAACTTTATTGCGGTTACACTCTGCCGTCTTATGTCCATAGCCACAGCATCGGTAACAGTACCTTATATTGATATCTTCCTTAATTTTGCATTTATTCCATCCAATACATATTTCCTTATCAACCAATTTTTTCAAAGTTTGTCCTGAAGTTTCAACATAAGCAATGTATTTTTTTGAAAATTTTGACTGTCTGGTATATTTTACGTATAATTTATCATCCACGTCAATATGCCTAAGTACTCTTAATTCATCCTGGAGTTCTTCATCTGTGTATTCCCTTTGGAGTCCTATGAATACCATCCTAGGTCGATTCATTTTTGTGATATGTACAGTATAATCAGGACCCAATTCTTTTTCACTCAAATCTTTCATTCTTGCTATTTCTTCATTACTGTTTGTCTTTATAATGATTCCTCCATTTTTTAGTTCCCTCACACTTTTAATCGATGCTTTGGCTTTCACAGGATTTATTTTCTTATGTATTTCTTCTTTAGTGAGTTTACTAGTTTGAGTTTTTTTGGGTCTTATTATTAATGAAGGTATATTTTGTTGAAGGACTGGTTCTTTCACTGTGGCTCCACTGACCATTTCAGCATATGTTTTATTTTTATTCATGTCGGGCAATTTCGTTTCGAAAAGTTTTATTAGTTTATCATCAATTTCTTTCAGTTTTGTTGCAACGTTCTCATCTCTTTCCAAAATATCTTCTAGTTTTTCAATTTTCTTTATTATGTATTCTATTTTAGTATTTATTCCATGTAAAATTTCTTCTAGCGATTTTTTTCCTGCTTCTTTACTTTCAACTATACTTTTTGTATCATTCTCTGTTTTCTTGATGAGACAATTATTACATACCCATTTAGATTTAAATTTCTTGATTTCATTGATTTCTTTCCTTGATAATTTGGAACAATTAAGGCAAATCCAATTCTCACAAACTGTGCATTGGATAGAATATGATTTTCTGTTGAAATGTGCTGAACAAATGGAACAAATTTCACCATTTTTGCTCAAATTAGCAATAGAATCTTCATGGTCGTCGTCTTGATGTCTTTCTGAGCTTCCTGCTTCTCTTTCATCTTGTGTGGAGATATAGAATTGTTTTCTGTATTGTGCAAACTTTTCATCTGCTGGGTATTTCGATGGTAGATAGAAGCTTTCTTCATCTGAATTTTCTTGTGTGGAATTCGTACTTGAAATTTTGATTTCTTCTGACTTTGACAATTTTTTTTTCTTTTTAGATGTCATGTCAAATTATTTCGATAAAATCTTTCGATTATTCTTCCAAAATCCTCTTTGTGGTATTCTGAGAGCGTACACTTTTCTTGGATTATTTTTCACATAATTAACACTATAATAATGAAAAATCTCAGAAAAAATGGCTTGAAAATTGCGTTTGATGTCACCGAAACTTCAATACAGTACGATAATCTAAGTGTTTGTGAAACAGTTATATTATATCAAGTAACACATTCCTCAATATCCGAATCGATCCAGCTGTGACATAATTTGATATTCATTGGTGTAGTAAATGTCACCAATTCAGGTTTTACCCCTTTACCAATATGCGAAAATCACGAACCAATAGATTAAACGTCAAATCAACGTCAAATTTCAAACTGAGTATGAACAACAAAAACATTGCCGTATGTACCCATTGTAAATTGGTTATTTCGAAATCCTTTTGCAAAATAGTAAACAAGTTGACTTGTGAAATCTTATTGCTCAGTTCGTCCATGACGTTGTTGAGATCAGTTGTATCTTGAGAGCGATGGATATGAATATATCCAAATAAGCTGAAGTATCGGTTAAGACGGCAACGCTGTATTATCTCACTGAATAGTGAATTTTTCTCGACTCCCAATAGACGGTCGGCACCTTGACGATTTTCCGTCGTGTTCTAATGCATTTCTTTGAGAATTCATTTCTGGAAATCTAGAAGGAATACAAAATTCAAAACACTTTTGTGTCATATCTCATCGTTGTTATTTTTATTGACTTTTAATCGCAGATCCGTGATTAGGTTTTCTCAATTCAGAATTTCTTTCCACGTCCTGTATGAAGCATATCAATTCGTCATACATCCAAAAACAAATTTCTCATCATGTTGAACGTCATTTCATTCTCTATGGAGGTTAGTGTTCTTGTCTTTTATAATCATCTCACTCTGAATATTCACAAACGTCAAGTCGATTAAGGAACCTTGTCAAGAATATGAAGCTTCGATCTTGGACTGAAATGTAGATTTTTATTTTATTTATTTATTTATTCATTGAACAAATAACTTCCAGACAGAATAAGCTCTGGTATAAAGAAGTACATAATTATATACCTATAGGCAAACATAGCATCATTCAAAATATATCAACAACTGTAAATTGGCAAACAAAGAATAATATTTGTAAAAAAAATAATAAAAAAAAATGGCATGATTAATTTTATCCAGCTCGCTCAGAAATAATCAGTTTTTTCACTTCATTTTTGAATATACCTATATTTCTGCAATTTTTCATATTATCACGTAGTTCATTGAATTCAGTTAAGGCTGAATAAGTGAATCTTTTTTGTCCGATTATGGAGCTAGCGGCGTTAAGATGAAATGAGTTATATTGTCTAGTTTCATGATTATGAATTTCAGAATTCCGTATCAAAATAATATTCGACTTCAATTTCTTATTTATGATATTATATGATATTTCAAGAGTTTAAATTCTATATATTTCATCTAAAGAGTATTTGTTATTTCATGCAATTGATTGGTTGGTGTATCAAATGGGAGACGATACAATACTTCTAACGACTTTCTATATAATGTTGATATTTTATTGAAATTATTCTTTGAACAAGATCCCCAAACATATTATTCTATATATTTTCTTTGTTTATAGCTGACCAAACTCAACTTTTGAGGATATGCAGAATTCCAGAAGGCTGATTGTGTACCCTATGGGATTGTCTTTGACCAAAATGAATTGTTATAAACTGTTCTGTGATAGTGCAAAAATCATTCCGAAACAATTTTGAACGTTTATAGATTTTCTACTACTGCCAGAATGAGATGAAAAAATAATCTCAGTTGCTAGAATGAAGGAATACAAGACTGTCTTGTGAACTTTCATGTACAAAAATATTCACACTTCAAGTGTAGATATTCAATTATTTGGCCGGCCGATTTTTTTTTAAATTTAGTTTGTTTTTTACTCCCGATATGGATTATTTTGAGATTCGCTTCATCCATAACATTCTAGGAAACAAATGAGGCCTCAAAAATTACGAAAGCATGTTCAAAAAGTAGATATTTTCATTTGTTTGGGAATACTAGATGAGTTATAATCAATAGAGGTTTTTTGTTTTCTTTTTTCATGAAAATGAGGTATTCGTGTATTATCGTGGTCTTGGAAAGGCGAATATCAAACTAATACATGCCAGAATGTAGAGCTTCTGGAGTATGTACTGAATTTCGAAAAAATGAATCGAAAATTGGTCGGCTTGTTATGAAATAATACATTACCGTCACATGGAATGAAACACTCTGTTTAGATGGGTTGATTGTCATTTTTTTCGGTTTTCAGCAATGAAAATGACAAGATTTACATGATTCCATTATTATCATAGTTCCATTTCATTGTATAATTAGTTTGCATTTTTTAAATAAGACATATTGATGTATGCATTTGTGTAACTCATGAATTACCATTTGAAACAAAGTCATTATATTATGATCTCTGGTAGAAGTCCATATTTGCTGAAAGTGGGCCGAAATTTTGAAGAAAAAGAGGAAAGCTCAGTAATCTTGACACTTTCAATGACATTAACAATTAATCAAGGCGGCATATATCGGACTTAGAAACGTCCATCTTCTGCCCAAGTTTGTTCTCAGTTCTACGCCAAATAGAACTTGCGCATATCTTGTGATCATCTTAGTGATGTTGGTTGACGACTGACGAGTAGGCCATATAACAAGAAAAAAAAAACAGCGGACAATCGACCAATCACTTGACTGACGATCTATAATGACATAGAGAAGCCAGCTCTACAAGGAGATTCGATTTCACGAATCGAGTGGAATCTGCCATCTTCATTCGATATTTGGTATTCTTTTTCCTGATTAATCGTGTAAACTTGATTCGATTCCCTGATAGCTCAAGAAGAGTCGAATTGATGTTTGTTGTCAATCTATCCTTGTTTGTTTCTTTTCATCTCCATCTCAATTTTAGGTTTGAGGTCATCTTGTTTATGTGAAAGTGTGTAATCATGAATATAATTGATTTTCGATGTCGTTCAAACTCAGAGATGCCCACTGGGAAATGTTAATAACATTTTTAGAACAGCACATACCATGACCACAGGACGATTTGCAGAGTCTAATGGCCTTGAAATCAATGAAAAACTGTGAATCAAGCTAAGCCAAGAGTTACATTCATTGTGGAGCGAAGTACTGAAAATTGGTGAAAGGTAGCATCTTTGGTATGATCTAGTTGCATGAAACGTTAATGCACAGAATATTTTAGATTCTGTAGTAATTCCGTTCATACTTGACCTATCCATTAAGTGGGGTCTCAATGATTGTATCACATGACGAACCAACAATTTGTTAGCTCAATAAATCTTTTTTCAGCTAAAGGAAAAGGATTACTTCTGTTTCATAGTTCTTGTCATCGACGAATCCAAATTTCTTGCACGAATCCGTTTTGCTCAAACATATGCATAGGCGATTCCTATAGACCAATCAGAACAATCCAAGAAGCGCCTGTATACCAAGAAACGTCTAGGGTGCAACAAACATGCAACACTCAACAAATTAACAAATAATCCATGTGCGGGTAACTGCTTTTGTCGACTAAATTCTTTCTTGAAAAGGAATATTCTCAGAATCGTGATTGGGTTTTCTCAATTCAGAATTTCTTTCCACGACTTGATGATCATACACTGGAAAATAATGTAAATAATGTCTTTCTTCATACTGCAAATTTCTTTGCCTATTTTCAGCTGCTAAAATACCATCTCGAACAATTATTTGTAGAATTTTCATTTTTGTCTCAAGATTGAAAAAACTTGAAATTCATAAAAACAATATAACCGCTATAACCTCAAATTAGTGATGGTTTTGGCCTCGGTGCTCGTTCCATTTGACTTCTAGTGTACGACTACGACATTCTACGATGGTGAAACAGAATCCCCTGCTGGATAAAATTCACAATGCGTACGTTGCTTATAACTGCGCAGGTTCGTTAACCAATTTGAATGCTCGGTTGTTGGTGGTAAAAATTGTTCGCGCATCCTCATATATGGGGTGCGTGCAAGATCTGTAAGATGACCGACCCTGGAGGACAAACATTGAAACACAACCTCACTTTTCATATTTGTTTACAAAAGATTGAAATATTTTTTCAGAATTTGTTTGGCATACGAATCGTGTTTTTCGGTTATTCATTAATTCAAGCATGCCATCGCATTGTGCTGTTATACAATGCACAAAAAATGCAGCGAGAGACGAAGGAATACGATTTTTCAGGTAGGTAAATTGTGATTTTGAAGTACTTCACTCATATATAGTTTTTATTTCGAAATGTTGTCATTTCTCATTGGAGCTCCTTCTGCAATAGGAGCTAATAGAAATACTCGTTTCTGAAGGAAGGCAAGAAGATTGGATTTATGTAATCAAACGGGAGAACTGGTCTGACATGCTGACGAAATATGATCGTTTGTGTTGTAGACATTTTCACTCTATTAGCAGTATTAGGCTCTATTGCAGAAGTGGCAGAAGGAATTGTAATGAGGAATGACAAAATTTCATAATGAAAACTATGTGAGATCATATTTCTTCGTCTCTCGTTGCAACAGTACAATGTGATAACATGCTTGAATTAATGGATAGCCCAAAAAAACACGATTCGTATGCCAAAATATTGTGAAAAACTATCTCAATCCTTTGATTCCTTTGTAAACAAATAAAAAAAGTGAGGTTGTGTTTCAATTCAATGTTTTACCTCCAGGGTCGGTCATCGTGCCAAAAATATTTGAAATTTCAAGTCCCTGAGGGGTGTTTCGATGGCGACTGACAAACAATGTCCATTAATACTATCTAAGGATTGTGCGAATATAACAAGTATAAATCCAAAAATCATATCGAATTTTCAAGTTTATGACCCCATATTATTTGTTTACATAATCGAAAAATGTGGAGATGACTGAGCTCTCCTCTGTTCCTTTATAATCATTAAAATTCTTCTCGTTTACTTTGGAATCATGTAAACCAAACCTGCCCAAAAAAGTTTATCAAAAATGGAAATGTACAGCTGACATTCCCCATTTTCACAAATACTAGTAGGAAATAGCTAACGAAAGACAGTAACATTTCAAAATATCAAATCATCTTGCAATTGCTAGGTTGCATATGCAATAGCTGCTTGCCAATGATTGTTAACTCAACAAGATAGTTCATCTGATGGTAAACAATCAAAAGGGTGAACGACATGACGTCATGCCAACCATTGACTCTCAACCTCAAATTTATGTTCATGAAATTTGATAATATGGGGTGAGATACTATCTTGGATTCAACTTTTGGCCACGGTAGGAGAAACATGGCGTCTCCAGATCAAAAGTCAGGTTAATGTGTGTGCATGTCCAAAATTTTCTAGTTACCTAAACTTAATCAAAATCCAGTATTTAATGTAAAGTTCCATCAATGTGTGTAAAAAATTCATCGGATAAGGGAGCCATACTTGAAGTCAAACGTGCTCCATTATCTCTACGCCGGTAACCAGGCCGGATCAACAACAGATTTGTTGGATTAGAGATGTACATACGATCGAATCTTATGAACACTGATGATTCGGCTTCAGGCCATTGTGATAGACAATCTGTGTCTTATGTGGCGAGTCGAGTGATAATATTATTACATAACCAAGAATTTATTCATTTATGTGTTTGAGCCAAATTCAAATATCTTCATGTAATGCACATTTTTAATAAGTAACTTAATTAAAAGGATTCCTAAATTGTATGTTCGTAATAAAACTTTGAACGCTTCCAAATCTGTATGGGTGCGCTATGTTGGGCCCAAATATCGATTCGCCCACATTTCGATTCTACCACATTTCGATTCTACCACATTTCGATAAACTCACAGCCTCCTTACATACTCGAAGGATGCACTGTTGCCAAATGTAGTTGCAACACAATATGTCGGAATGCCCACAATGACGGGTGTCTATACGATTTCCTTTCATGGCTTGCTGATTTCCGGAGACGTAATTAATATAAGGAAGAAAAATATCGTTTCTACTTAAGGAAAGAGACCACTCTTTGTCTGAACAATCTAACCTAACTCGGCCTGAATGGAACTTCTTCCTAGAAACAATATTTTTCAGTATTTGAAGACTGTGGCTGGTGAATCGAAATGTGGGCAAATGGAAATGTGGGTGAATCTAAATTTGGTCCTAACGAGATATTTCCATCTGTATTGGGCCTGTACCTGTAGTCTCTTTTTCAATTGAAAACATTTGCAATAGGAATTTTTTTCACAACATAATATACAGGGTGATTCACATAACAACCGACATAGGGCAGGGGCATGTAGGGGGTCCCAAAATATGGCAATTTAACGCAACTTACCTCTATACCAAGTTACTTCCCTAAGGAGTTATAGGCATAGCACTAACAGCATGTCAACTTGCTCGTTAAAAGAAAACTTCCCGTTCATTTTAAAAACACTCAAACAACAATTACTCAATTGAACAACTCACTTGCCTCATTGTCAAGTTTGACGTTTATTTTCATAGCCAACTTTTGAATTTTCGATGATTTTGAATAACACACCTAGAGCGCGCGTTTTCAGTTATTCGAGTTTTTGATGAAAATGATGAGGTTTTTCGAAAAATTACTAGAGTAAGAAAAGTTTTAGAATTGAGTTGCCCACAAAACAAAGCAAAGATTTTTGAAATCCATCAAGGGTTAACAAAATTATGTTGAAATATTAATGGTGCGCCACCCGGTATACCCCCTTTACAAATTTCAATTAAACTCTAGTTACTGTCAAGTAACGCCCTAAATACATCTACAAAGTGTACCAAATTTGGTTGCTTTAAGTTCAAGAATAACGAAGATATTGATTTTTTTCAAAATTTATAACTTCACTTTCAAAGCCTATATCTCCTTAGGGAAGCAACTTGGTATAGAGGTAAGTTGCGTTAAATTGCCATATTTTGGGACCCCCTACATGCCCCTGCTCTATGTCGGTTCTTATGTGAATCACCCTGTATAATGCGTGGTTCATCGTAATGAATATTCCTTCCTTTTTGATGTTGTGAAATAGCTTGGCACACGAAGGATGGTGGCATTGAAGAGTTCTTTTTACTTTTTCTCCGTACATGTTCAGGAAATGGAAGTGAGATGTATTTCACCTTTTCTGTATCCTTCATGGATCCAAATAGGACCACATTTTTCTGACCGAGAAACGTGTCAATTCATTTTGACGTTTTGGGCGCCATTTCGTCCCAAAAGTCCGAGTGATGTTAATTCCGCGCGATTTCGACCTGTGAAATGTCCGAGCAGTATTTTGTCCCACGCTATTTTGTCAGAGCTCAATCATTGACTTGGGTACGTGCACTAATCACCGAGGGTCATGTGAACGGCATGCTGTCAAATATGTGTCATATATTGCAGTATAGGGTATGGATCATCCTGTTGCGTTAACAATCTTCTACAGCGTTCTTAGGTTGGCAAACTGCTGTCTTTAGCATCATTGGTGTGATAAGGGTCAATAATTATTTTTGTCAATTGTACCGGGAAGTCCGAATCAGTACCAAAAATATTGGTTGATGTTCACTCATAACCTATAACCCATTATTCGTGATCTTATTTGGTAGAACCATTTCAAGTATGAGCGAAGTAGTCTGTCCATTGCATTTTTTCTGAGAAAAATGTACTTGCCTGTATGTTTTGATACTTTGAGTAAATATTCTTATGAGTACCTACAATCATTTTGCTTCAGAAGTAATAAGTATAGAGAGCGCATGGAAAGACGTTGGTTGTTAAATTTCAAGTGCCTTGGTTTTGCAATAAGATTTCTAATAATCCTGCAAAATTTTATTGATTTGAATAATGTATAATTTTTCAATCAGTTTTAATTTGTAGTACAAGATATTGTTAATGAACGTAAATTTAAATACATCGTGATCACATTATTTGATTCGTGAATTGTTATTATTTAGTGAAATTTAGCATATGTTACCAAGTTATATTACCTTTTGTAAAGGTAGATACTACTACTTTAAGTATTTTCGTATGTATATATGGTGTCTCAGGTTTAACTCGTCTAACTCTGACAATCGATAGCAAAAATTAGAATATTACACACGTATCATTTTGATTTGTCGTTTAGACACTTGTTTTCATCATACGTGGTGTTGAAGTTCGCACAAATTTCAGGTTTTTATTTGTTTTTCTGTTGAAACAAAACCAAGAAATTTTAAATTTGGTAAGCACTTTTCTGTCTGCCATATGAACAGTCCTTATCAATAGAGAGGACTCAGCTACACTGGGTGTTATTTTTTCATATCCATTGATATGTAACCCTACAAATTTCTTCCATTGGGACGCTAATGGTCAATTATAGCTAATGATTATTGCTATCTGCCCTTCATTTGTTCTGATATCCTCCTCAGTTTCCTTGTTATTTGAAATAAAGTTATACTATTCATAACAGTGTTTTAACCTGAACGTTTATCTTACATGAAATTATCATTCGAATTGAATATTAAATGGTTGACGGACACGAAAGATATAGGAACAAATGAAAAACACAAAGTGTGGTGAAGAAGTAATAATGATTTTCCTTTAGGTTCAAACCACTACTAGTGTCCCAATGAAAATTTTTAATGAGTTCCATGTCAGAGGACTCGAAAAAGAATAACGACCAGTGTATTCAATCGATAGGACTGTTCATATTGGCGAAAAAAAGTGTTCACCGAAATTCAGATCGCTAGGTTTTGTTTCAACTGAGATAAATAAAAACCAAAAATTTATGCGAACTTTAACACCCCGTAAAATGGAAACAAGTTTCTCTATGACTAAACAGAAAAATACGTATCTTATATTTCGATTTTTGGTATCGATTCTCAGAGTTAGACGAATTAAAACTGAGACACCCCACCCCGTATACATATAATGTTCTCAATTTTAAAATATTCCATTTGTTTCATAAAAAATATGAAAATGTTTGTATATAGATTATCCAAAATTGATTTTTAGACAAATAAAATGCCATTCGCTAGTAAAATTTTGTTTGATTAGTAAAATATAACTTTTTCCTAAAATCCTATATTACTAAGCTAAATGTACGTGGTCATTCCTAGTTGACTCTCTGCTGAGCGATATTTCCATTCTGGGGATGGATTTTTAATGTTATGCAGACGATTTAGTCTCAATTACGGGAAACATTTTGAGCGATGATCTCAAACGTTCTTCAAGAAGCCCTTAATACTGTACAGGGTTGGCCAAATTGAACACTTAAAGAGAAAGTCCTATTCCCATGTACTAGATAGTGAAAAACTGATGTTGGTGCCTGTTGATCAATTCATATGACAAACTCAATGGTGAAAACTGCATATCGATATCTATCTTCGTTTCAGAGTAACAAGGTGTTTTTCGAAAATAAGAATCATCAAAAAGTGCTGAAATAGAACTTTTCCTTCAAGAAGAACAAGTTATCTTCTAAAACTAGATATAGGAAGGCCGATTCCAGTGCCTCAGGAATGATTTTCATCACAAACTCAATGCTTTGCTGTTATTTTCAGTGAACAATTTTTGTAAAAAAAATGTGTTGCCACTTTTAAAACATTCCCATTTTCGAAGTCAGATATCGATAATATGCGATTTTCTCCATTGAGTTTTGAATGAGAACCGTTCCACAGACACCGACATCAGTTTTCTTTTATCTATTTGGAGAATAGGACTTTCCCTTTAAAAGTGACAAATTTGGCCCACCCTGTACAGAATCTATGTGTACAGGCTGTGTCCCATTTTCGATGTCCTCACGAGATATCTCACATATTTTTGAAGATTGAGCTTTGCGGTTTTCGCGAACGTTAGCTTTAGCTTCAGTTTTTTGTGAAACTAGCGATATCGCAAACGAAATTTTCAATCATTATATAAAAATAAAAGGATGCCTTCTTTTCTACAGTGTTCTAATGATCTAATGAGGTCAAAGGATAAGTGAGAGTGAAATCACCCACCAGGCGAATGGCTCTTCTCTGAATGGAATCAAAGAGCATCATCGTAGGTTCGGGTGTTTAACCCCATATGTGAGAACAGTATTGTGTGTTGTTGAGGTGTAAAGTAGGTATTTTCGCACGGAATTAATGAAACATAGATATAGTGGTCGTGGTGAGAATGGTGCTACGAGACAATGTTATATCAGGCATATTATGTTCTGCCTTTCTAGAGAAAACGAAAGCGAGTTTAGGTGGCGTTGAAATCAACTACCCATATAGCACTCGACGTTCTGGGGACGTCCATTTTAGGTCCGATTTAGGTCTGAACGTCCGGGACTTTTTCAAGACGTACTGAAAACGCCCATTTCTAGACGTACTGGGTACGTACGATTCTGATGTACTGAGTACGTCCAACTTTGGAAACTCAGCGCAAAAATCTACTATTCTAAGTGTATCGCATGGTTACCATATTTATCGTTGAGCCAACTCCTGTAAATATCTATGTGATTTCTGCAAAAAGTGTGCCCACGACCTCATTCAAGTACAGATTACCTAATATATATAAACAAAATTATAACTAACAAAAACACTTGATATAAAATTAAGGAATTACCAGTCATATCAATACAGGGTGAGTCAGAATGAAATCGACAAACTCCGTATACGCATTCCTTTTGTCTCATTTTGAAGTGAAAAATCCTATCAACGTGTATGCATCCTCTCTGAAATACAGGGGGTGTCGCAAGTGTCTGGAGAAAAGAAAAATAAACTCGGTAGGTATACTACTATTCCATAGATTAATCAATGTAATCACACGGAGTTTCCATTTTTGTGATGAATTGTGATTTCCATAGTGGCTACATTTTCCTCAATATTTCTTCGTAGACTGATTAATGGTCAGTTCATAGAAATAACTTATATTTAATTTTAACTTATCTTAAGAGTTCAAGCATTCCTTTCACTAAGATGCGTTCATAGAATCACATTTAACAAATATTCAATTTAGTCCATTCCCTTATGGAAAATAGAGCTGTTGAAATGAATTAAATATAAATTGAATATAAATTAAATATAAATTGAATGTAAATTAAATATAAATTGAATATAAATTAAATATAAATTATATATGAATTAAATATAAATTAAATATAAATTAAATATAAATTAAATATAAATTAAATATAAATTAAATATAAATTAAATATAAATTAAATATAAATGAAATTCTATGAACTGACCATAAAAAGCAAATTGGTGTGTGACAGCAGTATAAAGGTATGTTCATTCCGCAAAATGTATGCGAATAATATGGCGACTGCGAATATCGCAATGAAGTTGAAATATTTGAACTTTTTTGCGAATTCGGATGGAATCATAACCACATAAAATGTATTGTTATTTTGATAACATCAAAATTGGGGAATTAGAGAGCGGACTGCAGAGGTCGAAAAAAGACGAGACTAGACTCTATACTACAGGTAAGTACAGAATTATAATTGAAAATTTCATCATTTCTTCATTTGATTAAATTTTCTTCGCAGGATTGATTCTCTGGACGAATTAATTTTAAAGTATCATCTGTATCGTCTCTATAGAACTAATGATGTATCCAGAAGCATAAAAAGGAACTGTACTGTTCGAAGCATTTTTAAATGCCGAAAAATGAATGGAGATTAGTACAGACTCGTTCGATGAATGTCACTGAATGACCCTAATACATATATTTACTTTCGTGTAACGTCCCTTCAATTTGATGAACTTCTATCAATGGTGGGATCAGAAATAAAGAAATTAATATCACAACAGAACCCTTAACTCCTGCATATTTTGTCGCAAAGTAATCATTTCCTGAGATATATCAGAAAATGTCTCAACCTCCTGAACAACAACAACATTATTCTTGAATGTTGAGAATATCGTACACATACGGGTGAGTCGATCAGAAGTAGGTCGATAAACCTACCTACTGTTTTTCCACACGTTATAATACAAGGTGAACAGTTCATATTGTATTGAGTACCTGTTTGAGATACTATTTTGTTGCATATGTGAACAAAATTGAGCATTAAAATTTTTTCCTTCAACGCGTATTATAACAATATTATCTCAATACATTTCTTCAGTTTTTTGCAAATATCTCAGGAACCTCATCTACATTTAGGCATCATGTGAAATGCTACGTAACTACGCCAATGGTGATCAGAATCTAAAAATAAAAACTCCATGTGACTACATTGATTAATCTGGAATAGCAGCAGGTATATCAAGTTTGACTTTCTTCCTCCAAGGGTCCGGAGAAATAAATATAAACCTTGACTTTTTCCGTACTTTTGACACCCTGTAAGTATCTCAAAGAGGATGTATTTCAGGAAAAACGTTGATAGGGCTTTTCCACTTCAAAATGAGGTAAGGATCAAACCGGTAACGGCGTTTGTCGGTCTTATTCTGATTCACCCTGTATATCCGAATTCGGATTATCATTGATTCATTTTGACAAAATGTAAACAATAAGTATTCATGAACTTTGGATACGAAATTATACACAACAGTCGCCGTATAATGATTTTGGCACTTACTTTAATCGTAATTATTGTCGTAACAATTTACAACTTCAAGGTAAATGTTCAGTCAGACAGTGAAAGGTGCATTCATCGTAAGTATTTCGAAACGTGAAAAAATAACTGTTGAAATAATATAATTATGTTGCTCATGTGCTCAGGGAGTAACTATAGTTCAAAAGAGAGATATAATTTAGTTACTTCCTCTGTGGAAAATAGTATATTATTCAACGAGTATATAATAGCTCATTATATGCGAGTAGAATACTATACTTTGTCCACGAATACTATTGTTTTCGATTTATAAATTTCTGTTTTATCAATACACTCATTTGACATTATGAGAAAATTGAAAATTGAAGAAAAAGGTTATATTAATTCTTTGTCCACGACCATTGTATACTTTCTCAAGCAAAACGATAGCCACTTTTCACACCAGTGAATAATAGTGGTGAATAACTATTATTCACTGGTCTGAAGTTTCTTATATAATACATCGCGTACCCTAGAGTTCCTTGTATATAATATATCGCGTACCCTATAGGAACTATTTTGCTTGAGAAAGTATATGAGTATTTTATACAACAATCGTGGATAATAGTATATTATTCAACAAGCATATGTATGATGAGGGCTATTATTCACGAAGGTTAATTTTGTCTCAAGCGTACGGAATGGCATAATTAACCTGAGTGAATGATAGCTCATTATATGCGAGTAGAATACTATACTCTGTGTACGACTACTATTGTCTTTGATATATAAATTTATTTTTAACATCTGTTCTATCATTATTCATTTGACATTATTAAAATAAAAAATTGAAGATACCTGTTAAATTAATTAATTGTTCACGACTATTGTACTTTCTCAAGCAAAACGATAATTATTTTTCACACCAGTGAATAATAGCGGTGAATAACCATTATCAACTGGTCTAAAGTTCCTTATACGTTATATCGCGTACCCTAGGAACTCTAGACCAGTGAATTATGGTTATTCACTGCTATTATTCACTGGTGTGAAGAATGACTACCGTTTTGCTTGAGGAAGTACATACATGTATTATAAATATTGTATACAACAATCGTGGATAAAGCAACATTCTAATAAGGAACTCTGTGGAATCGTTGCCAAATCGACAATTTATGAGGATTATTCGGATAAATGTTTTATGTCATAAAAATTTCGCATTAAAACTTCAACGGCCATTGTGAGTTACAACAAACAAAAATAAAGAATACGAATTGACAGGGGCGTACGCAGAAATAATCTCAGGGAGGGGCAAGTCACAATAAATAATGTACATTATTCAGAACATATAAAAAAATTGTTTTTGCACGACCTACCAGCGATTTTACACCGACAAAAGCGGGAATACAGGGTATACAGAGTAGGCACTCTCTAGGCTAAAAAATTTTCCGGGATTTTTCTGGCAATGAATCAACCACTATGTTTGCAGCAGCTTCTTCAATAGTTTTTCCACAAATTCCTGCAATATTAATTGAAAAAACTTTGGAAAGCAATTAGGAAAATATGCTACCACACTTTTTCGATGTTCACAAAAAGCAATATGGCTACTCTTCTTTATCGGTAGTCATGATAATCAAACTTCATTTTGTGATCATTGTGTTCAGATTTCCATTATCATATTGACAATAATTGATTTTAGTATAAGATTCATTCAATTAAAATCGTCGAGTCGTGCAAAAAATAGTACATAAACCTCGGAAGTGAGTTATTTCTTCCCTCAGTGCATTGTAGCACCCTGTGGCTACAAAACCACCTCTGGAAAAATCATGCACTTTACTCTCTCGATATATAATCTACTATTATTCTACATAAAACATGGAATAAAAAATAAGAATATTAATTGAATTGACATCACATAGTGATGTTTACAGCCAAAATTACAATAAAAAATTGCACGTGATGATAATCATGATCTTGTACGAACAAAAATGGCATTCCTATAGAGTCTTGAGCAAATTTATCAATATCTTCGTTGATAAAATTAACTCTTTATTATATATCTATAAGATGTCAATGAATACTAATTAAACAAAGTCTCAGAAATCACTATAATAAGCGCTAATCACAATAGGAATTGAATGAAGCAAATGAATCTTGTTCAGAAAGTATCTGATGAGTAAAGACCAGGCGCTAGGGGGGAGCGAGCGCCCCCCCTTGTCTTCCCCTCCGGACGCCCCTGCGAATTAATATCAGAATAACGTGGCGGCACAGCGAAGTTTCTTGGTGGACAAGCAATTATGATAGTAAGAAATATTATTTTCCTACAACTGTAAAAAAACTGCACTTTTTCAATATGGTTCTGTGTGCCTAAAGTGTACATGCAATTTTTCAATATCAAAATACTGTTTCATCATTTCACTGAAAAGTGTGAAAAAAGTACACTTGGATGCAAAAGGGGCTCATACACTGCGTTGTTGGTAGGCTGTTTTGTTCGACGCAATACCGAAATGTGTGGCTGCAAAATGGTCGTTTTCGCTAGCCACACACTACACATTTCAGTTTTGCGTCATTTTTGTCCACCAACAACGCAGTCTATGGGCTCCTTTACGGGATTCAGCAAGGCAGCAAGCGAACAAATCAAGGCCGCTGACTTCGTATTTCGTATGGAGCGCCAGTGAAATAAGAATGGCAGCGGGAAGGAGGTACCACGATATTCTCGCGTATTAGATAATAATATGTTCTCATCTCAATATGATTTGATCAGCGAACGCTGAACGCGAGCTGGATGAACGATCTATTCAAATTAGCCGAAGGTGGCTCGCTGGCTATTTCGTCTTCAAAAACCAGGTTTATCAATGAAGTGACATGAAATGAGTAAATGTACTTGATGATAATTGCGAAGTATCATTCAATCATTTGCATCATAAGTTGAATGAGGTTTTCTTCTTTGTTGACAGTTGTAGAAAAAATAAAATTACCACTTCATACGCACTTGTCACATGAATAACATTCGTAGTTTGTGTGATTATTAATGGTTTGACGATTTTAATGTGATTTATTGTCTGTTGTTTTTGCGTGTCATTCAGTATAAGTTATCTGAATCAGAATATTTTGTAGATAAATATGGTTCAACAGTGTCAAATTTGCCCGAATACAGGGTATTTCACAATGGATAGAACATTTATTGGAAGTATCTGACAGATCATTTCGAAAATTTATCGGCGTGGATGATCAAACATGCTCTGTCTGAAATATTTTCGTCAATACAGTTATTGCCGCTTGTATCACAACAAAATAGTACAATTATTTGAGTTATACCGAGCGAGCACAAAAACATCTCAGAGATGTTAAAAGTACGAGATTTCGAAACATTGAACCTCCACTGCGATGTTCTGTTCACACATGAATAGAACTATTATAGAACAGCCGATGTCCGCCGCAGGCGGCAATTATCGAGATGTCCTTGATATGTCACAAAACTACCTTCTCCCTAGTTCTTTTTAAAGCCTTTTCATGGACACAACAAAACATTTTCAAATCGCTGTAAGAAAAAACATGTTCGATGTACTTTTCTGAAGCCTTTTGTCAAAATGAACTTTTGCATTAGGATTCCATTTACCTTGAATGAAAAAATGCATAAAAAATAGATTGAACATAAAAATATTTTCTTGATATGAAATTACCTTCTCAATCGGTTTCTGAGTAGTGCTTACTACACACAGACATATAATTGGAAATAGGTTTCCCAATTTTTGAAATGTTTTCCACAATGCATAATTTTGCAACTGCGGAGAAGCTGTGTATTGATAAATTCGTACTTTTATATATTGATTACACTGAGGCACCGAACAACACATCTTGCATCTGATGGTCATTATTACAAACTAAATAAGTCTTCTAACACAATGAACTTCACCAAATTCCTTTCTGTTCGTTAGCAGCGTGATGTAAGCGTGACACGCTGCAAACGCGAATGCCAATCGCGAACAAGAAGAACAAATTCGAAAACAAATCAGAATTCATCGTATTGTGACGTAAGCATGAGACATTGTGGTGGGCAAACAAAGAAAGGGCACAAAAGAACAAAAACAATACTTGAAATATCCTTCTAAGACCTCTTTGGGAAGTGCATTTTATGCCTCAAAAAAACATCCTTATGCCTACATTTCTAAAACATCCCAAAACATCCCAGGGATACCTCTCAGTAGGCAAACAAAGAAATGCCACAGAAGAACAAAAACAATACTTCAATATCCTTCAAAGACCTCTTTGATTAGTGCATATTACTTCTCAAAATAACATCTTCATGCCAACATTTTCAAAACATCCCAAAACATGTCAGGGATGTTTGTGCTCGCTGGGTAGCTGCATGAACCTGGACCTCAGTTTCAGGATAATACAGCTCTATTGGGAGGCTCAGAAGTGATTTTTCCTCCGGGTACTCATGAAAATGACTGATACTCAGTTGTTTGGAATCCGAGATTAAATTGTTGAAAAATATGCATACAAAAAAGTTTGAGCAATATATTTTCAATGTAGTCTCACCCTCTGTATAATACACTCCTGAATGGAATTTTGAAATTATTTCATTTTAACCGCATTGGACATAGAAAGTTTCGTTCTTTTGATTGTAGATTGTAGATTGTAGATTGTAGATGGGTCGTATAGGCTGGGAGACCTCTCGATCACCGCGACTTAGAAGATCTATTGTGATTACCCCTATCTAGTTTTGGTCCTCTAACCCTAGACTTCTGATGAAGCCTACGATTTTCCTGACGGTTGAATTTTCCACTTCAGCAGGGGTGAGATAGACCTGTTCTAGGTGGTTCAGCCTTTGGCGGACTAATACTTCACATGATGAGCAAAGTATGTGTTCCGCAGTTTCGGTCGCATTGTTACAAAAGCGGCAAGTGTCAGTCTCCGCCAGGCCCATCTTTTTGAGGTGGTACCTCAGAGGGCCGTGTCCTGTGAGAAAGCCTGTGATAAGCTTTAGCTCTGGTTTGCTGAGGCTGAGTAGCTCTTTGGCTCGGTTCTGCGAATGGTTGATGAACCTTTTCGCTTGTCGTTGACCTGGAGTTGCTCTCCAGTAGGAGGATTTTTCAATTTCTTGCCATTTCCTGAGTTTTCCCTTTAGGTGACATTTGCTTATCCCACAAAAAGGCTCAGGACCAAAAAGTGCAGATTCCTTAGTTCTTGTAAATCTTGTACCGAATTGCACCATATATAATATCACATGGCGTTTCGGAAATACTCAAGAAATATCAACTTCAGGAGCCTCTTTTTCAGGGGGCAGTAGCTGTCTTAGTAGAAATTGTTCGACTTATATGTTCATTAGAACTTTTCTCCTTGTTTTTGGTCGTAGAAGCTGCTGGTGAAATTCAACAGGCTTATTTCGGAACACCCTGTATAGTGAAGTTGTGGAGGACACCCTGTATGTCCCGGTAAAGGTACGATTCTAAAAACAAGCCATAGACGTTCAGCTGTGTCATGTAATTCATCAAATTGAAAGTGATAGCATAAAATACTGAGCCAACAGCAGAGTTGACTGTTATACATAGTGCGATGAACTTAAAATAATAATAGATTCGTTGTGAGTCTACAAGATTTCACATCAGGACATATACCTTATCATCAGGTATTGTAGATTTTTTATTCCTTATTAGTAAGAAACAATATATTGCTCTGAAATTACAAGGTTTCGGATTTGAAACGAATCATCCTTAATAACTTTTGAATCAACTCTTCATTCTAAAATTGCAGAAAAGTCTTGGCGGGTTAGGTAACAATTAATGAAACATTAACAAATCGGTTAAACTTGATATTGGATTGGCATTTCGATACACAAAATACGGAAAAAAATCTTTGAGCTAATTGAAAAATCAAATGAAAACACAGTAAAGACAAGTGGAGCTCTTTTGGACTTGTGAAAATTTCAAAAAGTATCTGGCCTGATACTTATTATGAATAAGTTAGGAGGTATAGGTACGTAAATTTCTTATAAGAATGGGGTAGTGTATTGAGGTTTGTTTTATTCAATTAATTTGTTCAATAAACTCCGTTACGATAGCTAAATTAAACTACCTATTTTCTTTTACGTAAGGTTTCTGGCCTTGACCTACGTTCATATCTACGTTATTGATGTTATCCATTCTAAAAATATCTTTTTCCGATAGGCTTTTATTATGCCATCCTTAATACTTTCCAGTAGATACGATAGATATATATATATATATGTATGTATGTACAGTATGATGCAAATGTATGGAATAAATTCATTTCAAAACAAGACGACTTCCGAAAAAAATCCAAAAAGTAGAACTTTTTTATCGATGTTCAATTCTCAGTAGAAGATCTCTGCAAGATTCAGTTAACCAAATGATAATCCATTTCAATTTCAATCTTCTTCTGCAAAATTTTGAGTATTGGAAAGACGATCAGTAGACCTTTCAAACGAGGTGTCACATGACCCCTGTTATTTATGAAACCATATGAAATAATGAATTTATTCTATACATTTGCATCATACTGTATATATATCAACTACTAATAAAGTATCAAAACTTCTCAAATTAATTTGATATTTAGCTGTTAAATTTTTGGTAGGTATATTATTCTTCATTTAGAAATACTCGCATCATATATAGGTACATTTTTATTCACAGAAAAGGGAAGAGAAAAATTAAAAATGTCCTACTTAATTTTTTGGCACAAATACACCTAACTGAAATTTTAGCTCAGTTGGAGGTATAAATGAATGAACAATAGTATATTACGTAATATATGTGTTGTAAGAAGCATATTACGCACGAATGGAAAAGTTCCATGAGTGCGTTAATTGCTTCACAACATGCATTACGTACTATACTTTACCTACTGCCATATAGTACATCAAAAAATTTTGGACAAACAGTCGTCTGATTTATAATTCTTGACAGTTATGTCTTCCGCTGTTGACGGCGATTACGCGATGATGACTGGCGGAATAAACGAAAACTGTGCGATTTGCTTACGATGCGTAAAGAGCTACTTACTGCGGCTGTATCTCGTGTGTTCTTGCCTACTTTTCTATAGTGGCTGTAGGTAAAGAGCTTCAACCACTATATATTCTCAACATACCTATATTTGACATGACATCTTTGATATATCTATATAATGTGTGATAATCAAATCAATTATCAAATCCCTGGCAAAAAAATAAACTTTTTTAAGTGTCATTCAACATAATAACACCACTTTTTATTTTCCGAAAATAATTATAACTATTTGATGTATATATATGAACCCTTGTCTGCTATAAATATGAAGAAAAAATCTGATATAGCAAAAAAAACGCAAACGTAATTTGCTAGTGATGAAGTAAGTTCTTGATTTTCTGATTTTTTTTCCATTTTCATCGCTCAAACTTCTTTTTTCGAGGCAAAAGCATTTAAAAGAACCAAATAAGATGAAATCGCTTGCCCTTACAGACTCTGCGTTTCAAAAAACTAACACGAGTCTCCAAGGAATTTTCATCAGAATCATCAAAATAATCATTTCTTTAGCTCATAATCTACGATCTCTATATCTTTATTACCCAGTAAACATCAAATCTCTGGCCGTCATCTGGCCCAGTACATGAAAGATCGGCAGATTGCTGGCCATGGCCAAGCTACCCAGATAACACGAAGACGTCCTGTGTACGTCCAGAGGACGTACATCTGGGACGTACAAGACGTCCTGAAAACGTCCAGTGTCGGTCGAAGACATCCACAGGACGTACTGGGGACGTCCATATCAAGTCTAAGTTTGGTATTTCATCGCCATGAATACCATAATCAACGAAGATTCGCCCTTTTTTACTCAGATAGATGAACAAGACATTTATACAGAGTAGAAAAATATTATTTTAAATACAAAATTTAAAAAAATCCTTCCTACTGGAGGATCGATCCCGCGACCTCTGAATTACCGAGCAGATGCTTTACCCACAACACTTATTGAATATGAGACTTACCTCTGTTCAACATATGCGAGTATAAGATGGAAACATATACATTGAGTGCAGAAACACTCCACCAGCTCATTTCAATGGAATTCGCTATGAAAAAGTCTGAATTTTCTGATTGGTCATATGAAGACCAGGACGTAAGACAATGTGTACATAATTTCATCTTCAGATATATCCTCCGAAATCTCTGAATCCAATAAAGAGGTAACACTCTATTTAGGATAAAAATAGATATGCGAACATTGCCAGATTTACTTCAATTTCTCCACATTGGTCACAAAAAAACACGTGATTCATTGTGACCTCTATTATCGAATTAATCGGCAGCTAATAATGAGGGCCCTTTTTATTTCTCCATTTGATCACATCTGGCAATGTTTTATTGTTATTGGAAAATAATAATGAATATAGAAAAAATGAAGACTAAAAATGGACGTCCTGAAAACGTACGCTCTGTACGTCCCAAAGACGTACGGCATGGTACGTTCTGAGGACGTTCATATTAGGTTCCGGGACGTACGGACCCGAATCGGACGTAATATGTACGTCGCCGGGACGTCGTGTGCTATCTGGGTATACCTACTTATAATTATTACATCAAAAATACGTTATTGTCTGTAAATTGGACGTTTCAAATACGTCTTTTTCTGGACGTCCCGAGTATGTCCAATAATGGACGTCCTCTTCACGTCCAGTGCATGCATTGGCAGACATGTATTGGCCCTGATGACGGCCTGAGTCTCCTATTGGTACCCAGATAACACCAACCATCGGCCCAGCATTTGTAACGCACACCTCTCCTGGCAGTTCATGTACTTTCCCGGCGTCGAGGTGTCCAGACGGCCGCCAGCTGGCCGTAATATACACTTTACCGGCGATTGAATTATTGACTCAGAATTGCTACAGCGGCAACAAATGTCAATGCACCATTGATGGGAGCACTCAGCCATCAACGTCTATGCGCTTGCAAATATCTGTAATCAAGGAGGATGAGTTTTTCGAGCACTTTACAAGTATCTGACCGCGAACTGAAAAACTTTGAATGCGCACAATTTGTAGTTCGCGGTCAGATACTTGGGAAGTGCTCGAAAAACTCATCCTCCTTGATACGGATTGCAAGCGCATATGCGTTGATAGCTGAGTGCTCCCATCAATGGTGCATTAAAATGTGTTGCCGCTGTAGCACACGGGAAGGCATTACATTCCGATTGTCGGCCGTTAGTTCTCAAGGTGATCGGTGTTATCTGGGTACTGGCCCATCAATGTTGACACGAATTTTTACCGTCCTGGCCAATTCTGGCCAGCATATTATGGGCCAGCATAAGACCAACCAAAATTCTTTGTTGGATATTCCAAGAATCTAAACTCTTCATGCAATATGACATATAATATATAACAATAATTTTCACTAATCGGGATACGTACTGTCAGTGTCAGAATTTAGTTGCGAGTTCGCTGTCAGTTTAAGACTCTAAACTTTTACTTTCATTCCATAGCGGAATTTGCATCAGGTAATGTCGTATCTATCAGTTACAAAAAATTCGGAAAATGATACCTAATTCGTCAGTTTTACCCTTGAGCCTTAGCCATAGATTATAACATAATTATGAGTCAATTTGACTCGACCAGTGATTGATAATCCGACTCAAGAGAGGCTATGAAATAGTATATTACACACCGAGGTGGGAAGAGATTCACCCCTGTCGTGAGATTAGTTAGTTAACCGAGACGCAAAGCAATATCGTTCGAGGTTAGCTATAATCTTGGTACAGGAATGAAACTCTTCCTATCGAGGTTTGTATAATATACTATTTTATATACAACCATCATATTTCGATCGAAATTGATAAATCTATGTTTCGTTCTGAACATACCTAAAATATTAATTGAGTGAGAGCGGGAAGTAGAGGTGTGTAATATGTGACTCTCCCAACCTTCATAGACGTTATAGTACTGACATTATATATGTATACAGGGTGTTTCATAATTGAATGCTGATCCTAAAGGGCGATAATCGTTGGATGATTTTAAGCAAAATTCTTCATGTGAACATAGGTCCGTAACAGCTTCGTTTCTGAGATACAGGATGTTGAAATTTAACAAAAAAATCAGTTATTCCCCAATATCTCTGGAACCGCTCTGGCTTTTTTCTTCAATTTTGGTACATGCTGAGTATGAATAGAAATAAATTTTTTCCATAATGAAGGATTTCTTAATTTCCATCAGTGGCGTCCCTGTTAACATACCCTGTCATATTTTTCATCAAAATAATGATACGCCACTGTCTTTTTTCCAAATGAATATTATTTTTGTAATTATCCTCTATCTTCTCATAAAAATGGTCTCTTGTCTTGTTTTCGTCCGGCGAACGGTTTTTGAGTTAAAAAATAAAATGCATTCATTTGCTTGTCCCTATTCGATTTTTACTCTTAGTCATAATTTCACAATTGTGGTAACCAAAAGATCTGAGCAATATTTTTATAATTTTATGGTAACTATTTTTAAGTATTTGTAATGAAGAAAAAAGCCAGAGCGGTTTCAGAGATATTGGGGAATAACTGATTTTTTTGTTAAATTTCAACATCCTGTATCTCAGAAACGAAGCTGTTACGGACCTATGTTCACATGAAGAATTTTTCTTAAAATCATCCAAGGATTATCACCCTTTAGGATCAGCATTCAATTATGAAACACCCTGTATAGTTGTAAATAAAATAGATTTAATCCTCTCTCAAAAATATTGGTACGTCACTGGTACGTACGTACATGGGCAGATGCAATTATCGTTGTATTGGTGTATCCTCATTTCACCTCTTCGTTGGCTCCCTCGTTCTATAGTCTATTCTACCGGCAAAGTTCACAGAATTATTGCTACCGGTTGTCAAACGATAAACGAAAGAAAATAATGTTCTCTTTGTAATATATTGTATAAGTACACAGCATGACAGCTATTTGTGAATCGTGATTCGCGAGTGATGATAACTGAGGAGAACAAACTCATCAAAATACTTACTTTCAAAGAATAACACGCATGAAGCTCGAGGAATAAACATTCCTAACAAGAAGCCTATATAATATACCTCCATGCCTACTGAAGAAAGTGAAGTAGAGTAGGATTAGTAGAAAGCAGAAAAAGTAAGGAAAGAAAGAGGATAGAATATAGAATGGTAAAATGGTTAGCAGTGCCGGATTTATACTCTTTTACGACGGGGGCTAACTATTACGATGCCGCCGCGCCGCCGCCAAATATTTAATTTTCAATTGTCAGTTTCAAAATTCAAATAATCCTTTCACTGCTTCTTTTACAGCATATTACAATAACATGAAATCATTATGTACAACGAATCAAATTATATTTACTTCACACGTTGAACATAACAACAAACAACAAATATTTTTTTCAGATGAAAACTAAAATACTTTTCTTGATTTTTGTGATGCAGTCTTCAATGGCATCATCAAAATTCAGATTTAATAACATGTCACTGTTAATACTTAAAATTGATAAGATATTCAATATATTCTCTACCATGGAATTCCTAAGGTAGTTTTTCACTCTTTTTGAAGTTGAAAATGACTTTCCACCACTGGCATTACTAATCATCAGGGATAGTAAAAAAATACTCATAATTGCCAATATTCAATGAATTAGGAATTTGTTGTGATTGTCCCTAAATCAACGCTTAGTCGTGTTCATATTTTGATAATCTATTTTTGAGATTCTGACTCTTTTTTTGGGGTATTGAATGTAAAAAAATATAAAACTTACCATTCCCGTCTTGAGATCGTGAAGTTCCCGGAGTTCTGTCGGTTCTGATTCTGTCTCTTTTGAATTTAGAAAAAAATTAATGTATTTCAGGTGATTTCTTGACAACTTCGTCTAACTGCTTTTGTTTATTGATCTTCTGCCGTTTCCAGAATGCACCACCTTCTTTTTGACTCATTTTTTTTTTAATTTCAGTTACCTACAATATTTATTTATTTTTAGTACCATAACCAACAATACCAACGACAACCTATTGAATATACTGAACTCTGATTTTGTGATTTTGTGTTTTGTTATTGAGTTAGACATCTTAAGTTAGACGAATCACGAAATTACCCCTACTCTACTGAGTAGAATGCGGTTTTTCTTCACATCATCAGATAAAAGTATGTACCGCCGCCGCTTTTGTATTGTACCCAAGACACAGCTGACGCTAGATTAGTGCATGTTATGATTTTCACAACAAAATTATCTCAACCAGTCAACGACTGTATATTGCTGCTTGCTTTTCCTCTTTTCTCTTTTTCTTTACCGCCTCTTGAAATTCACCGCCGGGGGCTGATAGTCCCATAGCCCCACCCTCTAAATCCGGCACTGATGGTTAGAAATCGCGATTGTTGAACAGTTGTAAATTTAAATTTACCGTATGCACGTATAGACGATAGATAGACCAATCAGAACGATTCTGGTCATTGCGGTCATAATCATGTCATAATGGAGGTGGTCCAAAAGGGCGCTATGATTCGCTGGTAGGTTCCACAGTATTTTCGCAAGAATATATTCGCGATAGAAAATAACATGTTGCCCCACCTGACGGCAACAACTTGAACACTTCTGAGCGGTTTGTTTTGATGATGTGACATGGATGTGACCAATAAGCACAAACAGAAAACAAATGTGAACTATTGTGAACAATGTGAACCAATGACAACAAAGTAAACAGGCCGCTCTGACAGCTTTCAAGAACACTGGTAGATGGCGTACGCATATTTTCTATCGCGAATTGAGAATGAACAGTTATATAGTCCATGAGCCGGCTGCAAGTAAACACATCATTGTATTTTATCGAACGGCACCTGTGCCAATATCACTATCATGAGTAAAATGATTGAAAAATGGCACTTTGTTTGCGCTAAATTTCACAATTGATAGCGTAATGGGAATGAGAATTATGCCATCTATATATCGGCATCATATACCAATTGAATGGTAGATCTCAAAACCTTAATTTTTTTTGCGATTTTTTTGCTACCGTTATTCCGGACATACTCTGCCGTCACGTGTTAACGAGTCGAAAAATAATATGCGATGAACCTGATTATCGATAACCGTTGGCCAATACTAATGTATTAAATTTTGCCAAAAATATAGGTATATATTTTTTTATATAAATTTGAGAGCATCAGTATATGTACAGGGTGATTCACCATAAATGCCCCCTCTCATTCTAGCTCAGTTATTTTTTAACAAAGAGTTATGTTTGATAAATTTTGTTCCTACTACATCAGAAAATACAGGGTGCTTGGAATAAATGATCTATAGGGTACTAGTTGATTTTTTTAAATTGAAATTGTATTTTTAGATTGTAGAGCTGATTTTACCAATACATCACACTTGGGGTCTAGCGGGAATGATTACAGAAATGTAGGGTGTTCAAAATAGAGATTTTTCAACTTTAGGATTTTTTATTGTGTCAAAGCTATTGATTATTGGTCAAAACGGCTTTCATGTCCCCTTCTCAACTTTTGATTTACTATCAACTGAAATTTAATAATTCGAACAGATACAGAGTGCAGGATTTTGAACACCCTATATCTCAATAACCAATCCCGCTAGACCCGAAGTATGATACATTGATGAAATCAGCTCTTCAGGAAGAACCTGAAAATGCAATGGAATACAGGGTATCCCATTTGAAAAAGTCCACTATCACCCTGTAGATCGTTTGTTCCGAGCACCTTGTATGTTCTGATGTAGTGGATAAAAAAATACTGAAAAATCATTACAGATTATTTTTCATATTTTGAAGTCGGTTCAACAATGAGTGAGCTAGAGGGGGGGGACATTTATGGTGAATCACCCTGTACAAAAAAATATGATCTTCTTCGAAATCAAATGTTGATGTAGAGAATCACACGTAAACAGACTGCATGCAATCATAAACGCTTATACAGGGCTATCAATGTGCAGATCTAGAAAAAATGTATGAATATTATAAACTTTAACACTGTATACAGTGTGGTCATTTAAGTGTGCAACATATGGGAATCTTTTTAATGAATTGCACAACCAAAATACAGATAGTGCCGAAAGTTGGTGCATGTTCGGTAATCATTCCAGGTGCACTTAGAATGGTTGCAAGTCAAACAGCATACAGGGTAGGTAAAAAAATATGAAAATTGCTCAAGAGTAAAGTACCCTCATTCCAGAGAATTCAGCAGAATGATATGGAAAAAAGTTGTTTACAATTTAAATTTATGCCTAAATACCAAAACTTGGACTCCTGAGACATTTATTAGGTTTTAAATGAATCATCTGAATCAGTACCACTTGAAATATACCTGTACCGATTTTCATCATCATAAAACACAGGGTGTCTGAAAAAACGAATCATCATTTTCTTCAAATAGGTGATCAGTGTAGTTCTGTGGTTTTTCTAAAAGGAAATAATCACAAATTATCATTGAGGATTATTTCAAATATACCTGTACCAATTTTAGTCAATTGAATATACGATGTGTCTGAGAAAAAAATTAAAAAGGATAGGTAAGCAATATTTTTCATCCTGATAATTCTTCACTCAAAATAAAAAGATGAATCAGGATCACTTGGAACATACCTGTACCGATTTCCATCATCATTAACACAGGGTGTTCGAAAAATCAAAGTACCTTTTTTTTTGAGTTGATGAAAAAATATTGCCTACTTTTTCTTTTTAATTGTTTTCTCATACATATCGTATTTTTGAATGATGAAAATCGGTACAGATATGTTCAAAGTGATCCTCAATAATAATGTGTCATCAGTTCTTCTCAAAAATACCACAATACTACATTTTCTGATCACCTATATTAAAAAAAAACATATTTCGTTTTTTCGGACACCCTGTGTTTTATGATGATAAAAATCAGTAAAGGTGTTTTTCAAGTGATCGTGATTCAAAATCCATCATTGTTTTTTTGTACTTTCTCAAATATGGGTCAATAAAGTTGGTCGCAGTTGGCCACGATTACAGTTCATGAGTAAAATCACTCTCTTGTTGGATGGACATTTCAAATACCCATTCAACAAAAAAAAGTTTCTTGAAATCGGTCAGATAATAACAATTTTACAGGGGTGGTAAGTCCTTAAGGTGGACACACTGTATATAGTTTGAACCTGAAAATCTGAATTACCATGAAAAATTATAGTTCTGTCTGGTCATTCCGGATCGCTCGTATACATAACCTACTTATACCTTGTAACCTTCCATCATTATTCATAAGAATGAAACGTACCTACTTCCGTTTGAATAGCAGTAGACCCTTGAATGATTATCCATCCAGTTATCCATTGAAAAAACTCATTACTTTTTCAGATATGGCTCATTTTGCCGAATTATGTAAAATACTGTTACTAGTGCTGAGTATTTCTACAACATCATCAGTCACGGTAAGAATTAATAAGATATCCACATATACATCGATTCTGCAAATTAATATAAACGTCATTCGAAGTCATTTGCATGCGTTCATTTTGACGTAGGTTTAAATTGTTTCATTTGGATTTCTCTGATATTTTGTATCATTAAACAACGCAACACTAATTTCGTCGCACCAGAAACATTTGCCCCTGTTTAAATAATATGAATATAGAATGAAAAATAGAGTTGAGTGACTGGCTGTATGGACCATGTCCGAATGCCAAAACGAAAAAAAATATTGATAATTTTTTTCTGCATTGAACAATCTGAATTAGGATCACATTGATCGCTAGCCCAGTCCTTCAGCTATAAGCTCGTACTTCTTTAAAACATGAAGTTCTTCATATAAAATCGCTACAGGGTGTCATCTGAAACTGTGCAAAGTTTCGAAATTTTCAAGAGGACCCCAAATGAATGAACAATTTGTTTTCCAACTTGGCAGCAGAGGCATGAAGATGAGACCTTGAGACATTTTTTGAATTGGCATCTTATCTCTTTAATCAGTCATAACTTTTTTCCTCGTCAACCGATTTTTAAAATCTGAGGCTCATTGTGGAGCATGAACTTCAGATGAAGAGATATGGAGATCAGAATCAACTCAAGATGAACATTACTGGAGATGACTCCACTTGGTTATAATGTGTATTTTCAGTAAGTATATCGACCACTCCTGCAAATTTCAGAATCCTAACTCAACCGTTACCAAATATACAGAGGTGCTTCCATTTGAATCATGTTCATCTTGAGTCAATTCTGATCTCCATATCTCTTCATCTGAAGTTTCAGCTTCAAAATGAGCCTGAGATTTCAAAAATCGGTTGCCAAGGAAAACAGTTATGACTGCAAAACCAAAAAGTTAATTTTTTGAGATCACTCCGTAAATAAAAGAGATGAGTAGAGTTAAAAAAAAGGTTTCGATCATTTGGGATCCATTTGAAATTTCCGAAATTTTTCACAGTTTCAGTTTGCGGTGCGACGAAGTTACTGTTGCGTAGTTTATTTAGATTTGTTCACAATTTTTTAGTGGACTCTGATGAAATCTTCAGGTTTTTCTCTAAAGCCATGAACATGTTGTAGCGGAACATTTTCATAGATACTATCGAAATCGATAACTTATCCAATATGCACTCAGTGATTATTTTTGTTGCTTCCCAGCGAGCAGAAAAACATCTCAGAGATGTTAAAAGTACGAGATTTCGAGACATTGAACCTCCACTGCGATGTTCTGTTCACACATGAATAGAACTATTATAGAACAGCCAATGTCCGCCGCAGGCGGCAATTATCAAGATGTCCTTGATATGTCACAAAACTACCTTCTCCCTAGTTCTTTTTAAAGCCTTTTCATGGACACAACAGAACATTTTCAACCGAGTTTTCAACGCGTCTTGCGCACATTAAATCGCTGTAAAAAAACCATTTTCGAGGTACTTTTCTGAAGCCTTTTGTCAAAATGAACTATTGCATTAGGATTCCATTTCCCTTGAATAAAAAAATGCATTAAAAATTGATTGAACATAAAAATATTTTCTTGATATGAAATTACTACACACAGACATATAATTGGAAATAGGTTTCCCAATTTTTGAAATGTTCACCACAATGCATAATTTTGCAACTGCGGTGAAGCTGTGTATTGATGAATTCGTATACTTTTATATATTGATTACACTGAGGCACCGAACAACACATCTTGCATCTGATGGTCATTATTACATTATTACTAAATAAGTCTTCTAACACAATAAACTTCACCAAATTCCTTTCTGTTCGTTAGCAGCGTGATGTAAGCGTGACACGCTGCAAACGCGAATGCCAATTGCGAACAAGAAGAACAAAATCTAAAACAAATCAGAATTCATCGTATTGTGATGTATTGAAGCATGAGACGTTGTGGTGGGGCAAACAAAGAAAGGGCACAAAAGAACAAAAACAATACTTTCAATATCCTTCTAAGACCTCTTTGGGAAGTGCATATTAGCCTCATAAAACATCCTCATGCCTACATTTCTAAAACATCCCAAAACATCCCAGGAATACCTCTCAGTAGACAAACAAAGAAATGCCACAGAAGAACAAAAACAATACTTCAATATCCTTCAAAGACCTCTTTGGTCAGTGCATATTACGTCTCAAAATAACATCTTCATGCCAACATTTTCAAAACATCCCAAAACATCCCAGGGATGTTTGTGCTCGCTGGGATTCAATCCCACAAAATAGTATGTATTTTGTGACAAGGGCAGAAAATGAGCTTTAGCAGCCCAAAACAACACAAAAAATCTCCAATTTCTCTCAATTATTATTGTTCTCTTGATTTCAAACTCTGATTCACAAAGACTCTTAATGACAATTTATGTGAAACGTCAAATTACTCATCACGAATGTTACAGTCCAAGGTGTCAAGATAGTGAAAAACGATAAAATCGTGCTGTTATGAGTTTTTCCTACGAGCTCCGGAAAAGTATCTTTTCCGTCGACTTCGTATTAACGACTAAGTTTAATGTATATGAAATCGTTCATAAATGACCCCTATTAATGAACGATTTGTCTATTAATGCACGATTTTTTTATAGGCAACCATACATACACCGCGTGCATTAATTGTTTATGCTATAACTTACGGAATCTGCATTTAAAACGCACGTTAAAATATCTCGATCATCAATCGCCCTCATTAATACACTAGTTGGTTAAATAACTATTTCCGCATGATTTTTCATTTTGAAAAATGTTTTTTTCCGTACTATTTAACTTTTTCGCATTATTTTTACTTTTCCGCCCGATTTCGGGAGGAAATACCATGTAACTGTTGCCACCAGAACGTACCCATAGCAACAGTCGATAGAAACTGACAGTAGTTGCAGTCAACAAATATAAGCATTTCAAGCGTCATTTTTCCGTGAACGTAATGGACAACTTAGGAAACTTTCAAGATCTCCCCCCGGAACACTAACCAATCAAATTCAAATAAGAAACGATATGTTCTTCAAGAAGCATCTGCTATAATACAGCATGCAACAAACACGAATAATTGCACTTTTAATTTCAATATTTACCATCGTTAATTTTCTACATAGTTATTGTTATTTAAATGTTCTTCAAATAAGTTTCCTATTATATCGATGAAAAAAAAATCTATTTCATTATTTTTCAGTGCATGAAAATATCGTGCGGAAAAGTTAAGGATATTTATGATAATTCAGAAATATGGAACAGTGTTACCTTTGCATGCATACCTACCTACACTCCATCATTATCACAAGTACCTACCTAATGTGTATAACCTACAGTGTGACCCATTTAAGATGGAAGCACCCTTATAAAACTTACATTTTTCAACCGATTGGAATGATTTTTTTTTGTTAGGTAGATATTCAAAAAATCTATTAGGACACCAAATATCATGAATAAATCTCCATTTCCAGGGCCAACTAATCTGATTTTTCAAGGTCAAAAATCTAAAAAAATTAATAGCGATTTTTTTACAAAAAATCTGACTACACCACTGCATTTGTGACATTTTCAAATGGGTAATATGTAAATTACGTTGAAATGCGTCAATCAATAAAAAAGTTATAAAAGGAATGAAATTTGAAAAATATGCCGTTTAAACAACCCATCAATTTTTATTACTGAACAGATTTCGATGTGTGACTGTGATCAGTAATATTTCAAGACATCCTGAATCCAGTGGAGTATACAGAATTTTCATAAAATTCCTGAACATGAATTGGTGGGTTGATTAAACGGCATATTTTTCAAATTTCATTCCTTCATAACTTTTTTATTGATTCACGCATTTCATCGTAATTTACATGTTACCCATTTGAAAATGTCACAAATCCAGTGGTGTAGTCAGATATTTTCTAAAAAAATCGCTAGTAATTTTTTTAGATTTTTGACCTTGAAAAATCAGATTAGTTGGCCCTGGAAATGGAGATTTATTCATGATATTTGGTGTCCTAATAGACTTTTTGAATATCTACCTAACAAAAAAAAAATCATTCCAATCGGTTGAAAAATGTAAGTTTTATAAGGGTGCTTCCATCTTAAATGGGTCACACTGTATATTGTCCTGGGAACGAATATTCTAAATTCAAATAATTATACATCATCTCATAGAATGAACTTCAAAGACAACTGTATGATTTGTTGGAGGAGACTTCTGAAGTTTTCTGAATTTCACTTGACTAATCTGAATTTAAATTGATTTTTTCTGAAATTCAAGTAACTTATCTGAATTACAAATTACGTAGTCTGAATTACAATTGACGCATTCTGAATTACAAATGACGATATCTGAATTTCAATTGATGCATTCTGAATTTCAATTGAAAAATCTGAATTACAACTGATATTTTCTAAATTTCAGTTGACGAATCTGAATAACAATTGATATTTCCTGAATTTCAATTGACTAATCCGAATTACATCTGACGTTTTCTGAATTCCATTTGAGAAATCTGAATTACAATTGACGCTTTCTGAAATACATCTGGAAAAGGTGTAGTTATTGTTATTTAAATGTTCTCCAAATAAGTTTCCTATTATATCGATGAAAAAAAAATCTATTTCATTATTTTTCAGTGCATGAAAATATCGTGCGGAAAAGTTAAGGATATTTATGATATTTAGAACTAACTAAATGATCCATGTATCTATTCTGTCTTATGTGTCAGTTTGTAGTATCATTATAAAATATTGTTTATTAAAAACCTTCTTTTTTTTTCATAAATAATATGGACAAAAACACTCGCAGGAAAAACTTTGTATCTAACTCTTGCTGAAAATGTCTTTTTCGCCCTTGACGACTTGCCAACTGCCGTAGCGTGCGGAAAAGTACTACTTTCTGCACTTGTTAGTTAATACTCATTTAACCAACTAGTGTACTAATCGCGTTTTAATATACGAGTTGGTTACAAAAGAATCACCCAGTAGCCTTGTTACTGACATTAGTGACATTTGACATTTGTCGAAATAATCAACATAGAATATAAATTCCTTGTGTTAAGAAACAGGGATTAAAATTTTTTCAGAAACTTGGAAAGGCGAACCCATTAACGGAAAATCTTCGATGAAATCTATATTTTTTATTTAAATGCAGATTCCGTAAGTTATAGCATAAACAATGAATGCACGCGGTGTATGTTTGGTTGCCTATAAAACAATCGTGCATTAATAGAAAAATTGATCATTAATAGGGGTCATCTTCATAAACATTAAACTTACTCGTTAATAGGAGGTCGACGGAAAATAACTATTTCGTAATCCCACACTGTTATTTTGATTTATTTAACGGGATTCAGATGACAATTGTGAAGTTAATGTCAATATAGCTTGTCAGGCTCTGTCCGTTAAGTTTATTTAACGGCCGGCGGCCGTTATGATATTACTGTCATATTGTTATGCTGTGCCATGACAACACGATGTTGGGATTTTTCTAGAATTACAGGGTCCGTGGAATGTTTTTTCCTCGGAATCAAAATGTAATCTTTCAGCGGGATTATGAAAAGTCTTGAAGGACACACGGCCAATACGCAAATGACGAATACGGTTGTTATAATCCTCGGCTACGCCTCGGA
The DNA here is from genome assembly GCA_918026855.4 of Phaedon cochleariae. NCBI lineage: Eukaryota > Metazoa > Arthropoda > Insecta > Coleoptera > Chrysomelidae > Phaedon > Phaedon cochleariae. The sequence continues at coordinate 7,036,310 of OU896710.1, read as the reverse complement.
TTACAATATTCGGTAATAACTATAGCAGGTCAAGAGACGATAGGTACATTACTTACAGTCACATTTTCAGGGTTTATATGATTCATTTTTGCCAATTTGTCGATATCCATTTCTGTGAGACGTGATACGCGTTTTTCATTCAGTTGCTATGCCAGTATCAAAGGTTGCGTCATCTATCACAGCTCCAACATGCTCGTGGGCTAATTCTACTTAAGAATGGGTGGAATCACATAAGGTGGAAACAAAAATTATTGTGATTGACCACGGAAAAAAAGGAATTGTTGAATCGAGCAAAATTTAATTGAATGGAGCAAATAAAAGTGTCATATATGCACGACAATATATAATCTTGAAATGAGTAAATCTATATCTTGTTTCAGAGCGAATTTGTAGTTTGAATCAAGTAAATAGTAAATATGTCTTGCATGAACTCTGGATCTTCTTCAATCAAGCACATCCATGAATTGTTTATAAAGAGATATTGAATTGACTCAAACAAACATTTTGTTTGATTCAAAATAACAAGATATTGATTCAATCAAATATTTTGTTGATTCAACCAAATATTTGGATGATTCAAAGAAATTTCAATGAAATATTTGGTTGATTGAATGAAATATTTGGTTGATTCAATGAAATATTTGGTTAATTCAATGGAATATTTTGTTGATTCAAGAGAAACTATATATCCATTCGACAAATTGTTTTGTTGAACCAAATTCAATATTCGGGAATTTTCTGAAATTTCACATCAATAGAATGAACAAAACTAGGAAACTAGTCGACTCCTAGCATAGGTCTTCAGTCTTTACTTCTCTTTAGCTGATGGAAAACTATTTCGAATTGCTAATCATCCTAAGTTCGACTTATCCTGCTGATATTTCAAACACGAAGAATCAGGCTTCACGTATATAATAAACTCGGGGCTGGCATAGACGAGGCGAAATTATCGCCATCTAGAGGCGAAAATTTAAGTTGATGTAGAATGAACAAAATATTTCATTGATATTACATATTTCGTTGCTCTATTCAAGCAAATGATCCGTTCGAAACGAGTTCATTGATACATCGGAATAAGACAACTTGTATGTTGTTTCAATGATAAATTCTCATCGAAATGATCATTGTTTGATCAAATCAACGAAATGTTTATAGTTGAATCAACATCGACATTATTTTGGATCGACATAATTTGTTTTTGAAGAAACCATATATTTTGTTGATGGAATTGATATTATACTGTTGATTCAATTAGACTACATTCTTGATTTGAACAAGCTGCTTCCATGGAATAATCATGTATCTGGTTGATTCAACAAAAAATTGCTCAGTCCAACAAAAATAACTCAAGCATAAATAATTTGTTGATGCAACAAATCCTTTTTTCCGTGACTGATTGACCCAGCACAAATCACATTCGAAATTTCATACTCCTCAGACAAAAATAGTTGGTTTTAATAAAATTATAGGGAGTAAACTATTCAACAACCTCTACTTCAAAAAAATGTGGACTGAATAACGAGTTAAAAGAGATACCTCAGTTTTCGATTATAGTAGATCCCTGTTGTTTGTCAATTTTTTTTTGGGTTCAATTGATTATATCATGTCTCCTGCGTATCACTCAACATGAGGAGTTTGTCACATCGTGAATGAAAAAAGAAAATTATTCAAATTTAATATAGGGATCAAGAAATAACTTTCAAGATTTTTTTCCGGAAGCTTGAAAAATCTTCATCATTTCTTGAGATATTCGTATGAGTATGAATCGACAATCAAACCATAAAGTATTGTCATGCATTCGAGTCTGTTGATTGTGTTCATTTCCTCTTCATATTAAATTTATATCATATTACTGATTTTTCAGGACGAAGAGAAAAAATATACTTACAGTGCCTTAGTGGTTGAATACTTCGATCAAGCAAATGATTTTTCTCCAGCCGAGGAAGTTGTGGGATCTAGAACAAATGACTACATTAAGCTTTTGGAAAATACCGGTCAAGTAAGCATAACAAAATTCAAAACTGGTGAAGGCTATACAGGGTAGGTCACGACGAGCTCTTCCACTATCTTTATATCGAGAATCAGTCAGGAGAAATCCATGAAAATGTGGGTGCTTATATACGCTCTTTTCATGCAGTGTTGCCGCTTCTACTAGAAAGAAATAGCAACATTGATATTTCGAATGGAACACCCTGTATTTTATGGCATTTTTAGATTCTCCCTGAAGAGCTAATTTCATCGATGTATCACACCTCGGGTCTAACGAAAATGATTACAGAGATATAGGGTGTTCAAAATCGAGATTTTTCAACGTCAGGATTTTTTTGTGTCGAAACTATTCATTATCGGTCAAAACGGCTCACATATCCCTATCTCGACACTTGATTAACTGTATCTGTTCCGATTGAATATCAGTAAATAATACATCAGGAGTAAGCTACTGGATTTATCTTTTAGGCTCCCTGATAGAAAAATTTGTTACACGCAGTGACATTTTGGGGCAAATCATCTGATTTGTCCCACTACAAATATATTGAAATAATACGCATATTTTTATTTCATAGAAACGAGGAGAGAAAATCTCAAAAAATCAAGTAAAATGAATGTACCACGTTCCCGATTAACCTACATATATATACATATATATTTTCTAAATTTGGATACTTTTTTCACTTGTATAAAAAATTACCATTTTCACTAATTACTAGTTCACATTTGAAAATACAGATTTCCCTGTTGATTTATTAAATATATCTAGTATCAAAATTAGTTAGTACCGAGACCTACATGACAGGACAATCGCAGGGGCGGATCCAGACGATGTTTGAGGGGGGGGGGGCACGGCTCAATAAGATTAGCGCGGAAGAGAAATTATATGGTGACCTTCTGGGACAAATGCTTTTTCATTCAAAAAATTGATTATCGTAAACATGAAATCTTTAGTTTCCTTTCAAGTATCGAAATTACTGGTGTAAAAAAACAAGTTTAAACTTTTATTCCATCAATATATGTAAAATTCTGTAATAAATCATATTAGATAGAAAAAGGAAATAAAAAAATATTTCTCTTGAAGAACTTGGGTTCAAAAGAGAATAAAACTATTTCTTTCAAAAAACAAAACAAATTAAACAGACAAAAATAAAAATATATAAAATAAAGAAAACCAATTCCAGTCTTCTATTCTTCTGCCTAGCGTATCTTTGGATGATATCATCAACATTCAGACTGCTGCAATTCAGGGCAGTTATACCATTGTTTGGTATATTTTGCTTAGTATCCCTCATTTTATTCCATATATACATTTCAGAAACGATCTTCTAAAAGGACATTTCATCATTCGTCCATGGTGATACCTCATATATTTCCTCATCTGTTTTATTTTTAGTTATTGATGGCACACAAAGGTGAAGGTTGGTCGGGATTTGGTCTATGAACCAGTCTCCCTGTTATTCTCGGCATCGAAAATTCAACATTCAGTTCTTTTAATTTCTGTTTGGCTTCATTCGAAATACTTAAATAGTATTTAGAATATCATCCCTTTTATTTCGAAGCGTCAGAAGAGTGATACTAACAACATCGTAAGCTTTTTTTTGGAGCAAATTACTGAGTGGCAGTGTTATCAAAAATATATTTGCCAAACAGCAGAGTGATATTACAAATTCGCAATTTCTCAGAGCTGTTGCGAAGTTTCTAGCTATGAAGATATAAACATTAATTTTTTCATTTATTCAAAATACCTACATTTTTACATATCCATGAGATTTCCGAGGGGGGGGGTCATGGCCCCATGCCCCCCCTGGATCCGCCCCTGGACAATCGGTACAATTGATATAATCGCCGCCATTCGCCGCTCTCGAGACTTTCGCGTGCCAATCGGTATGTACGCTTGATATCCGATCTTTCTGAATCGATGGGGGGGAATGTTGATATTCGATGCTTTGATTAACACTGTCTAGGTGTCTCCACTTGCAGCACGTTCCCACTGATTACCTGTAAACACATGAAAGCTGGTCTTAGCCTGTTAGATCTTTGTCTGTACCACATTAGAGTACGCTTGCGTCTCGATGTAGGGGTGACCCTCTGAGACTTGTGGCCCTAGGTCACAGTCTCAGAGCACTAACCTGACCTATTATGGTTAAGTAGGGTTGTTTTGGCATTGTGCTATTTCTCCCTCCAAAAGAAAAGAGCTAATGAAAACATAAGTGATTAGTTAGTACGTCCATAGGATATTCTTCGAGAATATTTGAATTGATGGAATAGTTATTCAATACTGAAAAGTGAATGAAAAATAATACACTAAATTATTCAATGCAGCGCTTCAAATTGCTAATTAATTCTTACACGAATTACTTTATCAACTTAGCTTTGACAATGCCAACAGAAACATTCATAACAAATGTTCAAATGATTAACATTATTCTCTGAACAAAGAAATCCTCTTCTCACAGTTGCTTTCAAGACATTACTAAGAATTTCTGGGTTTATACTATTGAATGCTTAGATGACACTGTCCCTTAGTTCTCCTTAATTATCAAGGTTATTTGCGTAAACAAAGTTTTTGATATATCCCCAAAGAAAAGATCCAGCTGTGTCAAATCAGGCTAACGCGCCGGCCAAGGAACTGTTGAATGAATACCGTTCCATTTTTTGGGAAATTGTCTGGATAACAACGCACGGACTTCTCTGGAATTATGTGCCGGAGCAGCATCTTGTTGAAACCAACAGTTCTGAACTTCCGCAATCGGAATAAATTATCCAGAGCTTCCTCAAGATGATTCTCAAGCAAATTTCTATAACGTTCGGAAGTCAATGTTTCATGGTAAATAAAAAGACGGTGTTGGTGTCTCGCTGTTTTGTATACATGTTCATTTTCTCGTGACCAAGAATGTGTATTTTTCTATTGAAGATACCATTATTGGTGACCATCATGCTTCCATCAGTTCACATGATTTTTCGAGAGAAATCTTCAAAATTTTGACATTTCTTGGTATATCACTCACAGAATGTCCTGCGTCTTTCGTCATCGCCTGGTCTTAGCGCTTGACATATTCTGAATTTTCGTTTCCGCAAAATAAAATGAGTTTTTGATTGGAACCAGTTGATATGGTATTAGTGTGTTGACTAATTTTCCTTCAAAATAAGTGGAACTGATGGCATTTTTCTCTTGGAATTTCGAAAAAACATCATCGTCATCAAAAGTTGCTATGAAAAAGTATTCTCAGTTTTTCTGTATCTCTAATAATAACGGAGAGGAAAAAAAAAGATATTCAAAAAATTCACTTTTTTCGAAAACTAAAAAAATTATTGATATGAGCCTCCGAATGCGCAACTTTTTCCCCATTCAACCGACTTCGTATCTCTTACCGTTTTTCGAGATCCCCATGCTGTGCAACCTTATCTTGGACAGACTGTATATCCCTGGCATGTTCATGAATATTCCCAATATCCAAAAATAATATTCTATGAATATTCATGGAATATCTGGTGCTGTCTGGGACAGGATGTTGCTTGTGCAATTTTGGGAATCCCACGATACGTGCTGTCTCGCAGGAAGTGGACATCGTGGTGTTCCCCGAATCCACCCTTATTCCGAAAAAGCACGCGCTGGCCCTCAGTAGCGAGGTCCCGAAGCCCTTCTGAGAGGTCATCTGAACGAGTCTTTGAAAAGAGATGTTCTGCAGGTCTCCAAAGTAGTTACTTTCGAGCTCATGTCGTTCACTGACCCCTTTGTATACATACCGATTCGACCTTCAATTCTTACCTCCTACCCATCGTGGCAGAAAAATCAATGATCTCACGTCCATCTCTGAACGTACAATGGACGTTCATTTCACGTCCATAAACCTTCAGACTGAAAATGATTTCAGATAGTTTTTTCAGTTTGAACATTTCTTTATATAATCATTCATTCTTCATCCATGAATACTTGAACTTAGAATGGCCGTTGAATGGATATCCAATGAAAGTTCAATTTGTATCATCGAATGTCCCTAACAACACGGGATCTTGCTGGTACATCCCGCTAAGGTCCTACAAATGTCCCAATGTTTCAGACTTAGGTACGATATCCCAGAGATGTTTCTCTTGGGACATCCATCAGATGTTTTCATTGGATGTTCTAGAAACATCCCATTTGATCTTTTTTTTATAAACAATATCATGGTTCCATATCTGCTAATGATGATTGACATGATTGAACAGTTCAAACAATTGTGACATTTGAAAATTCGAAAAGTTGATAAAAAATGGAAATCAAAACTGTATTCGTACATATATACTTATACCTATACCAAAGCCGGCTAATTTCATCGATAACAAATTGAAATAATTTCACTAAATATTCGTCAATAAGATTACCAAGTACCTGCTTAACTTCATGAACCATGTGATAAACGACAAAATCAAAATATATCTCTTCAGCATATTTATTGCTGTATTTATTTGTTATACCAGCCGATAGATGGCGGTACAACTACGTTGCTAAGAGTTACTAACAGCCGTCGGCCCAGCGCCAACAAATATGAGCCTCAAACAGCTGTTCTCATCTTCCATTCGTTATTGGACCGCACCGACCTTATATTTTCGTAGTCGGATTGTTACTTGATATCTGGAAATAGGTCGGCCATTTTCTTGATTTCAGATCGAAAATAATTCATACCGTGTCATCCATTACTGTCATCAAACATAAAACATCCTATATAAAAGTTTCTTTAAGATGTTCCATATCAAGTACCCTGAATGTCTCTGGTACATCCCGTATCATCCCACAAACATTCTGATGGGATGTTTGTGGGATGTAAGACATCGCAAATGCTGACACGGGTGTTGCCAGCAACATCCCAAGAATGTCCCAAGGAAAATAGGGATTTTCCAGAGATGTTCCTATCATCCCATATGGATGTTTCTACGACGTCTTACAGATGTTATTGTGTTATTAGGGGTACGTCTGTCTTTTTACGTTCAATTGATGTTGATCAAATGTCCATGAGAGTTGAGTCCTTGAGGTGACATAAAATGAATTCTCAACGGACCTCAATTTTGGAAAATACATTGTACTTCCATCTTTATGATAACATGGATAGTTGGACATTAGATGGACATCCACTGTACCGGGTGATTCAATAAGGTAGACGAGGTACTGTATTTGAGGAACTTATAATTCTACTAACAAGGTTTGAATGAAAACAGGAAGGTTTGGTGAATAAAATAAAAAACCATTCATGCCATTCTGGATCTTATCGCCCTCGCTAGCGGGGCGTGTTTTCATGAAATATCAGTTTCTGAGATAAGGTACTTCGTCGCACCCTTACTGAATCACCTGGTACATACAATTTGAAGCATCCAATGATCATCCATGTTTGTACGTACATTGGATGTCCATTCAATGTCCATGGACGTTTGGAATTGGAATGGACCTGAAATTTGCTGTGTGGAGGTATGTTGTGAGCGCTGTGAGAACATTACCCTAACAACACGAGTACGTCCCAGGGACGTCCTTCATTTTCTACGAGGACGTCCCTGGGATATCCTGTGTCGGGACATGGTACATACTAGGGACGTCCCAGGGACATCCGCTTTCCACAAAAAGAGGCATCCTAGGGATGTCCTTCTGGTACGTCCCTGGGATGTACCAAGTACGAAGGAAGGATATCCCTAGGACGTCCCGAGAATATCCCAGGGACATCCCTTCGACAAAAGAAAAAAATGTGGGTCGAGTACGGATTGAACCCGGGACCTTTGGCTTATCAGGCACGCATCTTACTCCATTGGCTATTGAGCCTCCTGAAGATTTATGTACTAAACAGATTTATAAACAGGACTTAACTACAGAAACCTGAATAAATACAACTTTGTTAGGATTTGGGAATAATTATTATATCATTCTTGGGTGTTTAAAAATGAGGGGCATTATGCATGTACGATTTCTGTTTGCGAAAAATGATAATTTCTTAAGAAGTTCTGAAACTTTATTCTTTATTTTCATTACGATTATTTTCCGGAAGAAAAACAAACATTTTCAAAAAAATGCAACTTAATACTTTGATGAAATTCAATGACTCTGATGTGAATGGATATCAGATATTCCAGGGACACGAATAGGATAATCTAGGGATGTACCGGGCGGGATGTCCACTGGACAACCACTGCGCGACATCCCCTGGATGCCCCAATCATGTCCTTGTACCGCGGGACAAAAAGGGACGTACCTAGGACATCCCTGTGTTGTTAGGGTAATAGAATATTCTGTGCTGTCTGGGGCATCGTACACAGGATGTTGTTGTGCAATTTTGGGAATCCAACGATACCTGTTCTATTGCAGGAAGTGGACATCGTGGTGTTCCCCGAATCCACCCTCATCCCGAAAAAGCATGCACTGGCCCTCAGCAGCGAGGTCCCGAGGCCCTTCGAAGAGGTCATCTGCAACTCCACGAAAGACAAGTACCAGCCCTACTTGAAGCGGTTCTCGTGCGCAGCCATCGAATTCAACGCCACCATTATCATCAATATGGTGGAGAAGGACGTGTGCCTGGTGGGCAGTTGCGGGGGCTCGGGGTTGGCTTATTACAACTCGGTGGTGGCATTCAACGAGAAGGGTTACGTGTCAGGAAGGTAACTTGTGATTCAGATCAGTCAAATGTAATCAATCAATCAATCAACTTTATTATTCCCTAATAGCACACAACGTCCTAGGGACGTCCCTATTTGGTACAATTCACGTCCGAATGTCCCGAACCAAAAATAAGTGTCCTTGGGACGTCGCATCCCGTACATCTCATGCAAAGGACGTCCAAGGAATGTCCCAGCTGGTACATCATTTCAAAAGTCCTAGAAATAGCATCCCTTAGACGTCCCACGTGGTATACATATTGTAGAATGTCCATGCAAGGACGTCCTTGGCATGTCCCTGATTGGATATGATTTTAAACGTTCCTTTAGGGACATCCATCGCATGTCCCCAGTAGTACACATTCTGGCATGACTTCAGATCTTATATAATTAGACAACCATGGAATGTCCCTGATGGTACATTCCTTCAAATATCTCTGCACAGACGCCCATAATATTCCCAGGATCGTATAACAATCGAAATGTCCCTTAGGGACATCCTTTGAATGTCCCTTAGGGATATCCGTCGGATGTCCCAATTGGTACATGAACTGTACTCTTCCAATGTCCTAGAAATAATGTCCTATATGGACGTCCCAGTCGGTACTTTCAATATGTTGTCCCTGCGAGGACGTTAACTTACACCTCGCCGACGAATAATTGCTCGTAGGCTATAAGAACTCTTCGTCAATGTCCTTCACGTAAGTCCATTGGACATCCTTGGGAAACTTTTTGGGGATCTTCTACGGACCATCAACTCAACTGGATGTCCTAATCAGTTATGCAAGATCTGGTCCTAGAGGGACCCAGAAAAATTCAAATTCGAGAATAATTCGTACGTCCCAGGGACATCCTATGGACATCCAATTGATACCCCTTAGCGTTGCTGATGGGTTGTCCTATTGATGTCCTAAGGATGTCCTCTGTAGTGGTTGATGAGGAATACTGTAGGATTTAGGAATTCAATAGTTGTCCCAGGGACATCCCTCAAGGACGTCCCTATTTGGTCCTCAAGTGGGACATTTGTGCGTCCCACAAACGTCCAATGGACGTCCACGGTACCAAATTCGAACGTCCTGTCGGGACATTCAGGACGTCCTCAGGATATCCATAGGACATAAGTGTGTTATTAGGGTTATTTAAGAAAGAAAACTCGAAGTCGTCTCCACAAGTTTAATGTTGAAAAGATGCAGTCAATCCTGTTTCAATAAGTTTTGAGACATGTTTTGGCCATTCGAATGGCCATCTTCAGTCAAATTAGTACATGAAAGTGTATGTGGAAAATTTCAAGACATCGTGAAGGCGAGAAAACCTCATCTTGATACATAATCAATTAATCAATTTGAAAAATGGTGTTTAAATTGGGTAATTTTGAAAAGGAGGCAAAAAGCCAATCCCTCAATGTACTAATTTGACTGGAGATAGCCATTCGAATAGCCGAAACATATCTCAAACCTTGTATCTTACGTAATCGTTGGGTAAGGATCCTGAAATTTGCTGGAGCGCGAGATATACCAAGAAATGCACTCTATGACCAAGTGGGGTCATCTTCAGTGATATACACTGCTCGCCAACATCCATGGAACCACCCCAATTTTCCGGAAAATGATGATTTGAATAATCAATCAAACATACTCCATCGTACGAACATTTTCACTTTTCAGTCCTCCTGGATTCTTTATAAAACAATTTGAATAAGATCTGAGGAGCATGCACGGAATTTCTTTCTAACTAACTTGGCAACAGTGCGCCATCGCTTCTTCCGAATCTCTACGCGTCCCACACATTCCGGTACATTGACGGTCTGTTGATGTACGGTTCTGTCATTTTACGAGTCTGCTATTTTACGGGTTTGGTTTTTTACGATTTTTCTCATTACGCGGTCTTCATCCGTACGATTTTGGACTTTTACGGGTCGGTAGTTGCACGATTCTGTCAATGTACAAGTCTGTCGTTTTACAATTCTGCCCTTTTACGGGTCTGCAGTTTCACGGTTCTGACTTTTTACGGTTCTGCAAGTTTGACAGTTTGGTGTTTTACGAGTCTGTCGATGTACGGGTCTTGCGTTATACGGATCTAGAGTTTCGATAGTCTTTGCTCTTACCAGTCTGTCATTGTACGGATCCTTCTTTTTACGGGTGTCAAATGTCAACGGTTCTGTGTCGATACGTTCTGATGATGTATAAGGATCCGCTATCAACCCTTTCAAGTTAATCCGTTAAACCGTATTTTAATGTGGATATTGTGCCTATTTTCCGAAAATTAAGGTTTATCGAAACTTTCCACTGGTAATTTTAATCCTTCAGGTTGTAGGATATACAAGGTGTTTTTGAAATAAGTGCACATATTCAGTAATATAATACAGTCTAAGGAATATTCCCATAATATCAGATTTTTTCTAATTCTTCTAATTAACGAGAAATTTTATCCCAAAAATTGAACAAAATACGAGTAAAAAATCAAGTACGCAACTTTAAAGCAATTTAAATGATTGAACTCCGCGTGATTGTGCCTACCGCATGGAAATTTGAACAGAGGTGGCGTCAGATTTGCTACAGTGTAGAACTTTGGGTGGACGGGTCTAACCTCAAATTCTATTTTGATCCCTGAATTTTTCTTATTAGTGTCATTCGATAGTACACGTCGAGCTTTCTCAGTGTTTGAAATAATTGCGCTTATTTCAATGCCACCCTGTATATGAGTTTAGGCAAGCCAATGTTATTAGTTTATTTCATTGCACCACTATTTCACCTGATGAAACTAGTGTGTTAGCGAAACATGTCGTGTGACTAAGAATTTTTGTGGAAATCTTATCGTTTGTGAAGTTTCCACATTTGCTATGGATTTCTATCAAGTAACGGCCGAGTCAATTCAAAACATGCATTAATTGTTTGAAATAAACTCTGAAACAACATGATCAACCCCTTCATGTGTATATTTCAGATATAGAAAATTCAACCGATTTGGAGAACACCACCTCCAATCGACTCCGGAAGTAGACGTAGTGGCCATCACGACAAATGATAACGACACTTTCGGCATCTTCACTTGTTTCGACATTTTATTCGGCACACCAACATTGGAGTTGATCAAAGAACATGGAGTCAAGAACATAGTGTTTCCGCATTGCTGGTTCGGAGAACTGCCATATCTGACAGGTGAGATAAAAAATTGATCAAGTGATAACACTGTAGGTACTGTAGTACTAGTAAACCAGATCTCACAGAGAAGAGATGATCCTATAATTGGTATTCTATGCCTATTGAAGAATTCTCTCATTGTTCACTTATAGCAGAATGATTTCACTTTATAAAAATATGTTCTCATAAGATCGTTCTATACCTAACCGTTCTCACAACTGACATCATGTAACAAAATTGTATAGTTAATCACAGTATTATAACACTTATCGAAGACCTTTGGCACGATATAATCATACTAGGGTACACTGTTTTACCACTAAACTGATTTTGTAACGGCTTGACACGACGTCTTTCGCTAATTATCTTAACATCCTCAGGAAAAGATTCAAGATTTGCCACCCGGTTTTTACTACTTAATGGTAATGAAATTGTTATTTCAGCCTTTCAAGTTCAGCAAATGTTCACTCAAGAATATAACGTGAATTTCCTCTCTGCCGGATGCAACAATCCCAGACGTGGTTCCGGAGGATCCGGTATATTTGTTGGTGAGTTTTTTCAATGGGTCTTCCCAGTCATCCCTAGAAAAAAATATATCTCGACACATATGGCTCTGGAACACCTTAAATAATTGTTTGATTTTTTTTCTCATCAATTTATCCTATAAATAAATAAATAATGAAAACGCCGAAATCAACAAGCGTAAGTAATTTGGATTGGTTATAATATCCTAAACTTCTCGCAGGTGCCAATAGTATGCACAATAGACGTGACAATTTCTCGATTTTTCTGATTCAGCATATGATACTGATGCATGTAACAGCAACTGAACTGATACCTACCTAAAATTTCGTGGTACCTACTGAATAATTATTGCATTTCATAATTAGTTAAATGAGTGATATCTGTTCGTGGATTCGTTAAAATCCCGTTAAAATTACAAGTGAAATTCCATTTTGTATTGAAAAACAATTCAGATATTCATGAAATTCAGTTCTGAATTCCTTCCTGCAAAGTAGTTTCAAGTTTTAAAGTACCTACTCACCTAGGTACCTATACTTATACCCATCTGCCATAGGGAAAGGAACACATTTTGAACCAATCTATGCTAAATTAGCTCACATGTTTCTATTTCTTATTCAAGTAACACTGCCTTTTTGTCAATAGTATGCGCTGAATGAGGTAGGTATTTTAACTTGGCAACATTCGGTTAGCACCAGTTGCTTTATATCTTTCTGTTGAAGACATTATTCACTTATTCATTTATTTTTTTATTTCTTGAAGAAATAACTTCCAGGCAGAATAGGCTCTGGTATAAGAGAGTACATAATTAAATACCCATAGGTAAACATTACATCATTCAAAATATATCAACAACTGTAAATTGGCAAACAAAAGAATAATATTTGTAGAAAAACCATAGTAAAATGGCATGATTAATTTTATCCAGTTTGCTCAGAAATAATCAGTTTTTTTTTCTTCAATTTTGAATGTACCTCTCTATATTTCTGCAATTTTTGATATTGCCAGGTACCTAGTTTATTGAATTGAGTTAAGGCTGAATGAGTGAATATTCTTTGTCCCAGTATATGGAGCTAGCGGCGTCAAGAGAAACAAGTTATATTGTCTAGTTTCATGATTATGAATCTCAGAATTCCGTATCAAAATAATATTTGACTTCAATTTTTTATTTATGATATTATATGATATTGTAAGAGTTTCAATTCTATATATTTAATCTAACGAATACGTATTTGTTATATCATACAATTGATTGGTTGGTGTATCAAATACAATACTTTTAACGATTTTCTATATAATGTTGACACTTTATTGAAATTATTTTTTGAACAAGATCCCCGAACATTTATTAAATAGTTGATACGACTCAGTATATGAGAGTAGAGAATCATGTTTGCAATTTAAATATCAAGTTTGGGACATCTTCTCAATGCACCAATAATTGGAGATAGTTTGTTTGTCAAAACATCAATTATATTTTCCGGGAATGAATACTTGAGATAGAATAATATACGACTGATCAATTTGATGATTATAACAATTAGTCAACATCATGACTCAAACAAACTGAACGGAAGGGGAAACCATGTGGATAGTGTCTTATTGTTAGATGCCTGTATCACATCTTATCCTAGCTAATCTTGAAACTTATATTTCACAGTTCAGAGTAAATTGAAAGTGATCAGAAGTGAATCACCAATTAACCAATTGCACCATCTTGCACATGAGATTGATCCAAGGGTTTTATAGAGACCTCTAGCAACAGTGGCGTGCTTTCCAGCCGTCACAAATCCCAACCAATCAAATTGTAAGGAGACACTGATGTCACAGCTCAGTAGCGTTTGAATTCACAGGTATTGAAATAGTATTTTCAATAGTGAATAATTCATTTGTTGTTTGACATTGCCGATGAATATATATGTGGTCGGGATAATGTTTTTGACTTTCCTTCATAACATTATAGCGAAAAACGGTAGAATATTTCACGATACTTGCTATGTAATACAGAGTGATAATGAAAAACATATGAATAAGACCTGGAGAATGCTTTAGGTATACTATCGGATAGCAACCAATAAAAAAATAACGGATGATAACGACGATGATAGTGAAGTGAAATTTGGTGTAAGCCAAAATCCTCCATTGTTGCAATTTTGACGTCATCTACTAGCAGATTTTCATGCGGAAGGCACAGTCACGCTGATTCAATCAATTATCTTCTAGTGAATTTCCATTACAGTTGCTTTACTCCGTCAGCTTCTATGTAAAATAACGGAGTTCGTGTCCTGTTTAATTGAAGGAATACATTTTTTCAGGTAGATTCGAAATGATCGATTGCATAGGTAGCAATTTTCAAGTTTCAACTGCAACTTCAACTATGTGGCCTTGAGCTCTTTCTGCTCGAAATTGACAAATATCATTACTAGCCATACTAATGACAATTTTGTTATTTGTTGTGACTTCAATATTCCCTCCATACATCAATGGCATTTTGATGAAATCAATAATCTTTGTACTCCTATAAATTATACTGATGTAAGTATAAGTAGTAATTTATTAATCGATACAATCATTTAACTAATTCATCTGGAAATACACTTGACCTTGTATTCAACAACTGTGGTTACTTACGAAGGTTACAATTATGCCAATCGCCTCTGGTTCGTGAAGATAAGTTTCATACTACCCTTAAATTTCTTTTGAAATTATCTTATAATATTGACTCGACTCGTAAACTGGAAAATAAATTTCATGCCTACAACTTCAATAAGGCTAATTACGACTCTATTAACAATTTCTTTTCTGGGATTGATTGGCATAATATCTTCCTGGGAAAAACTGTTGATGGTACCACTGATCTTCTATATTCCAAAATCAATAGAGCCATAGATTAATTTGTTCCCAAAAATCCAATTATTTGTAAAAGATTCCCTAGTTGGTTTTCTGTTAGCACCATCAAGGTGGTTAAATAGAAGAATAAATATCACTCAAGATGGAAAAAATACCATAACGACATGGATTATCTCACCTTCCAAATGTTACGTGGACGTTCTAAATATTTGATGGAACTTGACTACAAAAAGTTCATAGATTCATGTGAGAAAAATATATCATCCGATCCCAAACACCTTTGGCAATATGTAAAGACAGAGAACTCTTCTAGTAGAAAAACATCTATAATAATTATCATCGATGATATTGTGACGGATGGTCAAGCTATTTCTAAAGTATTTGCTGATCAATTCCTATCAGTTTTCAGTGAACCTTCGAAAAACCAAGGAAATAGGACATCTAGTCGTTTTAACATCCAAAATATGAATAACTGTTACATACCAGAAAACGTAATAAAAGCTAAAATACAATATCTCCCGAATAAGGGCCCTGGCCGAAGGGCATTTTCCAAACGCCTGGAAAAAAGCATTCGTTATTCCAATTCATAAATCTGGCCAAAAACAGTTACCTCAGAATTACAGACCAGTGTCCAAATTATGTATATTAGCAAAAGTATTCGAAAGCATTATTTTTGATTATTTGTATCATGATGTCATGAACATTTTGAATATACAACAACATGGATTTGTCAGAATGCGCTCTGTTGAAACAAATTTATTCGAATATACTGAATATATTTTAAAAAGCTTGAACAGCCGAATTCAAGTAGATGCTGTTAACACCGACTTCAGCAAAGCTTTTCATAAGATCGATCATACATTGCTGGTACAAAAGCTGGCTGATGTTGGTGTGACCGGCTCCCTGCTGAATTGGTTTCAAATCTTACGTAAGTAATCGTAATCAGACAGTTTGTATTGGTAATTATCTTTCAAGATCAGTCAATATAACGTCGGGTGTTCCTCAAGGCTCACATCTAGGTCTCCTACTTTTCAATATTTATATATATGATATCCCCGAATGTTTCAAATTCTCGTATTTCCTTATGTATGCTGACGATCTTAAAATATTTCATACAGTTTCACACTTGAAAGATTGTATGCTCATTCAAAGAGGACCTTGATCGCTTCTCAGAGTACTGCAGAAATAACTCCCTCTTCCTGAATCTCAACGAATGCCATCAGATGACTTTTAGTAGAAACTTTAATTTAATTCATTATTCCAAATTTTTTGGGATTTTCTCTCCTCGTTTCTATAAAATAAAAATATGAATATTATTTCAATATACGTGTAGTAAGGACAAATCAGATGATTTGCCCCAAAATGTCACTGCGTTTAAAGAATTTTCCTATCAGAGAGCCTAAAAGAAAAATTCACTAGCTTGTCAGTGACAATTTGTATTGAAAAATTTTTGGGGAAGAGAAATAAAGGTATATAGAAAAAATATCAAATTTTCACTTATCTTTGGACGTTTCGGGACCGATTCTGCTCCCGTTTTCAACATGAAGAGATTTTTTCAATTGCGAAGTCGTATAATATGTCTTGAAGCTTTTCAGTTTTCAATGACAATTGGTGACGTTGGCAATCAAAGGAGTTACAGGATGTTTTCATTAATCAAGCTTGAATTTACCATTTTTATGTTCAGATTTTAGTAGTGAATACCATGTTCTGTCTATATCAACTGAACAAGAAGCAATGCTATTGTCTCCGTTCAGAAGAATGCAAGCAGATTCCTTGATTTTTCTCTTCTGGTTGTTATCTTCTTTTCCAATGATTTTAATATTATTCCACTCTGCCATATGTTGTCCGTCTTCAGTAAGGATATGTTCAGCTAGTTTCGATTTATCGATGTTTTTTTTCTTTATATTGTACTTATGTTCCTTCGTCCTTACTGAAAGAGGTCTCTTGGTTTCACCTGATAGGAAAATTCTTTAAACGCAGTGACATTTTGGGGCAAATCATCTGATTTGTCCTTACTACACGTATATTGAAATAATATTCATATTTTTATTTTATAGAAACGAGGAGAGAAAATCCCAAAAAATTTGGAATAATGAATGTACCACCTCCTCGATTAACCTACAGACAGTATTTAATTTAATTACTCATAACTATACCATGCAGGATCATTATCTCCACATATATAGTGAAGTGAAGGATTTGGGAATTATTTTTGATTCAAAAATGACTTTCAATGAACATATTTTTTATACCTTTCTAAGAAAGCGAACAGAATGCTAGGTTTAATTTTGAGAACAACGTATCCTTTCAAAGATTATAATACCTTGCGTACTATTTTCATGTCATACGTGAATAGTCTGCTAGGCTTCGGCTCAATCATATGGAATCCCTATTATATAATATTCACCAAACAAATAGGAAGTATTCAGAATAAATTCATTGCTAATATCAACGAAAAATATTTCAAAAACACGCCACAAAATCACTTAGAAATTCGAAAACTCAATTTGATTAGTCTTGCTGACAGAAAAGCTATCGCCGATCAAATACTCGTTCAAAATTATAAATGGAATCATTCATTCCTCATCTATAAATAACTTGATCCATTAGAACCACAATATTCCACTCGCTATTATAACTTGTTCCATACATCCATATACCGAACACAAATTACCATCTCAACTCCCCTTTACATCATGCTTGAAAAGTTATAACTCCATTTCAAACATAATAGAGATTGATATTTGTTTCGAATCTTCAACAATTTTGGTGAACAAACTCAAGAAACATTTTGTTCCAGCATCCAATTGATGATATATTGAAAAATTTTCTTTTTCATATAAAATATATAAAATTCTGCATTGTAATGGAATTGAATTCCCAACAACATGACATATTTAGTATACCTATATGTGAATACTGTCACTGGGTTAGAACCTGATGTTTGTATTCCTGTTTGTGTAAATAAAATAAAATAAATTAAAAAAAGTAAAAAAGACAACGTGAATGGTGAAGAATCCAGAAATAATTCAACTGAATAAAAATAAGATTGATTGATTGACTGATTAATTGATTTATCTACATTGCCACTGGTGATTTTTCAGGAGATCAAGGTCCATTAGCAACTCATATAGTAAGTGGCGAAGGAGGTACAAGGGGTATTCTGAGAAGAGTACCGAGACCAAATATTTCGAATAATCCTTTCAGGGAATTTGCCGCAGTCGTCGAGGACATTGAAGCTGTTGCCAAGGAAATGGATAATTTTCATCTGATCACCGATTTATCCATGAGCAGTAAGTATATACAGGGTGAACCTAAAAGGTCTTCACCGAAACTTACCACATACCTATTCCTCTGACCAAGACAATTTTATAAAAGCAAACTTACCTCAGTACAAAGTTGTTTAGTTTGGGCGCATGACGGCTCTGGAGTCACAATTTTCAGATCGTTTTGGCTTCATAACTTTGAAACGGCTTATGAGATTTCACTCGTATTTGGTACGTTGGCATGGTCATGGTTTCGACAAAATTTGATTTGTAATAATTCAAAGTATCAGTCAACACTAAACCGAATAACAGATATTTCATGAAAATTATTAAAATTCACATCATTTATACGCATACAAAGATTCATAAGACGAAAAAATTGAAATGTGCCGTCAGCTATATTATGTTGTTTTTTTTTTGTGCTGAGTAAGCCAGAGCCGTCTACCGCCCAGACTGTGCAACTATGTACTGAAGTGAATTTGCTTGTATTCATTTATTTCATTATCTATTTCACGCTCACTAACCTAATATTTTCCACGTCTTGTTCCTATACCTGGCACTGGCGCGGTATTTGCCATTAGAGCACCTGGCCCATACACAAATAGGCCACTCTGTGGTTGTATTTATATCGTAACTACAATTCGAACATCCTTGAAAATTGAATAAACCTGATCTGTTAATGCAGGTAGAATATTCTCACCACACGGATCATTTCCCAGATAGCACACGACGTCCCGGGGACGTACATATTACGTCCGATTCGGGTCCGTACGTCCCGAAACCTAATATGGACGTCCTCAGAACGTACCATGCCGTACGTCTTCGGGACGTACAGAGCGTACGTTTTCAGGACGTCCATTTTTAGTCTTCATATTTCCAATATTCATTAATCACTCTATATTTATTATATTCTCCAATAACAATAAAACATTGCCAGATGTGATCAAATGGAGAAGGAATGAGGGCCCTTATTAATGGCTGCCGATCAATTCGATAATAGGTCACAATGAATCACGTGATTTTTTGTGACCAATGTGGAGAAATTGAAGTAAATTTGGCAATGTTCGCATATATATTTTTATCCTAAATAGAGTGTTACCTCTTTATTGGATTCAGAGATTTCGTAGGATATACTTGAAGATGAAATTATGTACACATAGGTGAAGTGTTTCTGCACTGAATGTTTACGTTTCCCTCTTATACTCGCATATTTTGAACAGAGGTAAGTCTTATATTCAATAAGTGTCGTGTAGAGTTGTTGGTAAAGCATCTGCTCGGTAATTCAGAGGTCGCGGATCGATCCCCCAGTAGGAAGGATTTTTTTAAATTTTTTTATTCGAAATAATATTTTTTACTCTGTATAAATGTCTTGTTTATCTATCTGAGTAAAAAAAGGGCGAATCTACGTTGATTATGGTATTCATGGCGATGAAATACCAAACTTGGACTTAATATGGACGTCCCTGGGACGTTCCATCTTGTAACATCGGACGTCCCCAATACGTCCTGTGGACGTCTTCGACCGACACTGGACGTCTTCAGGACGTCTTGTATGTCCCAGATGTACGTCCTCTGGACGTACACAGGACGTCTTCGTGTTATCTGGGTTGTTGCATTGCATACATATGACGCGGCATTGGTGGTTACTTCACATATTTATTTGAGTCAATTGTTCCGGTTGCATAAAAAATAACATGTTCCATTCGGATCAAAAGTGACTTTGTTTGACTCGCAAATTTTGCTTTAGTTAGGCTTCGCTGAACGCTCCGTCTCGCAGATGCAAAATTTGCTTGCCAAACAAAGTTTCACTTTTAATCCTAATGAAACAATCTACTATTCTTTCAGGGCATACTACAGTTGTTTTGGACACTACCAAAGAGACCGTCGTAGAAGAAGTTTGCGACGGTTCCGAAATCAAAACGTGTTGTCTCTTCAACTTAACCATCACATCGAAAACTGCTAATGATACCTTGAAGAGCCAACACTATGTCTATCATTTGGGGGTGTTCAATGGCATCCGATCCTTTTCTGGATTGAGGGAACTTGGAATAGAATCATGCGCGGTGATGGCATGTTTGAACCGGTCTGTTTCGTCTTGTGGTATGAGGTGAGTACTTGTGCCAAGAATAAGCTCCATACCAAATTTGAGGAAATGGTGCTGGGTAGTTTAATACTTATGGACAATCGAATAATTATTCGAAATCGATATCGACCCTGTATCTCCGTTATAAAGACTGTAGGACCCATCAATAGTTACTTAGTAGTAGATTTTAGCTCCAGGTTGTGTTGTCTTCCGACGCATAGCGGAGCGAGACAAAAAACCGTGAGCTAAAATATAATATTTTTCCAGTGGATAATGCACTATTCAATTTTGTATCTATATTTTCTTTTCTTCAAACATTTTTCACAACAAAGTGCCACTGACAAACGATCGGATTTCTCTTTTAAGATCTCAGATAGAAAAATTTTTAAACGCAGTGGCATTTAGTAGTGATTTGTCCTACTTTAAGTGAATTGGAGCAATACTTACAATAATAATAATAATAATAATAATAATTATATAATAATACTTTATTTTCCTTCATGATAAATACATTTGTATAGGAATAGTCATCATATTAGTAAGTAGTAAGTATTGAAAAGAAAAACATCACAGATACACAAAAATATATACGCATAAAAAGTATGATACTGTCACAATCACAACTGATTGAATAAAATAACACGTTAAAAAATCATTGACTGAATAAAGACATTTATCAATGAGGAACAATTTCAACTTCCTCCTAAAGTTTTGGAGAGTAAAACATTTCAATTCATTAGGTAGCCTATTGAAAAAAATCAAACCAGCACTATCAGGAGATTGGTATGCGATTAAATGTCTTGCGGAATATGAAAGTTATCTTTGTACCTTGGTTTTTTATCATGAATTTCTGATCTTTTGATAAATATTTCTCTATTTTTGAAGATATAACTGCATAATTCAAATATATGAAGTGAATAAGGTTATGTTAGGATGTTCAATTTCTTGAAAAGATCCCTACAACTATACCGTCGCGAAACACTAGAAATAGCACTTGTACAATTTTGGGCCATTTGATTGTCACTAATTTCGAAATTCAGTTTCGGGCAAGACTTTTGGTAATTCCGAAATCTGAGAAAGTGTGTCTTTTCAGAATTCAAATACAGAGAATTAGCTGAGAACCACATATTCAACCATCGCGAAACACCAGAAATAGTTCTTATCACACCATATCTCAGCCGTGATTCCACCTGTCCATAGTAAATATTGAGTGTTTGATCTGTTTTCAAGACTATCCTCAAGTTTCTGAGTAAATAATTCTGAGGATTGAGATTGATTTTTTTCAACATCCAATATTATTGCAAATGCTTTTCCATGTAGGTTCTTCAAGAACCTGTCTATGGATTGGCGAAGATTCACTTATACTGTAATTAACATTGGTACACAGTTGATGAAGAAAAAAAAAATTGGTATATATAATTAACTATATGATCTCACATCTAATAAAATCAAGAATGAAATTATTCGTAATATGATACATTGTTTCCTATTCCATTATTATTCAAGATTGATCGATTATTTGATGGAAAAAAAGCCTTCCCAGATTTAGCATCCACGTTTTGACCTTTTTTTTTAGGAGTCTTATATTATTTATTGTTTTTATATATCCTGGTAAGATATTGTGAATTTTCGGAGCAATGTAGAATAATGACTTCTGAGCAATAGATTTGTTCACTCTAGGAATAGTAACATTCAGTGCCACTCTTCCACGGGTGGAGTACATGTGCTGCACATTTTGTAAATGAATTAGCTGAGAACCACGACATATTCAACTTTTGGAAAGTATCACTACATAGTTTCTTCTAGGTTCCCAAACTTCGACGACATATCCTGGCCCATCACCTTCAACACCATCAAAGTCACCGCCAAGTTCCCCAACGACCCCGACAGAGTGCAGTTCCCCAACTCTCTGCTCGCCTCGCTCAGACCCATCTCGCCGCGCCACACCACGTGGTCGAGAGCCGTGGTGGGGGAACACGTGGAGAGGACACACGCGTGTGCGCAGCCGCAGACCCGGCTGCTGACCTTCGGCATATACGGCCGGGATTTCGGCAGGGACGGCGCGCTGATTAGTCCCAACGGGTCGGCGCGGCTTAGCGCTTGTAGCGTGACCTTGGGAGGGATGGTGCCGATTGTGCTGGTCGTTCGTTTGATGCGCTCGTAGATATAATAGGCATGTTCTTTTTCACACCACATTTCCATCATTGATGAAAGTGACGACACTCTCTGATGCATCGAATTGTTGGAGTCATCAGTGTTGAAGAAAAAAACACAGTTATTAGGCATGACAATCACAATAATCGCTTTTTCTTTTTTTTTTGTGATTTGATGGGGATTTAGATTGTTTTCTATTAGAAGCTCAGAATTGGTGAAAATAAATGTAAAATGAAAAATGATGTATTGAAAGTGTTATCGGAGTCTCTAGATCCAATAGTTCTAGCAGTTCTTCTGATAGTTCTGAGGATGAAATAATAGGTATTGTTTATATTGGGGAGTTGACGAGATAGGTTGAGAATTCCCAACAACCGATGTACAAAATATTGCATCAAATTATGATGATATGGATAGAGTCATTGATAAGAATTCTCTGTTGGTTCTCAAGTTTCATGAATGGTGGCACTAATTTCTCGAAATTCATGATGGGAAGGAGAAAAGTAACTACCACTCGAAATGTCTTCTATTTCTGTTTGTGTGAATAATGCAGCTATTCTTTCATTTTCATATTCTAGGCTGATTTTGATTAATTCATTCATATTATTTCTTAGGCATACGGCAAACGG
Source organism: Phaedon cochleariae (assembly GCA_918026855.4). Lineage (NCBI taxonomy): Eukaryota > Metazoa > Arthropoda > Insecta > Coleoptera > Chrysomelidae > Phaedon > Phaedon cochleariae. The sequence goes on along the minus strand of OU896710.1, from coordinate 7,013,062 downwards.
CTTTCGAATCCAATATTTTGTTTCCAGTTTCTTGAGGTTATGCTGTCGCTGTCATTTCGAAATCCACCAAAGTTCGTTCACCATCTCTGTACATCGCTGGAATGGTTTTCAATTTTGATTGACACAACAGTAATAATGAACGCGTGGTTACGTCAAACTGAAATCCACCAAAGAATATAATTATGAACGCAGTTGGTGGATTGGTGGAGCCACCGGTGAATGAAAGAACGTCCCTAATTTTTGTTTTTGGCGGATATGAAAGTCATCATCTGCAAGGGCGTATATAATTTTTTTCTGTGGGGGGGGGATAGAGCAAACCATTTTCTTTTGATTTCAATTTTTTTTTTCAAAACACTCAACTATAAACTACCTAAATAATGTCCAGATGCCTTCGAGGTAGACTAGCGATCCTATTCAACAATATCCAGTATGTGTTGACCAGGATTATACCAAAGAATCCCAAGGAATTTCAAGGAAATCCAAGCTAGTAATTACAGTTGTTTGTAGACCAGAATTATACCGCACTTCTCCCAAGGAAGTCCAAGGAAACTCAGAGAATTCCAGGGTATTCCACTGTGGTTTGCACCTCGAAGAAGAATATATATAAATACAGGGTTACTGGTAATTCGATACATTCCTTTGGAGATGTGATAGGGAAGGTGGTAACTAGTAGATTAAACCCTGATATGCATCATGCAAAAGTTGACAGTTTTTGAATTTTTTTTTTTGTTTTTCTCCAAGAGGTACACGTACTTCAAGGGTTGAAAAGTAAGTTTCCCGAAAATCTGCTCTGCAGTTTTTCAAACTTCCAACTCGAATACATGATCAACACTATGGTCTTATGTTTGGAATGACAAAATTACAGAAATAATTTAGATCATAGATAAATTGTAGATACAAAGTCGTATTTTTGTTTGTGAATTGTGGATTTTAACCACATTCTAGCGGTTATTTTTAGAAAAATCTCTAAGCCACATTTGTCAAAAAAAAAATTTAAAAAACTTCCTTAAGGCAATATATATATACAGTGTGACCCACTTCTAATGGAAACACCCCTGTATCTTAAGTAATCGTTGGGTAAGGATCCTGAGATTTGCTGGAGCGAGAGATATACCAAATATGCACTCTATGACCAAGTGGGGTCATCTTCAGTGATATACACTGCTCGCCAACAGCCATGAAACCACCCCAATTTCCGGAAAATGATATTAGGAGTCAAAATAGGTTGAAAATCACTTCGGATTCGGAATCAGGACGCCCAATTCACTAACTATTCATATTTTCCCTGGAAAATGTTCAGTTCTGAAAAATTGAATTTTGTCTCACTTTTTACGGAAGCACCCCCGTATCTTACGTAATTGACTTTATCTTTGGACTTTCCCTTCTTCCTGCAAATTTCAGAATCCTACCTCCATAATTCCGTGATACACGGGGGTACTTCCGTAAAAATTTCGACGAATTTTAATTTTTCAGAACCGAAAATATTCCAAGAAAAATATCAATACCTATCAAAAAAAAAACTTTGCTGTCGAAATTTGTACTAGTATTCGATTTTAAATATTTGTATATGTTCTATATGCTCAGTTTTATGGGTAGGTATCGTATGTTTGTACTATGTTCACTTCATCAATAGTAAACGTGTTTCTGATATTCAGATTCGATTAAAATTTAGTATCGACCTCAGCTGTTTTATTTATTTCACCAACAATTGCCTTGGAGTGTGAACTCTCACTCATGTCCTGATGTCTAAGAAAACGCATACAGAGCAGGTATACAGAGGGATCGAAGCAGAGGTCTAATATAGTAGGTAATCTTTGAACTAGATCTCATAACTAACATGTAGGATGAACAGAGTTGCCCCTATTGTCAGCAGGAGCGAGATATAGTACTGTTTCTGCCGAGGTTTCGACCCACCAGGCCATATCAGCCGCTTTCGGTCTGCTGACAATGGGGAAGTTTCCTCCAAATGAATTTTCATAAAATAAGTTCGGAATTCTCCAGTTTTATGTCCACGCTGTACAGAATGGCGACCGAATAGGTAACGAATGAAAAACGGATGAAATTAATAGAAGCGAGGAGAAGTAAAACTGGTAAACAAAAACATACACAACCACAAATACACTCGGAGCAAGAATGCAGAAGGTAGTTGGCTTCATTCTGACAGGTTATGGTTTTGTTATTTATGCATTGAAATATCTCTAATAGAGAGCTCGATCCTAAACGTAAATACCATTGAATCAATGAATCACTATCTGCTACATTCAATGATACTATATCCTTCCTAATTTACTGTCATCAGAACAGAATGAAGCCGACACCCGTGGCTCCTTCCCTAATAACACAATAACATCTATAAGACGTCGTAGAAACACCCATATGGAATGATAGGAACATCTCTGGAAAATCCCTGATTTCCTTGGGACATTCTTGGGATGTTGCTGGCAACACCCTTGTCAGCATTTGCGATGTCTTATAAACATCCCATCAGAATGTTTGTGGGATGATACGGGATGTACCAGAGACATTCAGGGTACTAGATATGGAACATCTTAAAGAAACTTCTAGGATGTTCTTTGTTTGATGACAGTATTTGATGACACGGTATGAATTATATTCAATCCGAAATCCTGAAATTGGACGACCTATTTCCAAATATAAAGTAACAATCAGAATCAGAAAATATAAGGTCGGTGCGGTCTAATAACTAATGGAAGATGATAACAGTTGTTTGAGGCTCATATTTGTTGGTGCTGGGCCGAAAGCTGTTAGTAACTCTTAGCAACGTAGTTGTACCGCCATCTATCGGCTGGTATAACAAATAAATTCAGCAATAAATATGCTGGAGAGATATATTTCAATTTTGTCGTTTATTACATGGTTCATGATGTTAAACAGGTACTTTGGTAATCCTATTGAGGAATATTTAGTATAATTATTTCAATTTGTTATCGATGAAATTAGCCGGCTTTGGTATAATGTATAAGTATATGAGTACGAATACAGTTTTGATTTCCATTTTTCACCAACTCTTCAATGTTTCAAATGTCACAATTGTTTGAACTATTCAATCATGTCAATCATCATTAGCGAATATGGAACCATGATATTGTTTATAAAAAAAGATCAAATGGGATGTTTCTAGAACATCCAATGGAAACATCTGATGGATGTCCCAAGAGAAACATCTCTGGGATATCGTACCTGAGTCCTCTTGTTGTGCTTGTCAGTACTTTGAGTGGTGTGGACGAACTCGAAGTATTTGGCGCTGTTGCAACTGTTGCAAGATATAATCTGCAACTTCCCTAAAAAATAGATCCGTTTTAATAAAAGGAACAAATTGATTAGCAAAAAATTACTAGCAATTTATGAATAACATATTGTGATACATATAACGATAGTGAAAAATTATAGATACTATCGCAAAATATAATAATTTATCTTTATAATCAATCAACCTCATTCAGCCAATGAGAGATTTATGGGAATCATTCATAATACTTGACAAAGTAGGATTGAAGAACCTTTTATATCCCATTGCATTTATGATATAGTTATTATGCATTCAAAGAATAATTTCCGAGAATCATCCATCCATGTTAGGAACTTATTATTGGCATCCTTATTATGACTCACAACTTGAACAACCTATTGGTGAACTCGTTCATTCCCTGATGAATGTCCACTCTGCAAATACGTGGAATATACGGAGTGGATGAAAAATCAATGGTCTTTGCTAATAACTTCTCAAGAATAGTATGTACAAATTCTTGTGATCCATTTCATTGAAATTAATCATTGATAATAAACAGTCTACTACTCTTATTTCTGTTTCAGGGTTGAGGTATTCTCGAATTGAGTATGACGAATTGTATTCTGGAAACTGTTCAAGAAGTTGAATAAATTCAAATGCTTCATTTCGAGAAACGAATTCGTTTTATGAAATAGTGATCGAGTAAATATAATTGCTTGTCATAACACGAAATAATACACTATGTAAGGTACAGAACTTCTGTTGTGATTGAATATCAGAAAATTTTGTTATCCATAATAATTATATATATTCATTGATATTGTTTCCTATTGTTTATTGTTTCACTATCACCTGAAAAACCTATTATATGATACCTGCAGTACGTTATTCTTACATAATATTCAATATATACTACATCGAAAGGTTCATAGTATTTTTATTGAATATAATGTCGTTATAAAACAGGGTCAGGATCGCAAGGATCTGTATGCACTATTCTTGAGAAGTTATTAGCAAAGACCATTGATTTTTCATACACTTCGTATATTTCACGTATCTGCAGAGTGAACATTCATCATGGAATGAACGAGTTTCCCACTAGGTTGTTCAATTTGTAAGTCATGATAACGATGCCAATAATAAGTACCTAACATGGATGTGACATGAAAAATAAAACATCTTGTATATAAGAGGTCTGATTAGGAGACGCTAATATCACGAATTGGTGATGATATTTGTATACTACAAATCTAAAAAATTCCACCGCCCACTTTTCCGAAAACCACTGAATTATTCGCTATGTTCCGACACACTCTGTATATTGTTAGTACGTGCAGAAATTATTATCCTTCATAGTAGATTCGTATCGGTCACTGCAATCAATGCACAGTTGATTTGGTTTTGAAATTATGTAAGGTGTCTTCACAATTTGTATCTAAAATTTCAGAATAGTCAACTCTATCACCATATATAAACTTGACTGTTGATTTTAGAGTGCGTTGGTGCAATGGAGACATTTGATCAGCACCTCGAGTACTACAATACATAAAAAATTGGAGTAAATTCACCGAAAGCCAATTTCCCATTGATGCGGTGCGGGGTCCTTTTTGATCTTACGAAAAAAAGAAAAAATACGTATTTATTATTTTTTTTGAAACTTCACAGTGAGATAAGAACCTCAATATAGAAAACTTTCCCATTGGGATATCTTAGTTGTGTGATCTAGTTCAATGAATAGGATTGGAGGAATTTTCACTGAAGAAGTCAGCAGATTGGTTTACTGGTAGTACTTCCACTTTGCAGCGTTGTAGACGTAGGGGTCTGCACATTAGAAAAACGCCATTTGGCAAAAATGCTAAAGAGTTGGGGTAACTAGAACCACCATATTTCAGTTAATGAATGACTCACCCCGTCGGCGCGACACAGCCCAACTTTAAAATGTCAAATGGCACTACCTCTATCTTAATCTCTAATTTTCAACATAAGTGGTCTCTTAATATTTAGGGTGGTATATTCCATGATTATGTCATTAATTGGACCATAATTTTTGAGAATCATCTGACATGCTTACAATTTCTACAAGAAAATTTACCCAATCTGCTCCAGCATATCCCACAGGAAATTGAACAAGAAATGTGGTTCCAGCTTTGATGGAGCCCCTGCACATTGATAATAATCTTTATTATTCCCAAGAATATAGCAGGGGAAATTATGGAAGAGCAACTAAAAAAAAAAGTTAGATAATCATTTTTAAATCATATACATACAGGGTGTTAACAAATAAGTGTCACAACGGAAAACTGTAGATTCCTCATATTAAAAGAAACATTTCGTTCCTCTTCAAAATTTTTCTCCGGGCTTCCGTTTTCAAGATACAGGGCGTAAAAAAATTAAAAACGTTCAGTTTAATTAAACACACTTCACAATACTAAATAAACTCAACAATTTGAAAACCAGCATCGAGACCAGCATACTCAAGAACCTGACATTTGATTGAACATATTATTAGACAGATCTGAGGTGTTAATTTCCAGTGGATTTTTAGACAATTTTTGGAGATATCATCAGGATTTTGTATGTTCTTATTCCTAAAGAGCCATTTTTCGCAGGAACTGTTCACTTTAGAGCATTGAGACAAGAGGACGTTTTTTGTGTGAAAGATATTGGCGCTTCAGAATCTACTTTGAAAATTACAATTTCTCCAGTGGCATAAATGTTTGGGGGGTTAAACCCCTACGAGGCGTTGAATTCTCCTCCACTGACATGTCCAAGGAAATTGATCAAGAGCCCTAAAAGTAGTCTTTATTGATGATGAAGTGTGTACGAAGGCTTAACTCCGTGGCTCCGACGGTTCCTGAGATAGTAGCAAAAAACAGATGTTTTTGTATTTTTTTGACGCCCTGTATCTTGATAACGGAAGCCCGGAGAAAAATTTCGATAGGGAAAAAAATGTTTCTTTTTTCATGAGCAATCTACAGTTTCCCGTTGTAACACTTATTTGTTAACACCCTGTATAATACATATAATGTTGTTTCTTCTAGAGTATCTAGAGGCTGTTGAATATAATTTCTTGAATTGATTCAGGATGATATAAGAGAATCAAAGACATAAGTATTTTTTCAGTTCCTTTTTTGAATTTCTCAACACCTAATTTTTTCTTCAGTCTGGCAGGTAATTCATTATAGAGAATTGTTCCATTGTATGAAATAGATCTTTCACCCATATCTGATTTAATTTTGATGAGAGTTAACATATCTTTTTGTCTGGTTATGTGTTCGTGTTTATGACTATTGACTTCAAAATTCAGATTCGAATGTTTATAATTATATTTGACGGAATGGATGAAATTTAATATTTTGAATTTGTAAATGAAGTTAATATCTAACATTTGCCTAGGTTTATAAAGATTGCTTGTTGGTTCCAAGTAATCTAGTTTGTATATACATTTAATAACTTTGTTTTGAAGGATTTTGATTGGCTTCATAATTGATAATCTAGCTGTACCCCAAACTGACATCAAGTATTGTAATTTTGAATAAACCAAGGAAAACTATATACATTTCAAGTATTTCAAAGTGATTTGGTGTCTGATCCTGTAGAGTGCTCCGATTACTGGAGATATTTTCTTTCTGATCGATTCGATTTGGACCATGACAAATGTTCATCAAGGAATATCCCAAGGAATTTGATGGCGGTGGAATATTTGATGATTTCATTATCAAATTTGATATCAAATTTGATATCAAATTTGATATCAAATTTCAGTTCACTTGAGAGGCGTCGTTTAGAGATATACATAACTGCTGATTTGCTGTAATTTATACTCAATTTATTATAGGACAACCATGAGAAGTACGGGCCAATCTTGAATTCAATTTTCCACAGAAATGGATAGGGCGAGGGGGTCCAATTCAGTGGCCTGCTAGATCTCCAGATTTGACTAGTATGGATTACTTCTCATGGGGTTACCTACGTCAAATCGAGAGTTTATCGCACAGCTGCCACCAATATAGAAGATATGAAAGAACGGATACGAGAAGCTTTCCTTATACAGTGTGTCCCACTTACCATGCTCACCATGGGTATCTTTTTAACGGTGAGAGATACGAGGTCGGTTGAATGACACCAAATGTGGAGTTTGTCGAGACCAACTAAAATGTGAAAAAATATTTTGAAAAAAACTATTCGTTTTTGTTTTATACGCAAAAAACAGATTTTGAACATTTTGTTGTCTCCTCCGTAACTTCTTTATTTATGAAAATTTTCAAATAGTAATTTCACATTCTCATGGCAGTTTTTCAAAATGATTTAAAAAAAAAATATGAAACTTATACCAACTCTTCTAGAATTTGAGATATCAGCACCAACTTCAGTTTTTCAAATGTAGGTCATAGCTCACTATGACTTAGTTACAAATTACTTTTTTTTCTCTTACAGATGATGTGTCGCAGTAATAGTTTTGTGTTGATAACAACGGAGTTATCGTCATTTATACAATAACAAAAAATTATTTGGGAGCCGTCATCTTGAATTTATAAATTATTCCATTCAAAATTGGTAAGTGGGGGTTTTTGAGGTCGGAGATCATGATTTCTTTGTTAAAATTTATAAATTCAAGATGGCGGCTTCCAAATAATTTTTTGTTTGTGTATAAATGACGATAACTCCGTTGTTATCAACACAAAACTATTACTGCGACAAATCATCTGTAAGAGAAAAAAAAGTTATTTGTAACTAAGTCATAGTGAGCCATGACCTACATTTGAAAAACTAAAGTTGGTGCTGATATCTCAAATTCTAGAAGAGTTTGTATGAATTTCATACTTTTTTTGAAATTGCTTTGAAAAACTGCCAAGAGGATGTGAAATTCCTATTTGAATATTTTCATAAATAAAGAAGTTACGGAGGAGACATGAAAATGATCAAAATCTGTTTTTTGCGTATAAAACAAAAACGGATAGATTTTATCAAGATATTCTTATACATTATAGTTGGCCTTGGCAAACTCCACATTTGGTGTCATTTAACCGACCTCGTATCTCTCACCGTTAAAAAGATACCCATGGTGAGCAAATGGTAAGTGGGACACACTGTATAGTATCACCCAACAGATCCTAGCAAGAGTTAGAGAAAATTTCAACACTCGTATTAACTCTTGCATGGAGCACAATGGCAGACATTTCGAATAATTCCTCTGATTTTGATGAAGATTTTTTTAATTTTAATTTCATGATGGGTACTTTATTAAATGTTCTGAGAAAAATGTGTACAGTTTGACAACGCCGCGAGTGATGAGAAAGATATTATATGAATGTAGAGAGTGTAGACAGAGGTTTCATTTATTGATATGATATACTGGATGTTAAATTTGAAAAAACCGAGAAAAATTCCATTGAACTTATAATTAAGAGAACAAACTCAGTCTCGCTCCAAGTAAATTTTAATAAAATAATACGTGCTACATGTTTCGATTCCTAGGAGTCATCATCAGGCTTGCTAGGTAGGAGGAGAAAATAAACTATTGAATTGATAACATGGTTCACACGGGTTTTAGGTCCCAAATAATTTCAAAAACATTTTTGAATTTTGGAGCCTAAAACCCCGTGTGAACCATGTTATCAATTTAATAGTTTATTTTCTCGTCCTACCTAGCAAAGCCTGATGATGACTCCTATAGGAGTCGAAACATGTAGCACGTATTATTTTATTAAAATTTACTTGGAGCGAGACTTTGAGTTTGTTCTCTTAATTATCTCATCACCTCAAATTTGAGCATGGACTACTACCAGAGATCCATTGAACTTTATGAAATTTGACAGTCAAAATCATGGGCCCTGTGTATGAACATATTGAAAAAATTATTGGAATATATTCATGGGACCTTGTTACTACTACCAACACGAAATATTCAACTGAATGTCATAGATGCATGAGCTATAACTGATTTTGTCAATACTTTGCAGTAGTCGTACAAATCAATAAATAAATCATAACTTGACAACGCCGCAACGGATTTTCAATTTTTCGGCACGGTTGGAAAGCCAATGGAGAGATGAATCGATAACGAACGTTGGAAAAATGTATATTATTGTGTTCCACTCTGTACAACTGAAAAGATTTTTAAAATTTGTGGCCCATTACACTAAAAAAACAGTAATTTCAAATTTTCTCTAAATTCAATAGTCCACGAGATATTCAAGAATTACGCACTAAATGGAAATACTGTAGATTTCGGGAAGTTGAAATTCAATGTTCTACGTGACATCAACCAGGAAAGTAGTTGTTTTTCTCTCGGTCATCTACCATTGTTGTTCACTTGTGGAACATTTTTGGAATTGACTCTGAGCTTTTTGTTATTTATTCAGTCTTTCATTCCACTTTGAGCATTGCGGCTATTTCGTAGTTGATGTATTATCATACCGAGAGCGGCTGATGAGGCCTGGTGGGCCGAAACAGTACCGTGTTGCTCCTGCTGCCAATTGAAGCAGCTCTGTTTTCGTCCTAGATCATTTAGTCATGACTATTATGAGATCTAGTTCGATATAAATCTTTCTCAATAAGCAAAATCATTCTTGGAAAATGAAAATGAAGTAGCTATGCAGTTATGATGGATTCCCATTTTAGTGAATTAAACTGAATTCATCAAATCCAAGATGAATTATTGAACGAATCAAATGTTTCTCGGATCGGAGTAACTATGATAATATTACTGATGAAATCAGCAACATTGATATGATTTTTGCATAGGCAAATTTTTGAGAAATTACCCATGAGTTATAACTGCAAACTATTATCGATAAATCACTTGACTTAATGAACTTGAAACCGGCACTATCTATATATTTCATGGAGATAAGATATTTAGTCTTAAAATATAACAGAGTTCAAAATTATATTGCCTGTATCGAAGATATACATTAGTCATCAGTTCATATCAGGGAATATGAAATTCTGAAATACAGATCAACCCTCTAACTGTATAAGGGTGTTTCGAAATTCGATAAAAAACACTTTAGAGGTGATACAAATTTCTATATAGGAACAAAAACAGGTTGTAGAGGTTGAAAAATAATGAATTGTAGTTTGAAAAAACAAAAAAATATTCTTTTTTCTGCAACCGACACAAAAGTCGTCCATTTTGATACCAAAATTAGCTCTTAAATTGACGTTTCTATTACTGACACAAAAATAGGTATGTTCCTAGGCAACATATTTAGTTCCTAGGAGCTAAAGTTGAATTTTAGTTCCTAGGAGCTGAAGTTGAACTTTAGCTCCTAGGAACTAAAAAGGATCTACTGGACGTTATCAAGAATAAACAACATTGTGACGGTTGGCTATTTGGGTTGAGATGCATACCTGATTTGTTTCCGATTTCAGCAGATTTGGCATTTCATACCCATGCTGGAGATATAAATACACCTTATTATAGTTTTGTATTGGAATTATAAACATCTCAGTTAAGTATTTTCGTTTTTATCAGGGAAGCCTTCAAGATTCAAATACTTGCTTGATCTGTATTTCATTCGTTATTCTCGGGATGAATAACTTGTTTTTGGATAATCACGGCAAGCAATAGTTTTTTTGTTTCAAACAACGATATTGTTTAGCTTCATTTGATTATCAAGTCAAACACAGTGTAGTATGGAGAGGAATGAATAATCACTATTATCATTGTTGATTTGTTGTTGATATGCTCACTAACCTAACATTTTCCACGTCTTGTCCCTATAGCTGGCACTGGCGCGGTATTTGCCATAAGAGCACCTGGTCCATACACAAATATGTCACTCTGTGGTTGTATTTATATAGAAACTACAATTCGAACATCCTAGAAAACCTAACCTGCTGTTAATGCAGGTAGAATATTCTCACCACATGGATTATTTGTCAATAGTTGTTGCATTGCATACATATGGCACGGCATTGGTGGTTACTTCACATGTTCATTTGAGTTAATTGTTTCGGATGCAGAAAAAATAGCATGTTTCATTCGAATCAAAAGTGACTTTGTTCGACTCGCAAATTTTGCTTTCGTCAAACAAAGTGTCACTTTTGATCCTAATAAAACAATCTACTATTATAGATCGTCAAGATACAAAAAAAGTTGAAAATCCCTACATCCTCTCGTTGTCAAGCTCGAAATATGTCGAACAGCACTATATCAAAACTCGTTTCTCTATATAGAACGGGAAAGCTCCGAAATTCATTACCTGAGAAAGTATTTTCAAGAACTTATAATCCCCAAAAGTCCAAGAAAAAATCCAACACCTACCTACTCTCCCTATCCTTCCTAGGTACAGGGTGTCCCACTCAAAAGTGTCACACCGTATTTATCATCCTAATTCTCAACTTATTCACGTAATTCAAAAACTCTTGTGGAATATAGTTTATAGAAAATTTTTCGAATCTGTACTCATTTCCTCTATATTTAGACAAATACAGGGTGGCTAAGAACAACATTCTTTTCCAAATGAATTGATCTAAATTGTATTCGATAATAATATATTATAATGCTATTTAATTTTGAATTCAGACTGACGAGCTCTATCGAATTATGGAAGAAAATGTCGATCATTTCATTTGAGAAAAAAAATTCTTTGGGGCCTCTCCTTGTATTTTGTTGATATAAAGAAAATGTGAAAACAGATTTAAAAAAATTCGTTGAAAATCATTCCAGAAATGTTTTTGAATAACCAAACTATGTTGAGAATTACGAGGATAAAGGGAGGTGAAGGTTGAAGTCGGGCAACCAGTCACTCCCGTATGAGAATTTCAGTTCTGGAGTGTTTCTTTTCTGCTTTTCTTCTCAGATGGCGTTGCTTTCATATTGTTTATGAAAGACGCCTCTGGGGGAATATAATGCCGACTTGAATTTTGTTTGGCTAGGCTACGCGCTACGCTTAGTCGGAGGTATTAGGACTGCTGGCTTGAGACTGCCGTTCACTGATGAAAGTCGAAGAACTCTGACCCGGTCTGTAGTCGTCTAGCGTGGCCTGGCTAAATCGAAATCAATAGGCATTCAGGAAATAATCACTTGTATCAGTATTCGTTTATACGAGTCGATGCATAGATTTCGGGAGGATGTAAATCAATGTTCTGCGTAGTATTAGACGAAATCTACCATTGTTGTTCATATTATGAACATTGTGTGAATATGACTGAGCTTTTTATATTATTTTATCAATTCATTCCACTTTGAGCATTGTGGCTATTTCGTAGTTGATAATGCATCAATTTACTCCACTGTGTCGTTATAGGAACTTGAATTGGCATTTAGCGTACGGATATGTACCTACCACGCTAAATGATCGATTAATAACGGATTGTCAATCTGTGATTTATTCAAAATATTAAACACGTTACCATGGCAACACGATTTCTTAAACACATCACCATGGCAACACAGTTCATTAAACACAGCTTCAGTTTTTAGAGACATGTCTGGTCTATCAATTGTATTGACTGTCAACTGTTATTTTCAATTTTTGTATCAGAGTTATTGAAACAATATTCGTTTGTATCAGAATTCTTCATGAAAAATATATGCGAAATGTAAACGACAGTGAAATCGAAGAGAATGTTTTGGTACTTGCATATCTCCAAGAAGTGTAAAAATGAAGCATCTATCTTTGAGAACAGTTTATTTATTCTGCGCTAAGCATGACAATAAACGTGAAACAAAAGTTAGTAAGCAATGGACTGGACACATCTACAACCAATATCACTTATACCTGTCTCGCTGGTTGCATGCAGTTGCATGTATTATGTTCTCAATTCCCATTCCTTTCGATTTATTTTGTAGGTTAGCAAGAATAGCAGGTCTGTTAATCTATGCGTTGTTCGAAATTGTTGAATTTCAGAGCTCATTATAATCGAATGGCCGCCATTTAGCGATACGTCGAATAAATGGTGACGTCAGTTCTTATGCTGTTTCGTTATTGGTCAGATAATCTTCCATTTCCACTCATGAAGCAAGGTTGTCAAGTCACCAAATACAATCAAGTCTTCAAAGAGATGTTTGAGTCCTGCCGTTGAATAAAACATAATTGGAGGAACCCATGATGTTATAGTTCATTCTAGTGATTCACACGAGACCAACGAGACGAGACTTTTATAAAGTCTCGTCTCGTCTCGCCGATGAAATATGAAGTCTTGTCTCGAGTCTCGTCTCGCAGCCTCGAGTCTTGTCTTGTCTCGCGTCTCGTACGAGAGTCTCGCAAATGTATCGCAATTTCGTCATGCATAATCTTGTTTCGGTCTAGTACGGGATATTTATGTTTACCTACTTTTTAGTTGAAATGTAGAAGTAGGAAGAGGAAATTACAACAAAAATAACATTATTTATTGAAAAGTAAGTACCTAGGAAAAAAACCATAGCATTATATATTCGAAAGTTATAAAAATGAAATAAAAAGTAACACAACATTATTCCGCCGTAAGAGAGAGAATATTCCGTTTTCGTTTCACGCATTACGACGTTTTACCACCAATCATGTATTGTGTTTTTAAAGAATTTATGAATGAAATGTTTAGTATATCTGTGCTAAATAGTCTGAATTTTTTCTACATAATATGTTGTATTATGAATGAAATTCTCAAGTCTGCAGTCGGCACGCAGAAATATTTACCTGCGAGATCTCGCACGAGACTCGAGACGAGACCAATGAAAGTCTCGTCTCGTTTTGTCTGAGTCTCGTCTCGAAAACGAGACGAGACCATGCGAGACTCTCGAAAACGAGACTCTCGGGGGCACCACTAGTTCATTCTTGACTTTATCGAGCAACCAGCATGAAAAATTAGTTCTTTTTTTATGTTCTGGTTCCCACGAAAAGGGATATCTTGTGATGTTCAGAGAACATCGTGAGAACCAAGGGAAATAAAGTAGGAATTGGTGTTCTTCTTCAATTTCTGGATGTTATATGCCTCGGCGGGAACACCTCTCTTGGCAATGTGTTCCAGAGCCTCGCTGTTCGTTGGATGAACGAGTCTTTGGAAAGGGATGTTCTGCAGGTCCCCAAAGTGACCACGAAGGGGTGCGAAGTCTCAACTCGACGGGTTAATCTCGCGGGGACTGCCAAGAGAGGAACAATTGTTGATATTTTAGAAGAACATCGTCCATGGAAATATCTATGAAATAGAGCCAGAACGCCAACTTTTCTACGGTGTTCCAGAGGAGTGAGTGAGTTTGTGAGCGAGACATCACCCACGAGACGAATCGTCCTTTTTTGGACAGAATCCAACAGTTTCAGGGTATGTTTGGGTGTTACACTACAAATATGGGAACAGTATTCCAGGACAGGTCGGATCTGTGCCTTATAGATCATAAGCAGCTGACTGGAAATGAAATAGCTCCTGGCTCGAAACAGATAACCAAGTTTTTGGGATGCACTTTTAGCAATTGATCTCACGTGATTTTCCCAAGAAGGGCTATGCACCATGACAAAATATAATATGAATATTGGAGACTTGGCAAAATTGTGCTGAATGCTGAGAACTGACATGACCACGCCAACAAGTCGTGCGCCGTGGTTGTCACCTTGACCGATTGAAATGTCCTCTAGTGTGAATTAATATAATTATTATTTACACAAATGTATTATAAGCAGTAAGCTACAAATCATGAGGAAATATTTGAGACAATTGAATTTTTATTGCTAATTAGGAGTATTACCAATACTCAATTGAGAATTTATGAATTATCAAATGACTAATATTTCTGGAGTTCCCAATCGTATCTCAACACTTGGCAACTATGCTGAGATATGCCTCTATTCACGAAATCGTGACGTCAGTTTTTACTGGCGGTAAATTTCTAGCAGTTTGAAAATTGCCATGGCATTATTCATGATTTTAGCACCTAAAACTCGACCAAAAAATTCTTAAAAATATGAAATAAAAAGGTATTTGAGTGATGATTATATTCAAGGAATAAAAAAACATAGTCCACTCGCCTATTACGTGTTCTAGCCAAGAAAAAAAAATCACTCAATTTAGTTACAACAAAAGTTCTACAAGGCAAATTCAATTTTGCTATTTTTCCATTATTGAATTATTACTTCAGCTAAATTTCTACTATGACCCGAATGTCAAATCGATAATTTAGATAAATATCAGGATGGAAACCTACTAGCGATGAACCAGTACCAGTCTCAACCAACTTTGTTGATCGTTGATAAAGATTCCATTTGTTTGAATTGGAGACGGCCAATATTTAATTATTTGAGTCCGAACATGAGTATTATTGTTGATAAGCAAGAGCTTTACTTTATATCAATTTATCAGAGTGTGCTCTAGGAAGTTCAAAAGAAATACCTACTATACGAGAGGACACTGAACTTGGAGCTGGACATTGAATAGATAACAACAATCAACAACAATTATTATCCTATGCCATCCAATAATATATTTCCTAATGAAATGAAACGCACAATTTTTTACCCGGTCTGATATTCAGAGTATTTCGAAAAAATGTGGTCCCGTTGCTGGGATAGATAGATAAACGCTAATTTAAAATTATATTATTTGATTGTTTTGGCTACCCAAGATTTTGCTATAGCATTTAATATCAATCAATTCGAATAATAGTGGTAGGTAATCACTAATAAAACCTGTGATGAATGATGTTTCTACAGTTTCTACTATGAGTAGTAACTGTTTGAACATTATGAACATAAGAAGAGATATTGATGTAAGTTATAATATTGATGAACACAAACATTGTGAACCCCAGTCACCAAAATAAGGAAACATTGGTCGATTTGAATTGCAATTGAATTTTGAAAACATTTCAATGCCACAGAACAGAAGTATGAATATATCAAATTGTACAAAAAAGTTGAGACAGGAATATTTGATTCGAGAGTATTCTTGCGAGTGAACTCAGTTTTTGATTAATTGAGAATGAAAAAAAAAATTTATTAGAAATTGTTGAAAAAATAATAAAACATGTTTTTTCAATGAACGGCTATGAATACTCAAAATCGCTATAGCATCTGAAAAATAAAACACATTATAACCTTCCATTCGAATTTTATTGAAAATGATAAATGGGACAATCATTTCCTGAGATATGACCATTTTTATAAAGCTATGATCCGCCATCTTGAATTGACCGCCATTTCTATAAACTACCATTCTGAGATGGCAATCATGGTTTTTAGTGATCCCCATATCACCATGTACCTGTGTTAGCAAGAAAAATTAGTACCCCCAAATTATACCAATTACTCGAATTTGCCTAGGTAGCCAATGGACTAAACAGGGTGTTCTTCCGGGAGCTGCATCGATCAATACATGGAAAACCATAGGTGGGCCGGATTTGAAAATTTAGTAGTTCACTATTGTTGATAAGTGCTATCTGGCTAAAATATTTTGAAGATTGTGGCACTTCCGGTTGCACCGGAAGTGGACCCCAATTTTGTCATTTCAAATGGACCACCCTGTATTTTATTGCATTTTTAGATTCTTACTGAAGAGCTGATTTCATCAATGCATCACACTCGTGGTCCATCAGGAATGATTACAGAGATATAGGGTGTTCAAAATCGAGATTTTTCAATTTTAAGATTTTTTTGGGTCGATTGAAATGCATCAATCGAAAGATAAACGATCTTGGACAGTTTTGTATGATGCTGCTGTAATAAGAAATTTTGAACCAATCAAAAATATTACTGATATTTCGGATGAATCATTACATATAGAGTGTAGGGCAAATTTCACGAATAATAAAGCTCTGAGGAAATTGAAGGCAGAAGCCATATCGTCCCAGGACTTACCTGAGCCATCCGAAACTCCCTGTTCATCTAGTCAGGTTGAGAAACGTTTGGAAGGGGATAGTAGCGGAAAATATGCGACATATAACAAAAATTGTTTTTTTTTGTGAAAAAAAAATATATATAAAAAATGCAGCAGGACCAGAGAAACACTTACTCAAGTTGTAGAACTAAGAACTGATGAAAAATTGCTTCAATGAAGATATCGACCACTATATTGAAGCAGAAAGAGTGGCATACAAGAAATTAAATATAATTTATTACGAAATGATATATTCTCCAGGTCAAGGGTTGAATCTCTTAGTTTCCTGCTCTCGAAATTAGTTGAGTACCTATAGGAGATAATGTTGATGAAATAATCGAGTCTTTCAAGAAAAATTTCCGTTACAATTTGAATAAAGAATTTAGCTCCTCCTCAAATTTTGCAAACGTTGATGGTAAAATATATATTTCACCAAATAATCTTACTCACGATTTACTACTAGAAAAATATGTGAAATCCAAAATCAAATGAGAAGAGAACCATTTGAAAAATGAGGGAGGTAATTTTACTGCTCGAGCTGCTCATGAGATAAAATCAGATATCAAATGTATGGAGGAAACCAATCAACTCTTCAGTAAGAATCTGAAAATGCAATAAAATACAGGGTGTCCCATTTGAAATAACGAAGTTGGGGTCCACTTCCGGTACAACCGGAAGTGCAACAATCTTCAAAATATTTCAGCCGGATAGCACTTATCAACAATAGTGAACTACCAAATTTTAAAATTCGGTCCACCTATGGTTTTCTATATATTGATCGATGCAGTTCCCGGAGGGACACCCTGTATATCATACACATACCTTCATATTAATAAATATTATTGCTAATATATGGTTCAGATTTCAGATAATTGGACCATCCGAATAATATTATGAAGTGATAAGAAGATACGTTAATTACATAACCAACAACAAATGAACTGATGCACCTTCAAATCCTTAGAAAACAATCAAATTAATATTGCCGATTTCTATAACTTCAACACGTTTTTTCCAAAATCTGTCCAATGAATCAGGCAGTTCAATGAGTTTGAAAATTCAGGAAACACCGAGACATATTTTTACCATAAAAGTTGCGGGATTCTTTATAATAAAGTTCGTCGTTAACCTTGAAAAATATCAAACAACACTCTATCAAAACTCGTTCGTCTATAGAACGGCGAAGCTTCGGGAAACTTTATAAATTGAAGTATTTCCAAGAACTTATAACCTCTATAACTTCAAAAAAATTCCAACATCTACCTCTTCTCCCTATTCTCCCTGGAGGTACGTACAGGGTGATTCACCATAAATGTCCCCCCCTCTAGCTCAGTTATTTTTGAACCGATCGCAAAATTTGAGGGATCATTTGAAATGATTTTTCAATAAGTTTTTTCCTTTACATCAGAAAATACAGGGCGCTCGGAACAAACGATCTATAGGATACTAGTTGATTTTTTGAAATGGGACACCCTGTATTTCATTTCATTTTTATATTCTCCCTGAAGAGCTGATTTCATCAATGCATTACACTTGGGGTCTAGCGGAAATAATTACGGAGTTATAGGGTGTTCAAAATCGAGATTTTTCAACTTTGTGTCCAAACTATTCATTATTGGTCAAAACGAGTCATATGTCCCTATCACAACTTTTGATTTACTATCTATTGACATTTAATCGGAACACTACAGGGTGGTTCGATGAATAGCTTCGACAGAAAAAAATCCTTGAGTTGAAAAATCTCGATTTTGAACACCCTATATCTCTGTGATCATTCACGCTAGACTCCTAGTGTCATACATTGATGAGATCAGCTCTTCAGGGAGAATCTAGAAATGCAATGGAATACAGGGTGTTTCATTTGAAAAAATCAACTACTACCCAGTAGATCGTTTGGTGCGAGCACCTTGTATTTTCTGATGTAGCAGAAATGATTTGAAATGATGCCTCACATTTTGCGATTGATTGAAAAATAACTGAGCTAGATGGGGGGACATTTATGGTGAATCACCCTGTACGATGTTCCACGAACATTATGGGAATTTTCTTTCGTGCGCTTCAAGAGATAAGAAAAATTCGTTCAATTAATAACTTCAACATTAGTATAATATTATTGTGTTCAGAAAATAGATAATTCAACTAGGAAGAAGCCAAATACTCAAAATTGAATGCAATGGTCACAAAGAGAGAGGGGAACTCAAACGAAGACTGAAATCGCAAGTGTTTCTTTCAGGAACGCGTGACTACCTGCAGACCAGTTTCGAGCTGTTTGATCTCATCAGTGCAGGGCTGTCTCAGATTCTCAACCGCTATCTGGTGCGAACCTGACCCAAACGTAAACGCATCTCAGCATTTCTATATCTCACGAGGCGTTCAATGTCTGCGAATTTTTATTTCATCGCTTGGAGCGCACGAAAGGGAATCCCTATAATGTTCAAAGAACATCGTGCGTTCCTAGGGAGGATAGGGACAGGAGGTAAGTATTGGAATTTTTTTTAAACTTTTGGAGATCATATGTTGTTGGGAATACTTCGGCAGGCAATGAATTCCAGAGCCTAGCCGTTCTATGGATGAAGGAGTCTTGATAAAGTGCTGTTCGACATCTTTCGTGGTTGACAACGAAAGGATGTGCTGACTGGGCTTGTCTAGTTCGTCTGATTGGTATTGCTAGTGAAGGGATGATAGCAGAGATTTCCGAAGAACATTTCCCGTGGAAGTATCGATAGAAAAGTGAAAGGTCGCCTACGGTGTTCCAATGATGTCAAAGAGTGGGTGAGTGTGGCGTCACCCACCAGGCGAATGGCTCGTCTCTGGATGGAATCTGAGAGCATCAGCGTATGTTTTGGTGCTGAACCCCATAAGTGGGAACAGTATTCTAGAACAGGCCGTATCTGCGCTTTGTAGATCATGAGAATCTGTTGAGGTGTGAAGTAGCTTTTCGCACGGAACAAGAATCCGAGTTTTTGTGAAGCAGCTTTTGCGATGGATCTGCTGTTTTGTTTTTGTTTGTTCTAGAGAAAATACAGGCTTGAGTTTTGATGGCGTTGAATTCAACTAGGTTGTTGATGGTTCCCCAGGCTGTGATTTCAGCAAGATCTTCATTGACAGCATTGACCTGCCTGCGCCGTGAGTTCTCAGTTTCCTGGGAAGAAATGGGAATTCTGGAAGAGAACGCATAGTATGGAGGGTACTATATATCATCTGCAAAGCTGTGGATGGGGCAAGTTGTTACTCCCAACAAATCATTGATATGAAGCAGGAATAATGTTGGTGCCAAAATTGATCCTTGTGAAACGCCGGAATTGATGCCAATGGTATCAGAGGAAACACCGTCCACCACCACGTGAAGCGATCTGCCTGAAAGAGAACTCGATAAGAGATGGCATAGCTGAGGTGGTAAGCCGTAATGAAAGCGAACGCCACCTGGTAAGGAAAGAAACACTCCAAAAGAAGATCCCATTTCAGGTGAAATGGCGGGAGGATTTGGCTTATTCCTAGTTGAAAAGACACCGGTCGGGCAACCAGCCACTCAACATGTGGATTTGAATTCTTGTAGTGTAAGCACCACATTGGTTTCACAGTGGTCCATCGGATATTATCTTCCGACGAAAGCAAAATATTCACGGAAATATTGACGCTCTGCCACTAACTTCGATCAGTTTGATTCGCGGCACCTTCCATTTTCTTTTTGTTTCAACTCGTTATCACATGACGGAAATCCAGAATATTTTTTTTATGTTCTGGTTCCCACGAAAAGGGTTATCCTGTAATGTTCAGAGAACATCGTGAGAACCAAGGAAAATAAGGTAGGAATTGGTGGTCTTCTTAAATTTCTGGAAGTTATATGCCTCGGGGAACACCTCCCTTGGCAATGTGTTCCAGAGGAGTCTTTGGAAATAGATGTTCTGGACACTGCCATGGAGGAACAATTGTTGATATTGTATTCCTATTCTAGCACCAAAACTATTTCCATTCCATATCAACGATTTGTTGGAAGCAACTTCATGTCCAGTACACAGCTACGCGGATAATAGTACCCTCCATACCGCCTTCTCTTCCAGGGCTCTAATACCAGCCAGGCAAATCAGAAACGAACGAGAAAGAAATGTTGACAACATGAATATGAACTTGGCTACAATTCTCGAATGGAGATCCACTAACTTGGTAGGTTCCAATGTAAACAAAACACAAGGTTGCCTTTTTTCTAGAAAAGCCGATCTCACTGTTCCCACAATAGGCTTATCAGGAGTAACCATATACCTTTGAAGACATCCATTTCGAAGCTTGGGATTACTATCAGCAATAACCTTTCTTGGGAAAATCACGTGAGATCAATTGCTAAAAGTGCATCCCAAAAACTTGGAATGCAATATTGAAAAAAGTTGTCTTTCTATTCAGAATCAAATGGTAGTCTGAATTTTCCGAAATGTGATTGAAACCCCCTATAGCAGCAAAACTGTCAATTTTCTAGGATTGTCAACCGTTGATTTTCTGATCAGAATCATATGGACTACATGAAAAATTCAGCAACATCTACCAAATTCTGTTCCATTTGCACCACTCATTTGGTGGGGAGTAGTAATGCAAAAATGCGGTTTCCATGATTATCCGTGATGAAACAATTTCTATCACTTTTGACAGTTAGATGGAATTCTTTTTGTCGGTTTTCAAAATAGGGGTTGGGGGTGATAATTCCCCTCCACTTCATTTTTTTCATGAAGAATCTATTTTTAGAAGTATTCAATGGATTAAAAAGTTTTGGGATATCGTTCATTTCCTCAGGAATAAATCAATTCGATCAAAATGTGAATGAAACCCTCCTGGCAAAAAAAACTGTCGATTTTTGGGGGTTGGCTAAAGGAAAATATTCTTTAGAACCCCATGAAAATAAAGAAAAATCCACCGGGACCCAATTTACCTTAAAAATTTGCGGGGTCCTTTGTTGAATTCATAAGGCCCTATAAGATCAAAGGTTAAAGACATTATCCCGGAGGGTTCCACAGGACCCCCAGCTTTTCGGTATCAAGAAAAATAAGATTAGTCAGCGCAGCAGCCCGTTATCAGTTGAAAGGTCAGAGTTAAATGAAAGTTATAAAAGAGATACAGGAGGTGATTATATCCAGTTGAAGTGCGACAATGGGTCGAAGAGGTCCATTGCGATTGGGCTTAGCCCTTGCATTCGTTCTAGTGGCTCAACAATCATTGGCTGAAGGTGAGTGCCCAAGGACAATCAATTATTTTTTCTGTGACAGGAAGAAAGTTTGACATTTCATCTCTGTTTACAAGAAATGTAATTTTACAAGCGTGCGTGATTCACCCTATACTCGCACGCAATTTAGTTTGGGAAATTTTCCCACACTAGTGCGGGGATAGTATATTGTGCAACAAGTGGGGAAAGTTCAACTTTTCTCACGAGTGTGAACGTTTGTGGCACGAGCCTGAAGGGCGAGTGATGCAAACACACGAGTGAGAAAAGTACTTTTCCCCACATGTTGCACACTATACTTTTTCTACAACTGCACTTATCCAAAGAATCCAAGTAATGAAACTTATTGGTATTCATTTTATAATGTGGCACTATGCCACATTGAATATTGTGACCACATATTAAACGCCTTTCCTAGTTCCTCAAAAAAGTACACTTTCCGAAAAAGATTTTATTCCTGTATTTTTTTTAGATTCCATGAATTTTTCGTTTATGCCAATTCATACTTTTTTCTCGAAATTTCCGGAAACAAATCCAATTTTCGCAGCTTTTACCTTTATCTCTGTCTCTGACGGTGTATTTATCAAAATCGTCACATCTCGGTTTAAACATCATATTATTTATTATGAATTGTTGGAATGATATTTGATGGAAACCACGATTTCTATCCAAAGAATTTGAAGAACTTCTTCTGACATTTGTGACAACTATTCAAAGCTGAACAAAAGCCAATTTAGTTGTGGTCGATTTTTGTTGTTTCTCCATGAAAATGTATGTGGTGTTGGCAAAGTGCCGTGAGAAAAGATATTTCTCACTGTATGAACAATACATGGTTTTGAAACCAAGTAAGCTATGAGAAATGCGCTACTTTTCATGGCAGTAGTATAAAAAAACATTTATATAATATTCTCGCAAAATAAGAGTGGTGGGTGACACAATATGAAAATTTTAGTTTTTTTTGTTGTAGTATTCAGTAAGTTTGTACAAAATCATTCATCAACTTGCACTATCAATTGTGAAAATGAAGAAATAGTGAAAAATAATAGTTGAATGAAATATAAATCCCCCTATAGCCTTTAATTAATTTGATCTGATGTTGGAAACAATAGTTGTCATGTCAATCAAAACACAAATGCGATACAGATGAGTTATTGCCAACAAAGTCTTATGAAAAGTATGAGAAGCACTACAAGGGATTTATTGATTGATGCAATAGGTAAAAAGTGAAAACACCAAATAAAGAAGAAGTATTTTTGGCTCATTTCCTTGCTTCAAACGGTACACACAATAGATATATCACTAATTATTTGATGATAGAGAATATATCACTATTGTTAGTTGTTCTTATTTACAGGAATAATTGATTGAACAGATCAATCAATTTCCTACGCTTGTAGCAAAAATATTGTTCCTAACTCCTGCGGGAAAGTATCACTTTCCGCACTTGTTAGGAAAATTACTATTTTTTCCAACTGGATAAAAGTGAGTACTTTTGCCTGATATACAGGGTGATACAAATTCGTGGCTAAGCTTGGGGATATCAGTAACCATAGGAGATAGAGAGTAGGTCAAATCAGGGCAAGGTTGCGCAATTTCATGCTCAACGAAATGCTGCTGCCAAAAATCCCATTATTTCCGGAAATATCCGGAAGAAACGAAAATCACGCAAAATCATTTTTATTTATTTACTGAAAATCAGACGTTTCTACTTCGAGCGGCCTTCATCAAGTTCATTTTTTAAATACGAGCTTGGATTTTGTATTTATTATATCGATAGTTTTTGATCTCCTTGATATGATGGTGTATCAAAATCATTCCCAGAATACTTACTTCAGTGAAAAAAAATTGTATAAAGGGTATGGAGATATTCATCTTTGTCTAACACAATTCTTTTGTTATTGATTTGTCTTTGTCTAACTCATCTTTAAGTGTGAAATTCTTTATAATTGAGTTGATTTGAATATATTATTAGTTACACTTAGCCAACAATAAAAACAGAGGTGTGGTTGAATGGCCAGCGCGATCACCGGACCTGGTGCCACTAGATTCTTTCCTCTGTGGCGCCATAAGGAACACCGTTTATAAAAACGGCTCAATTGCCACCATAGAAGAACTGCGGCAGCAAATCATAACCGCTGTTCGAACTTTACGAAGGCGATCTGTTCAAAGATATGTGGAAAGTTTTAGAAAAAGCAAACAAATGCTCGAAAGCAAACGGAAATAATGTTGAGCATTTGCTATGAAAGAAAACTCATCTTATTTTTTCATATTGGATATTTGATATTATTTTTTTGATTAAATTGCGTTTTTTTCATTCATAAATATAATTTCATGAAAAAAAAACACTTGTTTAATTTTCATTGTTGGCATCTTATAACTGATAATACATTTTGAATAAGTTCAATTGCATTATGAAGAACTACGCACTGAATAGAGTGTTAGACAAAGAGAAATCAATAACAAAAACAGTGTGTTAGACA
Organism: Phaedon cochleariae; assembly: GCA_918026855.4. NCBI lineage: Eukaryota > Metazoa > Arthropoda > Insecta > Coleoptera > Chrysomelidae > Phaedon > Phaedon cochleariae. The sequence goes on along the minus strand of OU896710.1, from coordinate 6,988,332 downwards.
AAAATGTGTATCTCCATACTTTCCATAAATATTTTTGTTCAATAAAGTTAACATGTTATGAATTGTTTTGGTATAGACCATCATATCGAGGAGACCAAAAACTGATGAAAATAAAATAAAACATCCAGGCCCGTATTTAAAAAAATGAATTTGATGATAGACCCTCTTTGAAGAAACGTCGGATTTCCAATTTGACAATTCCATTTGGTATGGGAAGAAAAGTGGCACTGATGATGTGACATTTATTTTGAGGGAAAATAATCAAATACGATTTTGCATATTTTCCTTTTTTCCGGATATCTCCGGAAATAATTGGAATTTTTCTGAATGCTCATAAAAAAATACTTCATATTTGCCCATTCGAACGTTTTTGCAGAACCAACATCAACTACTAAGATATTGATATTGTGTATAATATGAAGAATCCCTTGAAAATGAATATTCTCAGATAAATTACGAGCATACAAAAATGGATATATATTTATATAAAGCAAAACATTGAGGATTCGCATTCTCTATGTGATGAAAATATCAACTCTTCTTCAGTTTATTCAATAGAAAACAACTACTTTCCTGGCCATATGCCATATGCCACGACGAACATTGAATTATATCTATTGAACACACACACGATAAGAGTTTGAAAATAGAATATAAAATCTTCTGAAATTGAGAATTTGCATCCTCCTTCAGACAAAAATATGTATATGAACACATCATTCTGAATATTCAACAGAAAATAACTACTTTCTTGGCTATTTGCCACGTCGAACATTGAATTATATCTGATGAACATTCAAAAGGAGAACATGAAAAATAAAAAATAAAATCCTCCGAAATTGAGAATTGACATTTTTCTTCAAATCGGATGAATAATATGATGTATAATGATTAAGAATTATAACTCACCAATATATTCAGCATTGAAATGAAAATTGGAATGTATAGGAGAAGTATACTGGCATTAACTCATCTGATCTTGATGAGCTTGAAAACTTCCGAAAATAATCATTCATATCAGTGATATGGGAAATATTATCTCTCACACACAGGTTATATGACTTTATTGCAATGAAACCATTTCGGATTTCTGAATCCTCATCAGTAACCATGATGTCCACTTATTCTTACAGCCATTCTTCATGATATACACAATTTTCATCTCTCTATAATACAACTAAAACCGAGTATGATGAATGTCAATTTATCATACACCCAAAAGCAAAAAAAAATCCCCCTGTACATTTTATAGAGAGCCAATTTTTTGGTGTCCGGTTTCTTGACAGGGCAGTGTCATTGTCGCTGACAAAGTTGGAGGTACAATATATCAATTATTGTGGGATATGTTTATGACATTATTAAGTGGTTGTTGATCTAACATCATTAATGTTGTTTTGTACATTTGTGTATTGGAATTTGTTCTTGTTGATGAAAAGTTTCCAAGGGATTAAAAATCGATTATCTTCACTGAATAAATATAAGTTGAGAATATGTTTATGGATATTATCAAGTTCATGCTGGTCATCAAGTTCATGCCTGTGTAGATATATTATTGTTATCAATTATTATTTACTAGTGATAAATGTCTTTATTTTGGCATGCTTATCTCAGTAGCAAAAAATAGTTCGCATTTATTCATATTTTTGTAATGAATATTATCACAGCATCTTTTTTTCGCAGAATCCGCATAATATGTTTGATAGCGATAGTAAGATTTTATACAGGGTGATCGTTCTCAGAATTTCAAGAGAATAGCATCATTAATAGCTGAGATATCAGGGTGTATTCATGAGAAGCGGGACACACTGTATATCCGGGAAAAAAGTACTCACTTTTTTTTCATGGGAAAAATAGTTATTTATTATACAAGGGAAAAAAGTTGTAGATTTAAGCTCCAGGTTGTGTTGTCTCCAGACGCTTAGCGGAGGGAGACAAAAAACCGTGAGCTAAAGTCTAATATTTTTCCCGTGTATAATACACTATTTTTTTTTGTGACAAAAGGAAGGACGAATCAATATCGAGAAGATATTACATTATTGTGAAATCTGAAAATTATTGACGTCAAATTTTAAGTTTTTAACAGTAGGGACACCTGCGTTGTAGGCATCTTTATCATTCTTTTGGAGTAATCAATTGTCTGATGTCACTTCTGTCAGTCTAATTCTGTGATTTGATTGCAAAAAATTGCGAATTTAGTGGTTGTGTAGTAATATACGAAACCGCGAAGTCGAATGGAAGATAAAAGGACTTGCAGTTCTTTCTCGGAGACGGTATTATTGACTCAACAAAAGCTATCAACAGTGTATACAGGGTGATTCACATAAGAACCGACATAGAGCAGGGGAATTTAGGGGGTCCCAAAATATGGCAATTTAACGCAACTTACCTCTATACCAAGTTGCTTCCCTAAGGAGTTATAGGCTTTGAAAGTGAAGTTATAAAATTTGAAAAAAATAATATCTCCGTTATTCTTGAACTTGAAGCAACCAAATTTGGTAAACTTTGTGAATGTATTTAGGGCATTACTTGACAGTAACTAGAGTTCAATTGAAATTTGTAAAGGGGGTATTCCGGGTGACGCACCATTAATATTCAACAGAATTTCGTTAACCCTTGATGGATTTTGAAAATGTTTGCTTTGTTTTGTGGGAAATTCAATTCTAAAACTTTTCTTAGTCTAGTAATTTCTCGAAAAACCTCATCATTTTCATCAAAAACTCGATTAACTGAAAACGCGTGCTCTAGGTGTGTTATTTAAAATCATCGAAAATTCAAAAGTTGGCTATGAAAACAAACGTCAAACTTGACAATGAAGCAAGTGAGTTGTTCAATTAAGTATTTTATCGATAAACAATTGTTTGTTTTTTGTGTTTATTTTGGTTAGTTGTCAATCGCAGTTTTTCACATTTCAGTATCTGTCCTTACTTTACGTATTTTGTTACGAATCTAAATAATAATTTTCCAGCCAATTTCTACTGATCACAATTAATGACCTACTTTCTTGTTGTACGTTTATTTTCATAGCCAACTTTTGAATTTTCGATGATTTTAAATAACACACCTAGAGCGCGCGTTTTCAGTTATTCGAGTTTTTGCTGAAAATGATGAGGTTTTTCGAAAAATTACTAGACTAAGAAAAGTTTGAGAATTGAATTGCCCACACAACAAAGCAAATATTTTTGAAATCCATCGAGGGTTAACAAAATTCTGTTGAATATTAATGGTGCGCCACCCGGTATACCCCCTTTACAAATTTCAATTGAGCTCTAGTTACTGTCAAGTAACGCCCTAAATACATCCACGAAGTGTACCAACTTAGGTTGCTTTAAGTTCAAGAATAACGGAGATATTGATTTTTTTCAAAATTTATAACTTCACTTTCAGAGCCTATAACTCCTTAGGGAAGCAACTTGGTATAGAGGTAAGTTGCGTTAAATTTCCATATTTTGGGACCTCCTACATGCCCCTGCTCTATGTCGGTTCTTATGTGAATCACCCTGTATATATGTGATATATATCCGGGAAAAAAGTAATTTATGAAAAGTGACATATCATAAACTGGCAACAGAGATGAAATGCCAAACTTTTTTCCCGTCACAGAAAAAAGTAATTGATGAAAAGTGACATTTTGTAACCTGTCAACATAGATAAAATGTCAAACATTCTTCCCGTCACAGAAATAACAGTGTTTAATAAATACCTTGAAAACGCTCAAGCCGATTCGAATGAAATTCATATAGTTGATTAAAACAATCATCAGATATTTACTGGACCAATCAGATTTGATCCATAATCTCCAGGGGTGTATACCCATCAGACAAGTGTCGTTTTTTTTTCGGAAAAAAAACTATCCTGTGTTTTTTTCCAGTTATTTTCGAACATTCAGATAAACCCACTAAAAATACAACATTTCTGTCCATTGCTATTTTTTCGTATCTTGCTTCGTTTTCGAGAAAAAAGAACAAGACACCACCGTATATCTCTGAACTCCATGAGAAAAAATGAAAATGCCTAGATATTATACAAAAATTCATTGCACATTATTGTTTATGAGAACAAAAAAGACATAAAATTCAATACCCTCTAAAATGTATTTGATTTTATGAGAAATGTTTTTTCAAGGTATGAAAAACTAATTTTTTCAAACTTGGACACCCCATATTTCGGAAACGGAGTTTCAAATGTGTTATCATGGCGACGGTATTTTATCGCAGTGCAATTATCGCTGTAATTTCTCGATAACTGCATTGCTCTCATGAGACACCTTTTATGTATATCACGGTATATGACGTCACACGTTTTCCCGCGTTTTTCATGTTATCAAATATCGTGAATTTAAATGATTTTCAAAAAATGTGCAGAGTTCTGAGGAAAAACAGGTTTACGACAGTATACTATATTTCAGGTTATTAGATCAAGATAATCAAATCAAATGTTTCACTGCGTTAGGTACCTATTTATCAAATCTGGCATTATATTTGAAAAAAAAAATTTCTACGGCTATAACACAAAACTGCTCTTGTTTTACAGTGTTCGATACATCAATGAGGTACTTTGTATGTCTTCAATTTTATTCCCGTATCTGACATCACAATGACTAAATTGTGTTATCATTTCAAAAAAATCTCATTGCTCATGGAATGTCAAATTGCAAACAGTGACAGCTCTGTCTAATAGAAATCGAAAATGGCGCTCGAATGATTGCCAGCATTCGCCTATGGCTCATACTGCAAACTTCATTCTCGTAGGCAATCACTATCATTCCGTGCTCGTTAAACAATATACTATTTTTTATCACATATCTATTACTATATACCAACGTTTTTCCATTTTTTATAAGAATATCATTCTTTATATAAATTAGCTTCACTCGTGAGACATTTTGACCTCTCTAATCTATTCCAAAAATTGATTAAAAAAGCAAAACGGGAATTTCTTTATCTCTTTTCGTAACAATTTGGTCAAATATTCTTCGATAAGATTGTTTATATTTCTGTGAAAAAAAGACTTCCAACGCACTGATTGAATTGGAAGGATAGATAAATATATTCCAATTCATTGTTTTTGAATGCATTTCAGATAATTATAATGTAAACATCCTGATTCTATCAGTGAAATTGCAATGCTGTTTCAAAATTTGTTACTCTCACACGAAATGCATCGAAAGCTTATTTTCTATCGTGTTTTTCAAGTAAAATAAGACCATTATCGATATTTCAGCAACGCTTCACCAGAAATGGATTCATTTCTTCTCAATATTGGAGGCTGTATACCAACCGATCTGTGAAACCTCAAATGCTACTTTTACCACCTTTTGAATTTTTGATTCCGTATCCCTAATCTTGAGTTTTCAATAATTTTGTTGCAATCTAGTGGTAACTGTTTTCGGAAGACCTCCCTGAGTCTATGAATATGTTGATTTTTGATCACCGTTTGAAGCAGAATGAACTATGCAATATATTTGCATTGAAACCACATAATTATGTTACTTTTACCACCTTTCGAATTTTTGATTCCGTATCCCTAATCTTGAGTTTTCAATATTTTTATTGCAATCTAGTGGCAACTGTGTTCCGAAGACCTCCCTGAGTCAATGAATATGTTGATTTTCCCACCGTTTGAAGAAGAATGAACTATGCAATAGATTTGCATTGAAACCTCAAATGTTACTTATACCATCTTCTGAATTTTTGATTCCGTATCCCTAATCTTGAGTGTTCAATAATTTCTCTGCAATCTAGTGGCGAACATATTTTTTGAATTCAGCTACTCGTACAGAAACTATCTGTCTTTTATTTTCGCCATGTACCTATCACATGATCTTCCCATTTGGAATAATAAAACTAAAATTGTTCCTCTTATACGATGATCCACAGGGCTATCAGTCTATTTTTTCATAATTATTTCACATAGCAGGCGGTGTACCTACACAAAATGTTTTGTGTTTGACATTTAATCGATTGCATCAATAATTTTTCTTCTTCATTTTTGAGTTGATCAAAATTGCATATTAGCAACATATCGAATTTTTCGTTTCTTGAATACATTTTATGTGTCTATTAATAATATGCAATTTTAATCAACACACAGAAGAAGAAAAATTATTGATGCAATCGATTAACTGTCAAACACATAAAACATTTTGTGTAGGTACACCGCCTACTGAGTGAAATAATTATGAAAAAATAGACTGATAGCCCTGTGGATCATCGTATAAGAGGAACAACTTTAGTTTTATTATTCCAAATGGGAAGATCATGTGATTGGTACATGGCGAAAACAAAAGACAGATATATAGTTTCTGTACGAGTAACTGAATTCGAAAAAATATGTTCCTATCTTAGATTCCTCAATATCATGCGATATTTTCGAAGGTTTTCATCTTGACTCGAACAAGCTAATGACAACCTGCAGACATAGATCAGATATTAAAACATTTTGAATAATATCGGTTCACTAATGATCTTTAAATTTCAAAGCCTACCAAGTGTCGATATATCATCGAATTCATGTCAAAGCCAACTTATTCTTGTTGAATAAAAAGCAATTCAACCGCGAATTGAGAAATAAATGACACTTTGTGATACATGATTGGATAGAAAATTTCAAGGCGAATAAGATAGACTGAAGAAATGTACAGGGTGACATTTAAAAAAAAAACAGTTGGGGTCACTTCTGGTCAAACAGGTGGTTGAAAAAAATTGTCGTTAAGTTCGTAAAGTGCGCTAATTTATTATATACCCCCTGTAAATTTCGAAATTTTATCTCTCCAAATGAAAAAACTACAGACTGCTACATGTCTCCTGTGTCACGCGGTATATGCATTCCTTTTTTACAATTTTCATATTTCAGTAATGAGTGTGACAATTCCGAAAATCCCAAAACCATTTCGAGAAAACAGATGGTGTGATATGTTCTTCACCTCAGTCTTTTTCAAACGGGAGGCCTTTGGAATATGTGAAAAATTGCACAGTTTATTTGAAAATATGAAGCTGCAATGTTGACTCAAATTTTCATTCCGATTTGACCATCTGCAGTTTCTTATTCACATTCTAATGAAAATATGATTCATAGTTTTTAGTAGTAATGAAATTCAGATGAATTCCTTGCATTTTCCTAGCTTTGAGAGCCCATATAAAGAAGACCAAACGGCGAACATTGTTTAGATTTTTGTGTAGCCTTTGTTCTCCTGTATGGACGTATGTGTGATAAACAAGCAGTTGTAAAATGTTCATAGGTACTTACCGGCTATTATCCACTTAGCCTTATTGAAATAATGACGATTTCCCAACTAGGGACAATCTAATAATAAACATATACACATACAGGGGGTTTCAAAATTCAAAGATCACCTTTCAAAGGTGTAACTGTTTTTTGTGGAACCGATGCAAAAATTCCTGTGCCATTGTGCTGAAAGAAAATAGCATCATATGAGAGTTATATTGGTCAAACAGGTAGAACATTCAACTACCGCGTTCAAGAACATCAGATAAAAAAATAGAAAAAATAAGGAACAGCATCACAGTGTATTTTTGTTCCTCCTAAAAATCAAAAAATACGCTTCACTATCCAAGAAAATATACAGAGAGCTGCAAACAGTGTTTTAATTTCAAATTGAACGGCCTATTTATTTGCTCACCATTGAATATACCTTTTGGAGAGTTTATTTTTGGATTCTCCAGTTAATATCTTTCATATTTCCCAATTTTCAGGCATTTATATATTTTTATATGGTTAGTGAAACTTGATCTCTTGATTTGAGAAGGGAAAAAATACCCTGCGAGACTGTTTTTAATGTTTTTTTCTACTGTCAAAAATATGGAAGAGTTGTTATAGGTGGTGATACGCTTTTATAACGTGTCACTGGGTAAAAGTAACAATGAAATCAATCATACAAATACTTAAATACTTGGAATCATAAGATCAATAATCAAACGAACCTCAGCAAATTTATCTTTGTTGAATTTTTTTTTTCAGCAATATATTCATCAACCCTCTCTTCTTTTCGAACAGATTCCAATATTGTGTTGGGTACTGAATTTCATTGTATGTTATCATTTTTACATTGAATATAACAATTATCAACATGATAATTCACTGTTTAGAAAACCTCTAGTTGAAATGAACATGTCTTTTGCAACTGTACATAACAATATACAGGGTGTGCTTTAAAGATCTTGACAGAAACTTACCACATATTCGTCAGAACAAAACAATCCGATAAAAGCAGAGTTACCTCTAGACCGCTCTGGCCTACTCAGTACAAAACAAACAACAATAAATGGATCAAATAGCACGTTTAATTTTTTTTTGGAACTGAAAATGAAATCTTCAGCAAATTTTCAAGAAATATTCGTCAATCGTTTCAGTGTTGATACTGATGCTTTGAATCACTAAAATTCAAATTGTGTCGAAACCATGGGAGTAATGGAGTTTTATCAGCTATAACTTTTATGTAGCTAACAAAAGTATCAGATTTCTATGTACTGAAAAAATCAAGTTCAACTGCACGGAATGATATTTATTATTATCGTGATACAGGTTAAATTGCCCAATGAAGCTTTGCCAACGTACCAAATTTCAGTAAAATCTCCTGTGCCATTTCAAAGTTATGCAAAAACGATTTAAAAATTGTAATGACAAGCAAACCTTGTATCGAATTGTGTTGGTCTGAGGAAAATGTGGTAAGTTTTTGAAAAGACCTTTTAGGGACACCTTGTATATCTGACGATACATAGACATTTTGAGACTAATGATCATATTTTTCCATTTGCAGATGTATGCAGGACAGGATGTAAAGGAGGTAAGTGGAAAATAATGATTTCTGAATTAACAACTTATATCTCCGATTATTCGAAGTAAAATGGAGAATGTTCAGTATCTGCTTGAATTAATAATTAATAATAGTTTTTATTATCCTGTAACACAATCGAAAGTTACATAGTGTAGGATTATTCACAGAAAGACTTAAAAAATAAAGCCTAAAATAGGTAAGTAGACATTTTACAAGCAGTTACACATAAACACATTATTCAATGACAATTTGTTAAAAATGGAGTACAACCAGGGCCTACTCTACCAGGTACAACACTTAATACTCATTCAATCATTTCCTGAGCGGAGTAATATTTTTTTTCTGAATGGGAGGACTTTAGTGCAATATTTGAGCTATAGATAGTACTATCTCATTTCCAATTGTAATTTAGAAAGCGTCAAGTGTAATTCGGACAATATCATTGTAATCTACTTTACTGAAATTCAGAGAATATAAAATGTTATTCAGATTAGTCGATGGAAATTTAGAAAGCGGCAATTGAAATTCAGAAAGTGTCATTTGTGAATCAGAATGTATCATTTGAAGTTCAGAAAGGTCAATTGTAATTCAGCCTACGTCATTTGTAATTCAGATTAGTTAATTGAAATTCAGAAAGCGTCAGTTGAAACTCAGATTGGTCAATTGAAATTCAGAAAATATCAATTTAGATTCAGATTGGCTAATTGGAATTCAGAAATATTCCATTGAAATTCAGAAAGCTCCATTTGTAATTCAGAAATATGGAACAGTGTTGCCTTTGCTTGCTGAGCCAAGCGTGATGAATGTAGGTAATAAATTATAAAGCGATAAGTTATTCAGGAATAACATTCTTTATAATAACTTCCCCATTTTACCATTAAAATGGATTTCAATTGACCATCAATGAAAATAATTCCATAATTCTGAAGTCGCTGGTTGTACATGAATACCTTTATGAATCCATCAATCTGAATTAAATTTGACACATTCTTAATTACAATAATTGATGATATCTGAATTTCAATTGATGCTTTCTGATTTCCATCTGAATTACAATTGATGATATCTGGATTCAATTCGAGAAATCTGAATTACAATTTACGCTTTCTAAACTACAATTGAGAAAGGTGTAGTTTTTCAGTTCAATGGGTAGCTGAATGAATAATCTGAGTCCTATCACATTTGGAGAATTATAGGTCAATAAGTTTTTACAAAATGGTACATGAAAGTCTGTTTTCCACCGAGTATTATTAGTATGTACATTTTCATTCCTAACGAAACAATTACGGTTATCAAATACAGAAACGCATAATTCAAATATATACCAGCACGGTAATGTTAGTATTTTGTATCGTATTGCATGCAATGTGCCCAAAAATTAACCCTGTATACCCCTAGTTCACTTTTAGGCGGCTAGATTTTCCTTAAAATTTTGTCTGTACTATTGATAATTCAAGTGATCTTGATATAAAAAACATGTATTTTTCAAGATTCCATTTTGAAGGATTTTCTCAAACGGAATCGGGGTCGGGTGTTAACTCATTCAAAACTTCTTTCAATTCTCTATAAGACACCAGAATTTCAGACAAAAATATTTATCCAAAACAAAATGATGATGATAATATTTGAAATCTGATAACAGGATCCTCTTGATCTACACCTTTTCCAGTTGTATTTCGGAAAGCGTAAATTCGATTTCAGAAAGCTCTTATTGTTTTTCAGAATAGTCACTTGAATTTCAGAAAAGTCAATTGAATTTCAGAAAGCGTCAATTGATAATCAGTATAGTCACATGTGGTTCAGAAGGTTTTCGGTGGTCAGTGTATTTCAGAACAGTCAATTCAATTTCAGAAAGCGTCAATCGTATTTCAGAAATTGTTATTTGAATTCCAATTGATATTTTGTGAAATACCATTGACACTTTCTGAAACTTAATTGGCAATTCTGAAATACCATTGACGCTTTCTGAAATTGAATTGACTATTTTGAAATACAATTGATGCTATCTGAAATGAAAGTGACTATTCTGAAATTCAATTAGGGCTCATTCCTGAAATTCAATTGACTATTCTGAAATACAATTGACGCTTCGTGTGAAATACAACTGGAAGAGGTGTAGATGGATATTAACGTGTTCATCTGTACTCTATAACTCCCAATTGGCATCTACACTTCTTCCAGTTGTATTTCAGCAAGCGTGAATTGTATTCCAGAATAGTCACTTATATTTCAGAAATCATCCATTGTATTTCAGAATAGTCAATTGAAATCCAGATAGCGTCAATTGTAATTCAGAATAGTCAATTAATTTCCAGAAAGTGTCATTTGTATTTGAAAAATTATCATTCAAAATTCTTGGAATTCAATGGACGTTTTCTGAAATTCCATTGAGGCTAGCTGAAATACAATTGACGCTTTCTGCAATTGAATTGACCATTTCTGAAATACAACTGGAAAAGGTGTAGAAGAGTTCTTCATCGAGAAAAAAATCAAAAAGGAAGCCTTATTGGATATGATCCTAGTATGACATTTCATCATCAGCCATTTTCTTTTCGATGAAAATTGTGGAAGACTGTTCAAATGATGTATCACTCCAGCCTCGAACCCCATTTGGTTTGAAAAAATCTTCCAAAATGGCGTCCGCACACGCCATTTTGTGTACAGTTCATCAGAGTAGAGTAGAGAAGTTTATTTGACCATGTTATATACATACAAATACATTTATGGCAAGTCACAATTAGGAATAAGTTTTCAAAGAACAAGATTAATATTGGTACCTGGTAGGTATATATAATCAATCAAATCTGACTAACCTGATCAGGTATATATTTCTCTACCTGCTTCCTCAATTACTATGTAGTCGCCGATTATCTTGATAAACTCTTTTTCTTTCTATAGCATCGAAAATTTTCAAGTATGCTGAAGGAACCACGTACAAGTATAACTATGAAGGAAAAATCGAGATCTCCTTGTCTTCCGCCGAAGGACAAGTTACAAGCACTGAAGTTAAAGCCTTAGTATTATTGACTCAACAAGCAGACTGTAACCAAGTGCTCAGGCTACAGAACGTCCAGATTATTGGACCTAATGGAAAGGTAAATACACTCAAGAACAATAACACCATATTACAAAGAATAACATTACCTGAACAATCGCTGATGCTCTTGAATTCCATCCAGAGAAGAGCCATTCGTCTGGTGGGTGATACCACACTCACTAATTCTTTGACATCATCGGAACACCGTAGAAAACAAGGCGACCTTTCACTTTTCTATAGATACTTCCACGAAAAATGTTCTTCAGACATTTCTGCTATAATTCCATCACTAGTGGTACCAGTCAGACAAACTCGACATACCCAGTCAGCACATCCTCTCGTTGTCAAATTCACTAGACTCCATCCATTGACTAATTTTTACATCAATCAAATATTTCTATTCGTTTTCGAGATATTTGCGTGCGGAGTTTGAAGTGAAAAACCCTGTATATAGATATGGTTCAGATTTCTTCTGTCATCGTTATAGCCTTCCTTACTTATTATGAGTTTTATTAGCTCTCGATCTCATTGTGAACCTTTATTCAAGAAATTATCAATTTTACCGTTACCCTGCTGTTATATCATAGAATCCCTTTCATTCGTTAATAAAAAAATGTTTAACTGATAATGTCGTACGATACAATATTCAGTAGTAATACTATAGGTACTTCAAAATATTCGGGTTATACATCGATAACTTCTATAATTATTACAAGGAGTGTCAGTTTAACAGTTGAAATAATCCGACCACGAAGCGGAAAGATTATTCTGTTAAACAGACACGATATGTAATTATTGTGCAGGAAGTTTGAGATGTATAACTTTGAAGATTTTGAAGTTCGAATTGTATTCGATGCGATTATTTGTTGGGTAGTCTGAACGGACGTCAAAACTTGACGACGCGCTTTGTTTTTATGGAAAAATGTGAAATAATTACTATGGAGATGGAAATAATTCTAAATTCCTGATTGGTGGAGCTACTCTATGTATATCCACGTATTTTCGAAATTATACAAGGTAGCTCGACTCATTCGAATGTTCTGATTGCTTCAAAATCATACACAATGCCTTACCTCACAGCTTCGCGGATGTTAGTACCCTCCATACCGCCTTTATTCCAGGGCTCCGATACCAGCCAGGCAAATCAGAAACGAACGAGGGAGAAATGTTGACAACATAAATATGGGCTTGGCAACAATTCTAGGATAGGGATCCAATAATTTGGTAGATTTCAATGCAAACAAAACACAAGCATGCCTTTTCTCTAGGAAAGCCGATCTCACTGTGCCCAACATGAGCTTGTCAGGAGTAACCATCATACCCTTGAAGATATCCATTTAGATGCTTGGTATTACTACTTCCAGTCAGCGGCTCATGATCTATCAGGCACAGATCCGACCTGTCCTGGAATACTGTTCCCATATTTGGAGTGCAGCACCCAAACATACCCTGAAACTGTTTGATTCTGTCCAAAAAAGGGCAATTCGTCTCGTGGGTGATGCCTCGCTGACACTTCTCTGGAACACCGTAGACAAGTTGGCGATCTGGCCCTATTTTATAGATATTTTCATGGACGATGCTCTTCTGGAATATCAACAATTTTTCCTCCACTGGCAGTCCCCGCGAGATGAACCCGTCGAGTTGAGGATTCACATCCCTTCGTGGTCACTTTGGAGACCTGCAGAACATCTCTTTCCAAAGACTCATTTATCCAAAGAACAGCAAGGCTCTGGAACACATTGCCAAGGAAAGGGTTCCCCAAAGTATATAACCTCCAGAAATTTGAGAAGAACACCAATTCCTACCTTATTTCCCTTGGTTCTCACGATGTTCTCTAAACATTACAGGATATCCCTTTTCGTGGAAACCAGAACATAAAAAAAAAGATCTTAACTATAACTATATTCAAAAAGAGATCCATGATGTGTTGACGGTGCATTGTTTCTGTAGAGTTGAGGAAATCCTCCTGATGCATATGCCCTCCTGTACATGTCTTCTAATTTAAATTTCAATAGTGATAGCCTCTATTTTCTTCCTTTTTGAATCTATGAGATTTGAATCGAATGTATTTGAACAGATTTTATTTGTGATTGTAAAATTCTTGTATTTTTGTATGAATATCTATCTATCTTATAAGAGAGCTCAGACAATCCGCCCACCATCCACCCATCCCCACGATTCACCCCTAATAAAATTCCAGAAATTGGGCAGCATCCCGGACATCGAGCGCCCCATTCGCCTCAACTTCCACGACGGGCACATCGAGGACAGCATCTGCATCGAAGACGGTGACACCCAGAACTCGCTCAACGTCAAGCGGGCAGTCGCCTCGCTCTTCCAAGTCCGCCCCAGGGACGCCCACGAGACGGACGTGTTCGGAGTCTGCCCGACTGAGACCGCCCAGCACAACGAAGGCGGTGATGTGATCGTGCAGAAGCGCAGGGACTTGAACAAGTGCGCGTACAGGGAGAACGTCAGGCAGGACTTCTTCAGGACCACGTTCAATCTGGACAGTGAAATCAAGGCCAGTCCGATGCTGAACGGGGATTACAGCGCGAAGTTGAGGATCAAGAACGGTATTTTGGACCAGGCAACGGCCAACGAGAGGTAAGCTGAAGCATGAAATACCTGGAACATTTAGGTATTATCAACGATAGGCAATATGGATTCCGTCATCAGAGATCAGCTGGTGACCTGCTCGCTTACGTCCTACATATATGGCAGCAATCTATTGAAAAATATGGTGAAACCTTAATCGTGGCACTTGATATCTCCAAGGCATTCCATCGAATCTGGCACCACGGATTCCTCGCCAAGCTTCCTCCTGATGGCTTGCCTACCCAGCTATGTTCTCTGCTAAATAGTTTTCTCTCAAACAGGTCTCTGCATGTAGTGGTCGAAGGAGTTTCAGGTGACTCTCTTATCATAAATGCTGGTGTTTCGCAAGGATCAATCCTAGCACCAACATTATTTCTACTACATATCAACGATTTGTTGAAAGCAACTTCATGTCCAGTACACAGCTTCGTGGATAATAGTACCCTCCGTACCGCCTCCGCTTCTAGGGCTCCAATACCAGCTAGGCAAATCAGAAACGTACGAGAAAGAAATGTCTACAACATGAATATGAACTTGGCAACAATTCTCGAATTGGGTTCCAATAACTTGGTAGATTTCAATGCAAACAAAACACAAGCATGCCTTTTCTCTAGAAGAGCCGATCTCACTGTGCCCAACATGAGCTTGTCAGGAGTAACCATACCTTTGAAGACATCCATTTCGATGCTTGCTATTGCTCTCAGCAATAACCTTTCTTGGGAAAATCAAGTGAGATCAATTTTGCTGAAAGTGCATCTCAAAAACTTGGTTTTCTGTTTCGGGCCTGGAGCTATTTCACTTCTAGTCAGCTGCTTATGATCTATAATCCGACCTGTCCTCTAATACTGTCCCCATATTTGGAGTGCAGCACCCAAACATACCCTGAAACTGTTGGATTCTGTCCAAAAAAAGGCAATTGGTCTCGTGGGTGATGCCTC
Source organism: Phaedon cochleariae (assembly GCA_918026855.4). Lineage (NCBI taxonomy): Eukaryota > Metazoa > Arthropoda > Insecta > Coleoptera > Chrysomelidae > Phaedon > Phaedon cochleariae. Next base: position 6,972,965 of record OU896710.1, on the reverse strand, counting down.
GCTCACAAACTCACTCACTTCTCTGGAATACCGTAGAAAAGTTGGCGATCTGGCTCTACTTTATAGATATTTTCATGGACGATGATCTCCTGAAATATCAACAATTGTTCCTCCCATGGCAGTCCTCGCGAGATCAACCCGTCGAGTTGAGGCTTCGCACTCCTTCGTGGTCACTCTGGAGACCTGCAGAACATCTCTTGCCAAAGTCTCGTTCATTCAACGAATAGCGAGGCTCTGGAACACATTGGCATGGAAGGTGTTCCTCTAGGCATATAACCTCTAGAAATTCAAGAAGAACACCAATTCCTACCTTATTTCCATTGGTTCTCATGATGTTCTCGGAACATTACAGGATATCCCTTTTCGTGGGAACCAGAACAAAACAAAAAAAAGATTCAACGGAGGCGCTGAAGCATTGCCCATTGCCCTGATAATAATTCGTGGACCTGCGTGTCACTCGAACGCGTCGAGGGTTAGTGTAGAAGTTGGGTTGTGTGATCAGGGCATTCAGCCAAGTTAGGTCTGGGTCGATAATGAACCACCTTTGAGCGGTGTAACGCCAACGTGGTGCCTTAGGTGGGTTAGACGGATTTTAGCTACAATGTAGGGACCTGTTAGGTAATTGGGGTTGGCAAGTAAATGTCGCACCGACCGCACTGTAGGTGGTTCGGAGGATTTATCATTGCCGATAAAAATTAAGCGATCGCAATGTCGCTATCTTGAAGGTTGTAATATGTTTTTAGAGACTTTTATAATCCACATATGAATCATTCATTCCATCTCGAAGGATCTTTCGCGTAACGTATTTTGATTGTCCATCAGATCGCGCAACTGAGACGTTAGGGCAAAGTTGATAGGTGTACTTCTTCTTTTCTTTTCATTCAACCTGTTTTTACGATATCCTTCTCTTCTCCGTTAATGTGAAAATTGCGGGTTCATTCCACTTTGAAAACAAAAAACGCGAGTTTGCTCATTACTTGCGTTTTTCTATTTGTATTAGTAGGCCACATAACTGTTTCAAGAAAATGGTCGTGAAACAAACTTTTCACGTGAAAACTGTACAAAGGTGTATCCATCAGAAATGAGACCGACTGTATACTGACTCCCCAACCTGATAGAGACGTTTGCTAGCGTTGAGAAAGGAAACATATGTCTTCCCCATCTGTCCTTGTCTTCAGTGTTCCAACGTGAAATGATGAATATTTTCATATTGGCAAAACCAAAAATGAGAAAAAAATTGAGACGAAGACCGTTCTAACCTTCTTTATATTGAGGTTAATATGATCTTCTTCTCCATTGCCAATGTTGCCAACAAAAAATTTGTTTCGAGTAATTTCCAAGTATCTGACCGCGAACTAAAAACTATAAATGCTAGAATGCGTTCTGACTGAAGTACTGTTAAAGCACTCGTTTCAGGTGTCTTAAATTCATTTCGATAATCGGCCATTATTTCGCTAGTAGATCGGTGTTATCTGGGTATTTTAATGCAAAATATCTGCCTAGAATGTCAGTCTGATATCAGATTCTAGTTATATCTTTGGAAGCGTATGGCACTTTTCCAACTGGAAGTGGCTAACTATGAGAAGTCAGCCTAAATAATAAATTCTTCTAGGTACCTGTACGTCCCATTCTCGGTGGGTGAACATGGTGCCAGAGCAGAAGTCAACAGCAAGCTACACCTGGTAGGCACTTCCAAGGAGAACCCCACCGTCAAGTGGAGCAAACCCAGGACCATCCTGTTCGAAAACCCTCACCCGGTAGTAGCTCCAACCAGCAACGTGAACACAGTCGTCAACGCAGTCAAAGAAGTCGATAAGACCGTCGATATCGTCGTCGGAGAACAAACGGCTAGACAGTTCGTCAACTTGGTCAAGACTGTCAGAGTGGCGAAGAAGGATGATCTTTTGGCGGCTTACAATCAGGTAGGCTAACCCATTAACCCCTAACAATACCTCATGGTAACGCTCTAATCCTTCGAGACAATCACCTAACAATAAATGAACCACGGTTTCCAAATATTCAGTGAATGTATCTTTTCAGGTGAAATCTGGCGCAGGACTGAAAAACAAGGATGTGGCCAAGAGGGCTTTCTTCGATGCTCTCATGCAAGCAGGAAGCGGAGATGCTGTGGAAACAGCATTGATGTTGATAAAGAGCAACGAGCTGAATGAAGTCGAGAAGAGGTTCGCTTACATCGGATTATCCGTTGTGAAGCATGCCACCGAAGGATCCTTGAATGCTGCGACTGTAAGTATATTGAATAAAAGAGAATTCATGCAAAAGACCATTATAAAATTATATAGGGATAGTCAGTTCACAAAATGATTACATGCATAGTGGTAAATATAGACATCCATGAATATTACAAAACAAAGAATGTATAACAAATGAGTACAGACATTTATATAACCAAACTGAAATGGAAATATACATATAAATACATGAAACTAGGAATACATTGGATTTAATTATATATCTGGTACATGGTTTGGAGTTGATGAAGTCATCCCAGGAGTAGGAACCTTGACTGCTGGGAAATTCTCTCGTTTTCTGTTTCACTTTATTCGGATTTGGCAGCTTCTTGATCTCAATGGGCAGACAATTGAAGAGCTTCGACCCTATATAAATGGGTGACTTTTCGAAAAGTTTCGTTTTGTGCTTGATCACTTTCAGTAGGTTTCCCCACCATGGGGATCTCAGTTATTATAAGAGATACGAGGTCGATTAACTTGAGGCAAAGTTGCGCATTTTCATGCTGAGCATTTATCTGCGGAAAAATTCGATGTGTCATTTCTAGTTTTTGAACTATTAAAAAAAAATGGTAATTTGTAATTTTCGTTTTTATTTTTTTAAGCGAAAACCAGCATACCTAGACTAGACGTTTCTGACTAGGACATTTTTAAGGCACTTTTTCACAAGGGATCTGAATCTGTCATCGTTTTTTCTATGATGTTCTTGATGATGAAATAACAACACTCAACTTTGTTTTTTCTCATGGACGCCATATTGGATTTTCGTATTTTTGAAAAGCTTTTTTTTTGTTACAATGATGTATCACACGATATGATCGAATCTTTCCTGTTGATCAAAATTGGGTGAATACCAGTTTTGCGAAGAGTGCTTTGGATGGAACGCCAAAACTGAATTTTGACAGTTCGATTGAATATGCGAACAGAACTGTTGAATTCTTGAGCTTATCCACATAACGCAAGAAGGGTTGCCAAGTGTCTGTCAGATATGTTCCCTGACAAGGTAACTTCCAACAACGGAGAAATACGTTTGGCCAGCGCGGTCACCTGATCACTCTCCGCTGGATTATTATTCATTGGGAACTATGGGAGATTTGATTTTCAAAACTGTACCGATCGATATTGATGAGCTGAGAAGAACCATAATCACCACTTTCAGGACTAAAATAAGAAGAAGGGACATCTCGCGAGCAATTCAGAATCTGAGGAAACGAGTAGAATTGTGTTTAGATTTTGTTTTGTTTTGCGAAGAATAAACTTCTAGCTTATCACGTCGTTCCTAATTCAAAACATAGTTTTCAAGGAGATGAGCTTGACAAAAATGTGAACGTTCCAGATCCAAATTCAATTAAACTTTCGAAATTCCGCTTGTTAAACAGAACTTGGTATTCTTTCCGAAGCACTATTCGCAAAAAAGGTTTTCCCCAATTTTGATCAACAGTAAAGATTCGATCATATCGTGTGATATATATCATCGTTATCAGAAAAAAATACCTTTCAAAAATGAAAAAAATCAATATGGCGCCCATTAGAAAAAACAAAGTTGTGTGTGCAACTTTGACATCAAGAACGTCATGGACAATAGAATTTTTTTTATCGCTTAGAGCGCACGAAAGGGAATCCCTATAATGTTCAAAGAACATCGTGCGTTCCTAGGGAGGATAGGGATAGGAATTGGAATTTTTTTTGAACTTCTGGTGATTATATGTTATTGGGAATACTTCCTCTCTGGCAATTAATTCCACAGCCTAGCCGTTCTATGGATGAAGGTGTTTTGATAAAGTGCTGTTCGACATCTTTCGAGATTGACAACGAAAGGATGTGCTGACTGGGCTTGTCTAGTTTGTGTGGCTGGTATTGCTAGTGAAGGAATGATATAGCAGAGATTTCCGTAGAACATTTCCCGTGGAAGTATCGATAGAAAAGTGAAAAGTCGCCGACCTTTCTACGGTGTTCCAATGATGTCAAAGAGTCAATGAGTGTGGCGTCACCCACCAGGCGGATGGCACTTCTCTGGATGGAATATAAGAGCATCAGCGTATGTTTTGGTGCTGAACCCCATATGTGGGAACAGTATTCTAGAACAGGACGTATCTGCGGTTTGTAGATCATGAGAAGCTAATGAGGTGTGAAGTAGCTTTTCGCACGGAACAAGAATCCGAGTTTTTGTGAAGCAGCTTTTGCGATGGATCTGACATGATTATCCCATGAAAGAGTGTTGCTGATGGAGATAACGAGCGAAGATATGGTGGGCTTGGTGGGGATGGTGGTGCCAGACATTACAATGTCGGGCATACTGGGTTCCGCCTTTCTAGAGAAAATACAGGCTTGAGTTTTGGTGGCGTTGAATTCAGCTAGGTTGTTGGTTCCCCAGGCTGTGATTTCAGCAAGGTCTTCATTGACAGCATTGATCTGCCTGCGCCGTGAATTCTTAGTTTCCTGGGAAGAAATAGGAATTCTGGAAGAGAACGCAGTATGGAGGGTACTATCATCTGCAAAGCTATGGATGTGGCAAGTTGTTACTCCTAACAGATCATTGATATGTAGAAAGAATAATGTTGGTGCCAAAATTGATCTTTGTGGAACGCCGGAAATGATGCCAATGGTATTAGACGATACACCGTCCACCACCACGTGAAGTGATCTGCCTGAAAGAAAACTCGATAAGAGATGGCATAGCTGAGGTGGTAAGCCGTATGATGGTAGTTTGTGGAGAAGTCCTTCGTGCCAAACACGGTCAAATGCTTTCGATATGTCCAACGCGACAGCTAGAGATTTCCCGTGTTTTGCTAATGAAGCTAGCCATAAATGGCTGACGTAGGCTAAGCGTAATATATCAATCAACGACGTAGGCAAGTAGATCTCCAGTAGATCTTCGGTGTCGAAAACCGTATTGTCTTTCATTGATGATTCTTGAGCTCTCTAGATATTTCATAAGCTCAATATTGATGGCTTTCTCCATCACTTTGGAGATTATACTGATAACAGGGCAATGGGCCTGTAGATGTTGGACAGGTTCTTGTTCTCTTTTTTGGGGATTGGTTGGACTCTAGCTGTCTTCCAGCATGATGGAAAAATACCCGAACTGCACTACTTTGCCGTATCTGTTATAATAACTGGGACCCCCATGGTGGACTTCGAAAACCGGACACACTGTAGAGTACCGCATACAACCTAGTAAACACAAACATCCCTGGGATGTCACATCCATGTCTCGCTAGGTAACAAAGCGAATTACAAGAAAACATCATTGGTATTGCCAGGAGACTCTTCATTCAACATAACATTCACAATATTCGTCACGGTTTATTGGATTTGGGATCTGAAATGTAGGTGAATTTGTGGAGCTCCCCAACAATACAGAGACTCACTGGAACCTCACATTCTTGTCTATTCATGTGACAAACGAAATTCATCGATCCCGATGTTGAATGAGGAGTCGCTGAATACGTACTGTGAGTTCCATTTGGCATCATATAATGTGAATCATGAAATGACCAAAAGGGTCCGGAATAGCAGTCATTGTGATTTCAGTGAGTCTCTCATTTCGAGTCACGAATATGTAATGTGTGGCATGAATATGATGCCCTCCTATATCTCTGGAATCAATCTGTGTTAACTGAGAATGATCGTCATCCAATTTCCCAGGTGCTGTTGAACCAACCAGACCTGCCCCAAGAAGCCTACCTCGGTATCGGCAACCTGGCAGGCCGCTACTGCAGCCAGCACTCCTGCGAGAACGTCGAGGCCATCAACAAGCTCACCCAGCGCCTGATCCAGAAACTCGGCTCAGGCAAACCCGCCAACAAGAAATCGGAAACCGAGATGGTGTTCGCCCTCAAGGCTCTGAAGAACTTCGGCCACCTCAACGACAACACCCTGCAGAAGATCATCGCCGTGGCGCAGAACAAACAGGCTCCCAACAGGCTCAGGGTCGTCGCCCTGGAGACCTACGCCGCCGCTCCCTGCAAGGACAAGCTCAGGAACAGCGCGCTGCACGTGCTGCAGGACATCCAGCAGGACTCGGAAGTGAGGATCAAGGCCTACTTGGCGCTCGCGCAGTGTCCCACCGCGAAGATCGGGAACGCTGTCAAGGCCATGTTGGCAAAGGAGCCCAGCTACCAAGGTAGGCTTCACAATGGGCATATTAGTTCAAATGAAAAAAAAAATAAGAAAACGAAATAAATCAATATGTATATAGTCAAATTTGAGATCAATCATAACTTCTATATTTCTGATTCAATTATCCAATGTTTCCCAACGAACTGAAGACAAAATGACCGATTAGAACTCGCATATACTTACAGTATTTCATTGAATGTTGGTTATAATTCATTATACAAACTTAGTTGAGAGGTTGTTGTAATACCCTTTATATCGAATTGTATCAATTAAGAACCATTCTTATTCTACATTTCGATTCTTGGTTCATGTTTCCAAGTGCACTGATTTATTTCAGAAAGCGGAATGAACTCAAAAAAAATTGATCGTCAACTTTAAATGAATCAACCTTCATCCACTTATAATTTTTTTTGTGTATTTTTTTGTATAATTTGGGAACCAACTCCCCAGAAGTCGAAACTTGTGCGGGGTTAGAAAGAGCGGGACCTATAGCTTATAGTGGAATCCGAACCACTTCTAGGGCATCGGGGTGCTGCCAGGAAACAACCATGAATCCCACATTTTTAAGAAAAATGCTCAGCCGATAGCGGGATTCGAAATACAGTAGGCCCTGATTCGAACCGACAGTACCTTCGCGTCGTGAACGGCTATCTAGCGAATTTCAGCGCATAAACAAACTCGGCCACGGGAATGAATCAATGACTCATTTTGAGTCTAATTTTGAGAACATGCATTTTTTCAAAATTATACGAGACGAATTCCCCGCAATTAATTCATGCACGTGGGGGATTCGGTAAGAAAATTTAATTCCGGCTTATTCAAAAAGAGAACAATAAGTGGATATTTACTCTTCTCGTATACCCTAGTGAATTAAAATGTATAGTATCAGATACATTATTAAATAAAAATTATTGATTTCATATGATTCTCTTATTAGGTTTCCGGAAAATGAAAAAATACTGTCACAACATTATTTCAATTTTGTCTATTTATTAGTAGTGCCTAAATCTTTCGAACTATTCCCATCACGTGGTATGTTGAGATTCTTGTTTTTTATTTTTTTTTTTCGTAATAAAGTTGTGGAGACTGAGTTTGGTCAGAGAGTTTTATTCTGGCGTCAGTCTTCTATGATCATTTTTGTTGGGACTTAGGCTTTCAAGGATGTTTTTCTTCCTCGAGACCTCGAGGGTCTCGTTAATGATTCCAAGTTTTTCTACAATTAAGCAAATGCGCATGCGTCCATGGTATATCATATGATTCACTGTGGCCAATCTGACAATGAGGTTTGGAAATGGTTCGAAAACTTTAGGCTCTCGTAAATTATATGATAGCTGTCATGTGCCAGGAAATTCTCACTTATTAATTTTACCTCTATATGTTCATGTGGATGAAAATTTTCCAGAAAATTAGCTGGTCGCCATAGTAACAATGTCGAAATGAAACATCTGATTGGTTGAAAATGACAGTTGCTGGTTTGCCAGCTTTATAACCAAACTTCTTCAATATCCGGCGAACTGTTGAATTGTTACCTCGAACCTCTTGAAGTTGATTTCTTGAATTCAATGATGTTAAGTGATATTCCCGCATAGTTTCAACGTGAAAAAATATGTCATCAGTAGCAGTAATTTTTAGTTATCTGCCACAATTTGGCCTAAACATATTTCAGGCAGTTCTCGTTTGACTACTCTTTTGATGAACATGAAGTATTCTTGTTACATATTCACAACTATTGCAACCTATTCACAATTTTCCGCAGTTGAATCCATGGTAGGAGTAGGTGGACTTGTGTAAAAAAATCACTGACAATTTCAATAAGGACAAAACCAATAAATAAATCACATTTCTCAACCCTTTCAGCCCCACTTTTCTTCTTGAATTAACTGAGTTGGAGTTGTGATTTCTGACTCATTTCGTATATAATTAGGGTACTCGTACAGGTTTGCATCATTTAAAATTTGTTTTGTGACATTGACAGATGGAACAAATATGCTCCATTGGTATTGTTGAATGGGTCAAATATGTCCCACTGGTAAGCTATGGAAAAAAGTGCAAGTTTTACCTATACTAACAAGTAAAATCAACTCCTATTGTAAAAGTATAATGCGTCATCTTCAACTAAAGTCCAGGGATAAATGTTTTTCAAAGCTTTATTTGAATTTCAAACCATAAAGACATTGAGTTACATAATATAACAAACTAATTGTTTCTCACATTTTAGTCATGAAAACGAGTACCTTCCTAAGTAACAAATTGTATTTGACATCTACGAAGAATAGGTCGTAGGGTTCATCTTTCCATCACATGAAAAGCAACTCCAATTTATGGAATTTTCTTACCGAAGACCTAAATCCCGATAATTCTGTTGCTAGTGATAAGTTCTTTTCGTTAAAAATGAACTTGTGTACTTAAAGGCATGAATCAAAAATCAAAATTTAGGAACGGAATTGAATGGAACAAAAATTGGTAATTCGATTGAATTTGAGAACGAAATTATTCCACAGCGTGTTTTGAAATTCAGCGTTTAGCAAAATACTAGATATACACGTTGGAATTGATCATTTTAATTACATTCTGCAAAAAAATTATATTAAGCTTGGAGCAAGAAGAAGAAGAAATTGGGAAACTTCGAATTTTTTACCAAATATCAAACTTGCTACGTTTGTAGATAGTTACATGAAAGTGTAGATAGTTACATGAATTTCAACGGTTTTTTAACTTTTAGTTATCACTAGCCAACAACAAATTGTTCATAGCAGTTTTCGCTCTTGATATTCTCCGATCAAAACGAATCAAGGTATAACAATGCCATTGTTCGATTTTCAGTCGGAGGTTTCATCAGTTCGCACATCCGCGGCATCCGAAACTCCGCTAACCCTGACCTCCAACTTGCCAGCCAACATCTCGGATTCAGTCTGCCGAAGAAGTTCCCCGTAGACCCGCGGAAATACTCCTTCTACAACGAGTTCTCCTACTCCGTGGACACTCTGGGAGCTCTGGCATCGGTGCAGCAAGACAACATCTACTCGCAGGACTCGTGGTTGCTCAGGTCTCACAGACTGAACCTCACCGCCGAGGTGTTCGGCCATACCTTCAACTTCATGGAGTTGGCCGTGAGACAGGAAAATCTGGACAAGCTGGTCGAGCACTATTTCGGTCCCAAGGGCCTTCTGAAGGCTTCCTCCATCTCGGAACTCCTCAAGATTAACGGAGAAGCGGCCAGTGAGCTATTTATGTATCTCGAGGTGAGTCAATGGTTATTTTTTTAAATGGACTTGGTCCTTAGTTATGTATATAGGATCCTATGCAACTGTATAGTACACAATACACAGCTTCGCGGATGATAGTACCCTCCATACCGCCTTCTCTTCCAGGGCTCCATTAGCAGCCAGGCAAATCAGAAACGAACGAGGGAGAAATGTTGACAACATAAATATGGGCTTGGCAACAATTCTCGAATGGGGATCCAATAACTTGATAGATTTCAATGCAAACAAAAGACAAGCATGCCTTTTCTCTAGAAAAGCCGATCTCACTGTCCTGGAATACCGTTCCCATATTTGGAGTGCAGCACCCAAACATACCGTGAAACTGTTGGATTCTGTCCAAAAACGGGCAATTCGTCTCGTGGGTGATGCCTCGCTCACAAACTCACTCACTTCCCTGGAACACCGTAGAATAGTTGGCGATCTGGCTCTATTTCATAGATATCTTCATAGACGATGCTCTTCTAAAATATCAATAATTTTTCCTCCCTTGGCAGTCCCCGCGAGATTGATCCGTCGAGTTGAGGCTTCGCTCCCCTTCGTGGTCACCTTAGAGACCTGCAGAAAATCTCTTTCAAAAGACTCGTTCATCCATCGACCAACGAGGCTTTGGAACACATTGCCAAGGGAGGTGTTCCCCGAGGCATATTACCTCAAGAAATTCAAGAAGAACACCAATTCCTACCGTATTTCCTTTGGTTCTCACGATGTTCTCTGAGAATTACAGAATATTACTCTTCGTGGGAACCAGAACATAAAAAGAATACCAGTTACAAATTCACGCCATTGATTTATGTGTTGAGAGATCAGAGAAGATCAACCTCACACATAAAAAAATCAAAATATTCTGCGATAGCCAATAAGCGGCTCTGAAAACACTGGACTCGTACCAAGTAAATTGGTATTGCCAAACAATACTCTCCACAATTGGAAGACTTGACAAATTATTGCTGGTCTGGATTCCTGACCACTCCAGTATGAAAGGATTGAATTGCAGATCTCCTTGCAAGGGTGTGCTGAAACATCTGCCACCTACGCTCCTGTGTAGTTCTGTGAAGATATAATAATAAATGAGCGATAAGCTTCCCGACTGGGGAACCCACATCGTCTGGGTCATGTGAGCTTTCCCTGTTGTTCGTGTTGATTGATGAACGAAGCGGTTTTGCAGGGCCTTGAATGCATTTATTTTCAATCGAGAACTTTATCGAATGGTCCTATAAATTGACGATCTGAAAGAAATTGAACCTGAATTATTTGCCAGTTCAACTATTTATTCATGAAATATTTGTTGAAGTTTGTTCATCACTTTCAGATTCACAAAGAATGAGATCACAGTGCCTACTGTCCATCCCTATTTGTAAATAGATAATCATTGGTAGCAATAAATCTACGATTTCTGGTGAGAAGGTGTTTTCACCCTACAGCTAACCCCAAACTCCTGAAGGTTTCATTGCAAGGGAGGGTGCCACTAGTGGTTTCATCGGACCAAAACATCTCCTATGTCTTGTCGAACATACACTAAACACTTGGACTGAAAGGAGAGTTGTATACTTCTGACAGAATTTCGAAAAATCCCACTAAACAACTACAACAGGAATGACCTATGGGCTCTCTAACAGGTTTCTGTCGTCTAAATCATCAGATATTTTGACTTGGACTGTCGTGGTATTTGGATTGCCTTCTCTCTGTGTTGAAAATGATAAACAGCAATCAGGATTTCGCTTTTTGGCATTGTTTCACTCTCTTCCTCAGACCTAGAAGATCATTCACCAAGTAAATGAATCAGCTTCATGAATAAGCTCGATCTACTTGGTGAAATATAAATTGGCTGTGTGGATTCTCATTATTCATGAAATTTTAACTAGGTACTTATTAACATTCACTCAGATCCATAGTTGCTATTGACATTCCGACGTGTTGATTAGCTGACGATAAGTTCATTTTCCTCGTGTTTCAATGAATTGACTTATTTTCAGCGAAAACTGAGTGAGACCCTACGTTCTAGACGAGATGTATCCAGAGCTGAAATCGAAAACATCGGCAAGGCCGTCCAGATCAAAGAAAACGAACTGAACAAAGACTTGGACGTTGATGTGAGCGTGAAGTTGTTCGGCTCTGAAGTATTATTCGCTAACCTGAACGGCAACCAACAAGAACTGTCTCCTTTAGCAATCATAGACAAGATCATCGATGGCTTCTCCAAAGGATTAGATAAGTTGAAAGGATTCAAGGTGAGTACAGCAATAATTCAAACTCTCTATGCTCAACAAAACAAAATGTCATCAATGAGGCATCTAGAGTCTCAGTGGGAGAGCAAGAATAAGGTGTTGGTTTGATTTCAGGAAACTCTGCGCTCCAACATGATCTTCCTCGACGCCGAACTCGACTACCCCACAGGACTGGGATTCCCCTTGCGCCTAGCCGTAGAAGGAACCTCCAACTTGCAAGTACAAGCTGAAGGGCAAGTAGACGTGCGAGCACTATTCAATAACAGAGACACTACCGCCCACGTCAAATTGATACCTAGTGCCAGCATCGAGGTGGCCGGAAGGATGACCTTGGACGCATTGGTAGCCGAAAACGGTCTCAAGGTTGCTTCTACGCTCTATACTGCCACAGGAGGAGACATCACCATCAATCTCTTCAGCGGAAAGAACGACGGGGTGGACGTCAAATTCGGTTTGCCTGTCCAAGACCAGAAGATCATCTCTGCCAACCACGAGATCGTGTTCGTTAACAGAGAACAAAACGGCCACGAATCTCTGTCACCGTTGAAGTTCGCGCAAGCAAAGGACTTTTCCATCTGTCTGGATCAACTCAGTCCCTTCATAGGTATGCAACACGAATTATATGAAAACATCCTCCTATTTTACTCAATCTATTATTATAGGTGTTGCTTTCTGCGCCGAGGTCAATGGGCCTAACCTAGCTGGTCAGAAAGTACCGCTTCTACCTTTCCCACTAGCAGGAGATGCCAAAATCGGTGTGAATATCGAAAACGAAGACGTCCTTGAATACCATCTGAGAGCCAGCCAATCCAATTTCAGGAACGGAGAAATATTGATCGAAACCGTCGGCAAGAACAAGCAGAACAAATTCAGCGTGCAAATAACCGGGGAATATTCTCCTGAGCACTATGTCAAGGCCGTTTTCAACTCACCAGTGAAATCAGGTTCGGTCGAAGCTCGAGTGACTGACAGCGGCAAAGAGAAATCTTTGTTACTGAAAGCGAGCCATGACCAGGAAGAGTTCCATCTTAAAGTCGGGGTTGCTATATCGGGAACATCAGAACGCGCAGTTTACAACCCCATTTTGGACTACAAGGTTTGTTGAAATCGCAATGATTTGTCCTGTGTTTCTCTCAATTAACCTTTCAATATAATATCATTGGTATTTTTGTTATGAATATCAAGGGTCCTGGTGGAGAACAACAGCTGCCGGTGAACGTTGAAGGGCAGATCATACTAGAACAGAAAGGTCGCAGTAAAAAGTACAACTTCAACAATGTTAGGCTGACTTTGCCCAACACTAAGGTCATATCCATCAATGGAAATATCGGAAATGATGACAGGGACCTCTTTAGTGACCTCACAATTGCCGAAGGACAACTATCTGGAACAGTTAAAGGTAGGTCAAGAACGTTCTTTTAACCCTGATTGCAAACTCTGTATTTAACTCACTTCCTCTAGGTCGTCTACATGTGGACGAACTACTTTTGAAGCTGAACGCAGAAGTAACGAACACCTTCAATCCCATGGTGAACTTCAACCTCAAAGGGGAGGTGAAACGAACAAGAGACCACAGCCAATACGACAGCACCTGGCAACTCATCCACGGTCCCGACCTATCCTCCAAAAAGAACATCCTAACCATAACTAACTCGGTGACACGCCGCTACAAGAACTCCAACGACTATACCGTGGGATGCAAACACAGGCTGACCTACCCCCTCGTCGGAGTCAATGCAGCATTCGAATTCGAGCAGACCCCCAAGAGCTTGGACTACGAGTTGGACTTTGCGTACGCCGACATCAAGTTTGGATCGGAGCTAGAAGTCGAAGTGAACAAGAAAGTTGACGGCGATTTCGGCCTTCAGTTCGAGATCCACGGCCTGAAGAACAAGGTAGCCTTGAGAGCCAACCGACAAGTCACAGGCTACCAAAGCAAGATCGACAACGAACTCAGCATCAACGGAATGAAGATGGAGGTCAGAGGTACCATCAAGCACCAACTGAAACCGAACGATGTCGACATCGGAGCAGACTTGACGGTCATACTCCCGACTCACCCTACCCCATTCAAGGTGGACAGCGGGCTAAAATACAACCCCGAAGAAGTAGATGTGCACCACAAGGTGACCAGTGGCAGCGCAACCGTCATCGATGCTTTCATCAAGGCCGACAAAGACGGAAACGCGAACGGTAATGTCAAGGTCAATATCAAAGACGTGGTGATTATCAATGGCCAGTTGAAGGCCGTCAAGGGCATCGGTAACGGTGATATCTTGATCGACGTGCAGAGCTTGAAAAAGGAAGTGAAACTCGTCTCGAACTTCCAAGTGCAACCGCCCACGACATACATCATTGAGCTCACCGTTTACCCTTCTTACGAGTCGAAGAAGGATCAAAAGATCGTGCTGTCGACCAACAACAAGATTTCTTCCACCAATGTAGATTCTAGAAACAGCATCGATGTGCTAGGTAGAAAGCTCGAGGCCAATATCAAAGGAACCAAGAGCGGAGACCTCTCCAGCGGCAAAGTGAACGGAGAAATCGAGGTTATCCTACCTACTGACCAGTACTTGTTGGGTAAGGTCAGTTGCGACCACAAAGACAGCAACCGCATTTTGAACGGACACAGTTTGGTCAGTTTGGAGTACAGGCAGAACAAGAACACAAACGGCCGCAAGGTCAGTGTTAGCACTACTTACAAAGATACCAATCCTGACGAAGGAGTGTACGATACGACTGTCAATGTGGCTGCTGACGACAGCAATGGCAAGAACATCAATGGCGATTTTGTGTTCAAGAGTGGCAAGCAAGGAGAAGCTAGAGTTGTAGAAGGCTCGGTAAGTAAGAAAAATAATATAAATAATGATAGATCTCTTCCTGATTTTGAATCATCTCTAGTATTCCTCGTGAAAAAGATAACCAGGTATCTTCTGAATTAAGAAATTGATCTGAATACAAGAAAGAACTAGTAATAACAGAAACATACTTCAAATAAATCATTTTGGGATGAACTTCAATCACGAGAATTGAAACAATATGACATGCATTGAATATCTTCATTGATTTTTCTAGAACAAAATTTACGGCTCCATTCTACCTAACCCACTGTCTGTTTTGTGGAAAGCAAAATGTCATGCTGGAGTTGGTGACTACGGAATATCTTCATCTTATGGACCAAATGCTGCATTGAAAATTGACGGTACGTACCAAACTCACACTATTCAGAGTAACAAGCGACGCTTGAGAAATAATTGAAAGGCAATGTATCGACAGTTCATCGTGTCTTCATCAGAGCACTGCAATATATTATATATAAAAATAACATTGATCGATCATTCAAAATATCTGGGGATATCAAATGTATAAGGGATACCCACTTCAAGATAAGTGTTCGAATTCTGTAGTCATCAGATTTTACGCAGTAGCCATAACCATAAAATCAAAATAGGGTTTTCATGAATATTATTCATCTTTGTAGGTAAATATGACCTGGAAAATACTGACAGACCACTTTCGGGAGAAGTTAAACTCGAATTGACCACACCGAGCAAAGCTTTGAGAACTCTGAAAGCTGGAGCTTCTGGATCTTTATCAGCACCAAAGGGACCAAGTGAATCAGCTCAGGTTCAGGGCACTGTCAATCTCTTCGCAGATGACGATGGTGTAAGTGAAAATCATTGAGATAGTTCATCAATATAAGGCTTTTCTTTCTTTTGTTTTCCATTACTAGAATAATATCGGTGTCACATGTATTGAGTTATCAGGTGAAATTAATTCGATATGTCAGCATTCTTTTTCCCTATTACTATACAACAACTCTTCCTATTGATATCCAGCCAGTATATGGACAATTTCTTTTTTGAAAGTAAGAATTGATAGATAATGGTAAATGTGACTTCCAATCGGCAATGAGTTGCTGTTAAAACAAAAAAATCTAAAACCTACATATCCAAATACAACTTAATTACATTTGGATTCAGCTGCATAGGTAATGTTTCTGTTCATTCTAGCAACCATTTTTCCAAGCTGAAGTTTTGATTTCATGTTCCTAACCTATATCAATATTGATAGCATTTTCTCGTTTCAGTCCGTTCCAGACCCCATCATTGACTTCAGTGGAGAAGGCCTGGTTAAGGCTTCAGAAAAAGATGGAGAAATCAAGGTAAACAAATTAAAATAATAAGATGGGGTTGTGCACAAACGATTTTCTCTATATTACCAGGGAAGCATCAACTACGGCAAGCTTGGCCCAGTATCAGCAGCAGCCGGCTACAGCGTCAAGGAGAACGGCAAGCAAAAACAACTGAACGGCAACGTCGCGGTGCAATACGGCCAAGGCAAGAACCTCAAGGTCGAAGGGTCAGTCTCCAGGAAGGACGAGAACAACTACAACCTGGACGCTACCATCATCACACCCTACGAAGGCTACAAGAAGACCGTGCTATCAGTGGACACCGAACGTTCCGAGGACAGAAACCACGTCAAGAGCAAAGTGGCCTTGACCAGCGACGGGAAAGAATGGAAGGTCGACACCGAGATCAGCGCCTCCCAGATCGCCCCCTTAGTCAACATCCAAGTGAAGTGCCCTAAAGGCAAACGCAGCCAACTCTACGTGAAGGCCAACAGAGCCAGTGCCTCCCAGTTCGGCGGTGAATTCAAGATCCTGTGCGAAGAGCGCGACTTCTTGCTCGAAGGCAAGCTAGACGCTAACGTCGACACCATCGAGAACTTCAACATCAAAGGCAACGTTAACTCGCCTGCTCTGAAGCTCAACAAGATCTCCTTCGAGGCCCACAACCAGCCCGGCAAAACAGGCAGGAAGATCCAAGTGGTCGTCAAGTCTGCCAACCAGAACTTGATGTCCGGCAGTACCAACTACCAAGCTCGGGAAGAGCACGGTAAATACATAGTCGAGGGATCCGGGTCGTTTAAGATCAAGGAAGAAACCAGGGCTGCCAACTTCAAGTACATCATCAGCAATCTCTCGTCCGCGAAGAACGGTGAGGAAGGTTTCGAGATCGCTTTCGATGGGGCGATCGGTAACAATGCCGTTGATGCAGAGCTGAAGGTCACCAACAAGCAGTTCAGGATCCTGAACTCTTACTGCGAGAAGAATAAGGAGTGTGCTCATTTCGAAGTTGATTCCAAGGAGTCTGGAGAGGGTGAGAATACATTCATTTTTGTTCATCTTATTGCGACAAAGCCAGCTTTTCATCACTCAGCACAATTTACGAATAGTCAAAACATCTCACTAAAATCTAGTAGAGCGTAGTTAGGTCTTGGCTAGGGCTATAGAATTCGACACCAAAACAAACAATGTTCTCAGATCCCATTCAAAGACGATCTATTCACCTCGTTGGTACTTTTACGAGAATGATCTTCATCAGAAATCTGAATCATATCACTAACAATACCAGTCAGACGAACCTGACTAGCTCAGTCAACTTATCCTTTTGACCTCAACTTCGAGGCGTTTCAATCAACTACCTATCAGAATTCGTTCATCCGTAATCCAACAAATTTGAAACACAAACCCTTTTCTAGGAACTTTCAACATGCAAGAGTTATTGTTCATATTCTACGAATATAATAGGGTTAGTCGCTTTGAACCCGCAAAAATGCAGTGAAGTTAGGTTAGATGATGGACTCTTTCAAGATGCCTTACTCAATTTGTAATACCAGAGAGTTTAAAAACATGTCCAGTTGGGAAAGATGTGTTCACCGGCGTCAATCTTTAGCCTTATTGTAGCAGTAGAAAATAGACCGACTCTGAACAAAACAAAAAAGGACAGATAACTCATATCATCTTATATTGTGTCTGTGTATTAAAATGTAGGTCTCTACTCTCCCATTCCTCTATTTTTCTCAAATGGCTTGCGGCATGCTATTGGAGCATCACACAAGAATATCAGAAGCTCATTCAAAAAGTAGGTATATTTTTATCATTAGTCTGTAAACAGATCTTCCCAGTCAAAAGTGAACGATCTAGTGCCTCACTGGCTAATACTGCAATACATATGATCAGCATCTGCGATTTTATCAAACTCTAAATCTCTCAGTATCCGGCCATATTGGGTTCCTCTTAATGTTTACTTAGCAGCATCAGCTCTCACATCTTCTGACTGTTGTTCAACATAATTTCATCTATTGAAAAGGAATATTCTCAGATATATTATAAACATGAAAAAATGGATACATTTGAATAAATACATTGAGAATTCGCATTCTCTATGTGATGAAATTATTAATTCTTTCTCGGCATATTCAACAGAAAACAACTACTTTCCTGGCTATATGCCACGACGAACATTGAATTATATCAATTGAACATACACGATAGGAATTTGAGCATAAAATGAATATCGTCTGAAATTGAGAATTGACATTCTCTTCCAGAATCGGATGAATACTATGATGAATATAACGATATAAAAAATATATTACTTACCAAATTGGTATGAAAATTGGAATGTATGGGAGAAATATACTAGTATACATACTCTGTTCTTGTTGAGTAAGTAATATATTTTTTATATCGTTATATTCATCATAGTATTCATCCGATTCTGGAAGAGAATGTCAATTCTCAATTTCAGACGATATTCATTTTATGCTCAAATTCCTATCGTGTATGTTCAATTGATATAATTCAATGTTCGTCGTGGCATATAGCCAGGAAAGTAGTTGTTTTCTGTTGAATATGCCGAGAAAGAATTAATAATTTCATCACATAGAGAATGCGAATTCTCAATGTATTTATTCAAATGTATCCATTTTTTCATGTTTATAATATATCTGAGAATATTCCTTTTCAATACTTTCATACCCAATCAAGGGGTTCAAACTTGAACGATGGAAACTTGTTATTTTTATAGACCTTCAATCGCAGATTCGTGATTGGGTTTTTCTCAATTCAGAATTTCTTTCCACGCCCTGTATGATAAATGTCAGTTTGTCATACATCTAAAATAATTTCATCTGTTTTTCATAGCGAATTCCATTGGTAGGAACTAGTGAAGTGTTTCTCCACTGAGTGTATGTTCACCTCTGTTTAACACATGCGAGTAAGAAGGAAACATTAAGTGTAAAAACACTCCACCAGTTCCTGCCGATGGAATTCGCAATAAATAATCCTCGTATCCAATCAGCGTTGAGGATTAGCTCTTGGGTTTGAAACCTTGTCATCTTCTGTCTTTGTTTGTATATTCTCCCAGTTTTGTCATATTTAGTGATGGTACGAGACCGTGAGGATCTTACTCAAATTCTCCTCCAAAAGCTTCATGAGGAGCTTGCTGTTGTCTATGATCATTCAAGGTAGCAATGAGATTTATTACTTACTCCAAATGTTAATTGTTGTGCAGATCTGGACAACTACCAACACGTCCTCGAGATCACCGTGGACCTGCGCAAGCTGGGCATCCCCAACCAGTTCGGCCTGAAGTCTGTCACCAACCTGAAGAACCGCCAGCTGGACCACACGGTGGACGTCCATTTCCAGAGCCAAGAGAGCAGCAAGTACCAGTACAGCGTGTACCTCCACCCCAAACAGGCGGCAGTCACGCTCACTACTCCCAAAAGGATTGTGTCCCTCGAAGCAACCGTTGACACTTCCGAAGTCATAGAGAAAGGCGGTAAGGTTTCCGGCGAGGTGGCCTTCTATTTGGACAAGCAGAACCAGCCGAACAAGAAAGCTGCTGTTACTGGATCGGTGGATTACGATGTTGCCAAGAAGAGCATCAAAGGAGAGGCCAAGTTGTCGCATCCTGGTTTGAATAGGGGGGTGAGCATCACACGCTATGGATACTATACCTTTTCAACTTTAATTCCGGAACCGGTGAGTTATATTTCGGAAAGAGTAATCTCGATTTCAGAATTGGTTAGTTCGATTTCAGAAATGGTAAACTCAATTTCAGAATCGGTGAGATGAATTTCAGAAAAAGTCTATTCAATTTCAGAAATGGTAAGTTGTATTTCAGAATTATTATTGGTAGGTTCAATTTCAGAAGATGAAATCCTTTTATATGTTTGAAATGTTTTTAATTGCAAAAGATAAGATTGTTTACAGTTGATAAACGGTGTTTGAGAGCCCTATGTTGAATCAGATTGAACATATATGGGGTGTCTTCAAGACAGAAGTGAAGAGCTTCTTGCAAGAGCATCGCCAAAGGGTCATAGCTGGGGATCCGAACAACTTGTTCAACCAGATAGAATTCAGACTGCGATGTCTTGAGGAATGTGCAGATCATTCAATGAAAATCATAACACCTCAAATGTGTTTGGATTCTCATAATCATGTGCAACGCTATTATCTTCCAGCGATTCGGATGGAAGGCATCTGTGGATTAAATTGAGATTATAATTATTATGTTATTGAATGGTTTGTTAATCTCACATACAATTGGAAACATTTCGAACAAATATAAGGTTTTTTTTTCTGAAATTGAACCTACCAATTCTGAAATACAACTTACCATTTCTGAAATTGAATGGACTTTTTCTGAAATTCATCTCACCGATTCTGAAATTGAGTGTACCATTTCTGAAATCGAACTAACCAATTCTGAAATCGAGATTACTTTTTCCGAAATTGAAGTTGAAAAGGTATAGCATTCAATATTGAATTCAGTGAAGAAAATCAGCAAAATTCGATCAAGATAGAACATGATCGTCTTCTTGCTGAACCTGCTAAACCAAACAATGCTTTCCAACCTTTCACTGTCCATCAATAATTTCTAAACACTATGAGAACAAGAAGAACCTGTAGCAATTCATAAGGAAGGAAATTTCTTTTTTCTTCTTGCCTTTTCCGTGCACGTACTTCTCACAACTTTTAGCTTCCACTTGACATAGTCGCCAACTCAAATTCCTATCTGAATAACCGATTGAAATTTGTTGACTATGGTTCTTCTTAGGATATGCATCTGTAGCTTGGAGTCCACACCGTATCACTCATATTCAGACCTTGGATAGGGTGCAGAGGTGGTTGCTTGAATTTCTCGCGTTCAAAGAGGATGGTTTCATTTCCTCAGATTTGACGAACCCTTACTGTGTCAAAGTATGTGTACTGCAGTTTACTCCTCTTACTGACAGAACCTGTACAGCAGTTCTTCAGCCAGACCTACAATGCCCTGTGAGCAGTCCCACTATCATTCTAGTGGAACTTCGTTTCTGCCTCAGGAGATATTCTGTGAATGTTGGCGATGGTTTTTTAATGAACTCCTTTGCCTGTCTCATTCCTGGCGAGTTGTTCCACCATTGTTGAGATTTGCTCAACATCCATGATTTGATACTTGTCTTTTGTATAGCTTTAACAATACCACAAGGGTTCTGGTCCATTCAGAGCTTCATTAGCTCCTGCTCGGGCAAGTGCGAGCCTGCCTCTTCGATCGTTGCTAGAGTCAGTCTGTTCTGACTGCCCAGTTTGTTCATTCAGGGTTTCTATGCAGTCCTTGACCAGTTCTGAGTCAACTTGCATTGATTGCCGCCTGGCTATACGAGTAGATTGCAATGGTTTTTTACGCAATGATGTATGGCGATAATGTCTGCCTATAACACCGTCGTGTATTCATCTAAGCTCAGTGAGTCAGTCAGTCAGTCAGTCAGTCTTTGCCTTGACTCCATGAATACGAGCTACTTTGAGATATGAATCTATTCAATCCGTTGCTAAAAGTGCATTCCAAAAACTTGGTTTTCTGTTTCGGGCCAGGAGCTATTTCACTTCCAGTCAGCTGCTTATCATCTATAAGGCACAGATCCGACCTGTCCTGTAATACTGTTCCCATATTTGGAGTGCAGCACCCAAACATACCCTGAAACTGTTTGATTCTGTCCAAATAAGGGCAATTCGTCTCGTGGGTGATGCCTCGTGTTTAATTAGGGTTCGAGAATTACGAAATAATAAGATAACATTCTTCTTAGAAATGTTTAATGGTCGACTCTAGACATTGCTCTAGACAGCAATACCACAACAACCCGTAGTCCTGTAAAATACAACCCTCGTAGTCGTCTCGTAGCGTAAACACACAGAGAGAGACAAATTATGTGCGAGGTTGCCAAGTGAACCTAACAGAACATCCCCCCCTTTATATAAAGGTGCCTATTAAGATACATAATCCTTTAAATAAGAAGGTCTCTTAATTATACGAGTAGATCGAGAGCGAACACTAGCACTGTCGTTATTTTGGACCTCACTAACCGGATCACAAACTCTATCTTCACAACTTTCACGAACATTATCATTCTCGCTTGTTACTTCAGGGTTAACATCAAATTTGTGAGCATTGGGTACATTAGTACTCACATTCAAATTACCGCGAGCATTATCATCTACTTCCGAGAGTGCTGGAGTGACTTGATTTCTAAATTCAAAATTGTTTGGTGTGAACTGATAGTAAGGAGCGGGAACTAAATGCCACCGATTCCTTCGGAATGTACCACTTTTGGTTTCAACCAAATAAGATTTCGGTTCTTCTAATTGTTTCAGAATTCTGCCATACATTTTCAAATCATTCACCCAAACACCATCGTACTTTAAGTGTAGATAAATCTTTCACACGATGTCGTTTATTATAATTTGTACTTATTTTCTGTCTATACCTTCCCTCCCTTCCAAAAATAGGACTAGTATCAACATTTCGATTCAACAATTTTGGAAAAATTGGAAGTGGTGATCGAATTTTGTGATTGAATAACAATTCACAAGGACTGAACCCATTTTCCAAAGGTGTGGTCCGGTAAGCCAGAAGAGATAAATAAATATCTTCACCCTTTTTCAATAAATTCTTTGCCGTCTTAACTGCGGCCTCTATGCACCCATTAGACTGTGAATAGTACGGGCTGCTAGTTATGTGTACGAATTCATAATCCTGGGCAAACTTTTTGAATTCACTTTGAAACTGTGGTCCGTTATCTGATCTCACTATTTCGGGTATTCCATATCTACAAAACAATTCTTTCAGCTTGGTGATGATTGTTTTTTCTGTAAGTGATGTGAGTTTAAATATTTCGAAAAATCGGGAAAAATAGTCCGTCACTATAAGGTACCACTGATCGAGTTTAAATAAATCTAGGACGATTTTCTGCCAGGCTCGATCAGGAAATTTTTCTTTGATAAACGGTTCCTTTATGTTCACTCGGTGTTCTATGCATTGAGGACAGTTGCGAACTAAATTTTCAATTTCTGTTGACAGCCCTAGCCACCAAACAGACGATTTTGCCCGAGCTCTACATTTTACAATCCCTTGATGCCCTTGGTGTATAAATCCCAGACACTTGGTTTGTATTGATTTAGGAATAATTAATCGCGTTCCTCTCAAGAGGAACCCATCACATTCGGAAATTTGAAATCTATACTGATAATAAGGAGAAATTTCAGAACTTATCAACTTCCTTTGAGGCCATCCTGAATTTGAATATTCTTTCAATTTAATACAAATTGGATCTGTAACCTGTTGTTGTTTAATTTCTTCCAAAAAATATGGTTTAACCTCAAAAGATGTAGTTATCAAATCAACAAAGGTATCAGTTTCTAACACGAGTTCATCTTCATCAGGCATTTTAGTGCTTGAATCAAATTTTCTGGAAAGAGCGTCCGCGATGACCAATTCTTTACCCGGTACATAATATATTTCGTACTCATATCGCATGAGCCTCAATCGAAATCTTTGCAAACGCGGGGTCAAATCATCAATTGATTTTGTTTGAAGTACCTGCACTAGAGGTTTGTGGTCGGTTTCAATGAAAACTTTAAGATCGGAAATATATTCTGAAAATTTTCCACAGGACCAAGTTAGAGCTAATGCCTCACGCTCAATTTGCGCGTATCGTTGTTCAGTTTTTTGAAAGTAAACGAGAAGCGTAGCAAACTACTTTTTTCTGTCCATCTTTGTCTTGTTGAATTAAGCAAGAGCCTACACCAAAAGATGAAGCATCTGCTGAAATTATTATTCGCTTTGATGGATCAAAATACTCCAAACAAGGACTTTCCTGAAGTAGTTGTTTGATTTCTTCAAAAGCTCGTTTTTGTGATATACCCCAAGAATATGGAATATTTTTCTTTAACAAAGATGTTAAAGGTTCTAGAATGTCAGAACGATTAGGAATAAATCGGCTAGAAAAATTTACCATGCCTAAAAAGCGTGAGAGCTCATTTTTATCACTTGGTTCTGGAAATTTGACAATTACTGAAATTCTTTCTGAGTCCACAGGAATCCCTTCACTCGAAATCGAATGACCTAAAAACTCAAGAGAATTTACACCGAAAACACATTTGCTTTGATTTAAGGTTATACCTTCTGCTTGGATACGGCTTAACACTTCAAAAAGGATTTTATTATGTTTTTCCAAGGTAGAAGCATGAATCAATATATCGTCGATGTGAAAAATCACACCTTCAAGACCTTTTGTAAGATTCTGTACAAAAGCATTGAGAAATACTCAGGCGCGCATGTTATCCCAAAGGGAAGCCTTTTGAAAATAAAGCGGCCAAATGGTGTTATGAAACACGTCAAATCTTGAAAATTTTTTGTTAATCGAATTTGGTGAAATCCAGAAGTTGTATCTAGACGACTGAAATATTTTGAACCTTGAATCTGAGCAAGTATTCTTTCTACTTTACCGATCGGAAAATGCGTACGTAAAACGGCTTTATTTAATCTGGTGTAGTCCACACACAGACGGATTTTTTCACCTTTTCTTACTATCACAATCGGACTGACCCAAGGTGTGTGATAATCGACAGGTTCAATAATGTCTAATTTTTGTAATCGATCAAGTTCTGCTTTTAATGGATTCAATAAAGGAATAGGTACTACTCTTGGAACTGATTGTACGAATGGTTGGACATTTTCCTTAACTTTGATATCCATACTAGTTTTGAAGGTACCTATTTGATCAAATATTTTTGAAAAACTTTTTTGTATCTCATCAATTCCAAATTTGGCAATACTATTGATTTTCGAACAAAATCCATCACCAAACTGAAGAATGTTTAGATTTATAATAGCAGATCTTCCTAAGATAGGTTTACAAAGTTCTTCGATTACATAAATCTCAGTTTTGAAATTTCTGTTAATATTACATAAAGTTACATGCATAGTCCCTAGTACATTCGAAGGATTGCCTGAAGGGCCTGTTACTAGCTTACTAGTTCTATATCTGCTCCTGAGTCAATCATGAAATTGACATCTTTGTTCAATTCTAACATTTTCAATCCTATAGTCCATTCCTTATCCGAAATGTGATTGATTTGAATAGACCCTATGAAATTACTAGGTAAGGTATACATACAATTTGAACAATTGTTATCATTAGAACTGATCTCCTCCTGAGTATCTGAATAAGTATCTACTTGAATAGACCTGACCTTATTTTCTCTGCTACTCCTACAAACCGTTGCCCAGTGTCCTTGTTTCTTGCATGCTCTACAAATTGATTGATTTGCTGGACACTTGTCTCGTTCATGAGCAGCTAATCCACAGAATTGACACTTC
This sequence comes from Phaedon cochleariae, assembly GCA_918026855.4. Lineage (NCBI taxonomy): Eukaryota > Metazoa > Arthropoda > Insecta > Coleoptera > Chrysomelidae > Phaedon > Phaedon cochleariae. The sequence continues at coordinate 6,947,610 of OU896710.1, read as the reverse complement.
TTCTGTATTCTTGGATCATCCTTCCTCTCTTTCCCTGGAAATCTGGAAACCCGAGAAGACTTGGCAACGCTGCTTGACGATGCCGCTCGTTTATTTTGAAATTGGTTCTGAAACTGGACACCAGAGACTGACACTGCTCCTGCGCGACACGACATCCCGCCAATTTCTTTACTTTGGCTCGCTTGAAGCTCTGCCTGCTTTACAGCTAGAACACAGTCACTAAGGGTCAAATTCGCCTGCAATTGAAGCCTTTCGCTCGTTTTTCGGTCTAGCATGCCGACAACGATTTTATCACGAATCAACTCCTCTTTAAGTGCACCATATTCACAATGTTCGGCTAACGAATGTAAACTTCCCAGATAGCACGGGACGTCCCGAAGACGTCCATTTTAGGTCCATTTTTGGTCTGAACGTCCAGGACCTTTTATGGACGTTTTTAAGACGTCCATTATTGGACATACTCCGGACGTCCAGAAAAAGACGTCTTTAAAACGTCCAATTTACAGACTCTCACGGTATATCAGTTTAAATTGATATAAGTAGGTAGGTATATATAAATTTTGAAATTAGAATTATTGAATTGAATATGGACATGAATAATGTCAAAAAATATATTATATATCAGCTGTATCAATATATTGAATTTCATTTTATTATTAATATTATGAATTTGTTATGTTGAATCATATTCCTTCAATCACATAATACCTATACAGTTTGACCATTCTTAAACCCACACTGAAGTATTCATACAAGCCGCGCTTTTATAATAAGATTTGTTTGAATCACTGAATCACGTCCTCAAAACGTCCATAAGACGTCCGTCGTCCGGAAATGGACGTCCCCAAAACGTCCTGAATGTCCAGAGTGGACGTTTTTAAAACGTCCATAAGACGTACTTGTGCTGATTGGGTTGTAATGAAAAGTTCAATTGATTCTCCCGGTTGCTGAGTCCTGGTATTGAACTTGTAGCGTTCGAAGATTATATTCCTACGCGGAATGAAATGATTTTCGAAAGCGGTCAATGTTGCCTCGTATGAGGTAGGCACTCCACGAAATTGCAACATCACTTCTTCGGCTTCTTCTCCTAAGACATACATAAGAATGTTGATCTTTTCTTCGTCGGATTTTGTATTCTGTCCAGGGGCCGTATTCTCGACAAGTGAGCTTTTTGTCGTATACGCATCAAAACGAATGGTTCATGTGCGAGTACTTTTTCGAAGTGGTATTCTTGACGACCATTCGCTTTGCAAAACGTATACGCTTGAAAACGTGCGATAGTGATGCGATCAGAGGATCCGGCACCACTGTAATATTTCACGAAAGTCATGAAATGGTCCGTTGATTCAAGTTCTGTGAATATGTGAAAAATTCCGCGCGAAGAATCTAAATTTTTAGACATTTTTTATAATGCATAATTATGTGTTGGATGAATCAAATCAATCTAAAAATTATTCACAGATGAAGTGGAAATGAATAATTTGATCAAAAATAATAATAACATAATATACTATTCTTCATTCACATCAGTTATCATATACACATAATAATCCAGTAAATAGAGATTCATTAGATTAGAAAAACATAAATATACAGCAATAAATAATAATAAATGATAATGTATAATAATCAATAATACAGCATCATGTAATCTCCTCAGCATTGTTTGGACATTTGAACTATTCCATATAAAAGCATCATTTGTTTTACCAGGAAACCGAATTCACATTAACAATTTTCAAACTGTAGTCACAAATTAATTGTACATTTATTAAATGATAGTTTTTCTCTATTTACATAGATATTTTCAAGATGTTCATAACCATGCACTTTTGGAGGAAGAATAGCTATATATGTGAGTGCAGTCGTTGATTGATATATTACGCTTACAGCGTAATATATCACTCAACGGTGCAGTCAAACAGCTATCACCCTTGGAAAATTATATTTTCTGTTGAATCTGTATAGAAAGGATTTTGAAACATCACTTATTGTTCTTTAGCAGATTCAACTGGTAAATATATTGGCAGGAAATTAAACGAATCTTCGGAAAATTTCAACTTTGTTCCAGAACCTCAACGATTTTGTTCACACGTCTTGAAACATAAGACTGGGACACATTGAAATTGCAGCTCATTTATATTTGGTAACATTCTCATGCAAAAAACCGTAAGGAAACTAATACAGTAAACAGTATAATGTGTATCACCTCTGTGATAGTTATTGGGTATCAACTCTTGTGGAGATACCCAAATCTTGAGCACGATGTGCAGGTCATGTAATAAAATCAGAGGTAATATTCATTAGGTAATGAACTTATTCTTCTTAGAAGAGGCGAAACATTTTGACGAGCATTTTGATAAATTGGTTGTAACCCAAATCATCAGTGATTTCCACGCTACTGTATCTTCGCCAATCTATTTGTTCCGCATCTTCCATCACGTCAATCAACATCAACTGTACAACTATTTATTCAGATGATATGAAACTCAAGAAAGATTCATCAGAGTCCATAATGGTTCTCCAATATAAATAAACAATAAAAATATTCAACGTCACAAATCAACAAAACGAACGAAAACATACAGAACGAGTGAAATGAAGCGCTCGCTGTAAACGCTCGCTTTGAAAACGTACACGCCTCATATTTCACTGGTCAAGAATACCAAAACGTACGAAACTGTCAAAGTGCGCATACGCATCTAAAGTTCACTCGTCGAGAATACGGCCCCAGACACTGACATAAATCGTTCGAATCTTTTCCGCCACTGAGGCCATGAGGCAGGCACTGAAAAGTCGAATTTGTTCGGCGGAGACACCGGCACGGATATGGACTGAGCCACCGACATCACAACGGAATCGTTTTCGTCGCTTCTAGAGTCACCTACGGTCTACGGTTTTTATATTGCCGTAGCCAACAACGACATGCGTTTTCGATTGAGAAATCACTTGGTTAGGGGACTAACACTTACACTGTCACTACCGCTGCCACCATGTTTAATTAGGGTTCGAGAATTACGAAATAATAAGATAGCATTCTTCTTAGAAATGTTTAATGGTCGACTCTAGACATTGCTCTAGACAGCAATACCACAACAACCCGTAGTCCTGTAAAATACAACCCTCGTAGTCGCCTCGTAGTGTAAACACACAGAGAGAGACAAATTATGTGCGAGGTTGCCAAGTGAACCTAACAGAACACCTCGCTCACAAACTCACTCACTTCTCTGGAACACCGTAGAAAAGTTCTCGATCTGGCTCTATTTCATAGATATTTTCATGGACGATACTCTTCTAAAATATCAATAATTGTTCCTCCCTTGGCAGTCCCCGCGAGATTAACCCGTCAAGTTGAGGTTTCGCACTCCTTCGTGGTCACTTTGAAGACCTGCAGAAAATCTCTTTCCAAAGACTCGTTCATCCAATGAACATCGAGGCTCTGGAACACATTTTCATGGGAGGTATTCCCCGAGGCATAAAACCTCCAGAAATTCAAAAAGAACACCAGCTCCTACCTTATTTCGTGGGAACTACTACATAGAAAAAAAGTAGTTTTCACTGTGTTATAAATTGTATGTACTTCCCATTATTTCTTCAAATACTAAGCATATGTTATCTCTGATTTGAATTTTCCAGTCATTATCAGTAACCTTCGCCTCCAAGCTGAACGAAAACAAGCCTCTGATCGACTACGACATCTCCCTGGAAGCGATAGCAGACATCTTCGCCGATCCCGCTCAGAAGCTCGTGACCACATACAAGTACGAACAACGCGTCAATGCCAAATTGGTCAGCTTCCTCGAGAACATGGAAATCAAGAGTGCCGGCTTGGGAATCGATTCGCGCTACGCCCAAGAAGGGAAATTCAACAGAGAATCTCTGGACGGCTTTTACAACGCCCACGTCACTTACCAAGTGGGAAATTCCAACTACAACAACGCTATCAGTCTAAAGGGCGGAAGGAACAACTACGAGTTGCTATTGAAACTGCTCAATGTCGAGTTGCTCAAGGCCACCGGAAAGATGAACCTTAATAAGGAGTCTCAGACCATCGACTCGGAGGTTTCCTCCTACAACAAGGAAGTGCTAGTCAGTCATGTTGAAATCAAAAAGCTCAGTACCATATTTGCCACGGTTGGATTCAAAAGTAAGTCTCGAACCCAGTCATTGTCGATCTGAAAAAATATTAATGATAAGATAGTATATGTAGTCGTGCTGCCTCTCAAGAAACGTTCACACTGGCAGAATAGGAGTATGGCGATACGCCCCCTACCGGACTTCGAGGAAACCGACCTATGCATGGGCCATTATCATCTGTCAATCGTCGTGATTCTCATTAGTTTGAGGTGTATTTCAACGTTAGAGACATTGTTATCTAGTAGTTTTTGTGATATTTGCCAAAGATTCATATTTTTCACAATGAATCATTATTGTTCGTGTTCCCTAATGTTCATCTTGGGTGAAAAAAAAACCCTGAATTAGGTTTTCATACGTTTCTTAGAGCAGGACAACATAATGTTTTTGTAGAAACAAAGTTGGGAAACAGGGAGAAAATTGATAAGAGACAAGCGTGGATAAAAGTTGTTGAAAATTGGAAAAAAACATCTATTCACTTGAGGATGTGTTCTTTACATTCCGCTGAAAGTGATTTTCTTCAGAAAGGAAAGTGTCAAACTGTCAAGAAAATGAAAATAATAAGAAGACTAACTCAAAAATATTTTTTGGATATCTTTATATGATCTAGCAGTTTATTTCGTCTTCCAGAAAGAGTTAAACGTTAAACGTTAGAACATTGAAGCCTAGAGCTGGTCCATCAAGAAATCTGCCAAAAGTTTATCATGTACACTAAGAGGCTTAGCTTCATGTCTAAGAATATGTAGAATTTACTTAATAATAATTCAAGTTCAGGTGTGATAACATACCTGGATAATGAAACATAGTAAACAATATTTAATGGCCCATATAGCTATAGGCTTCAACCCTCACCGTCTGCAGCGCTGAAGCGTATGGATTATGACGTGATTCTAATGATTGAGTTTGACTCTGAATTCGGGTTTCCCCTCAGGAATCATTGTAATTATCAAATTATTAAACAATTTTATGAAATATGATGAAATATGATCATCTTATAAAGAGGAAAACTTCAACCTTATGATCACGTCATAATAATATGCCATAAATTTGGACAGGTGTAATATTGCATTCAAAATCAACCAATAAAAGCGAAGGTCAACGCTTCCCTATAGTGTCTCACGCTGTTTTCTTACTTTTGGGTGTATGATAAATTGACATTCATCATACAGGGCGTGGAAAGAAATTCTGAATTGAGACTCTATCACGAATCTGCGATTAGAGGTTAATAAAAATCACAAGTTCCCATCGTTCAAGTTTGAACCCCCTGATTGGGTATGAAAGTGTTGAAAAGGAATATTCTCAGATAAATTATGAACATACAAAATTGGATATATATTTATATGAAGCAATACATTGAGAATTCGCATTCTCTATGTGATGAGAATATTTACTTTCATCACATAGAGAATGCGAATTCTCAATGTTTTGCTTTATATAAATATATATCCAATTTTGTATGTTCATAATTTATCTGAGAATATTCCTTTTCAACGCTGTTTTCTTAGTTGCCATGGATTGATTATAGTAGGTTAGTGGGTACCTATATTACTATCTGCTCACTAACCTCGAATCTATCTGCCTTGTCATTGTCGTTGCTGTACAGAAAACTGTCAATACACATTTTTTTCGCTACAGATGGCACTGGCGATGTTGGCGGTCATGTTAACATGGTAACTGTCAAGTTTTGTTTGTTCAATCTCTGATAGAAGCCCATATTATTTGCTCAAAGTGGAGTGGAGCGTTTCAAAGAGGAGGAAGAACGCTCATTTACCTCCACGAAGTGTGTGTGTGACTTCGAGCTTTCTTCCCTTTGTTCTGTTTGTTTATTCGCAATACTGATATTTATTCATGAAACTTCAATAACAATCGGTATTGAACGATAATAACTACAGAATACCAGAACAACTAGGTATCTCTCAAAACTCTATACGTATAATTCTTATGCTTTCCATGTGATGTGGATACACCGTTTACGTATTGATGAATTCTTGGAGCAATTTCAATGTTTCAGTAGCGTAAAAATTATGAAATAATACTATGTAGTTCTATTTTGGATCAAATATCTCGAAAACTCTTATTTTAGCTCAGTGTAAGCATGATGCATCTTTTTAAGAAAATTGTACAATTAATTCGATAAATTGAAAATGAAATTTTATCAGTGGCGTAGAAAATATGGTAGGGAAAGTTACCACAACTCTGTAGCAACCACTGGCATCACTTTCTACTATTTTTATTCCACAACTTCAACACCCTGTATCTCGAGAACGACGAGAACTAAACACTTGAAGACTTGTGTATATCCCTATCTCAGTAATCATGAAAATACCAGTCAAGCGTTGTCGGTCGCATTTTGAAACACGCTGTACTCTTCTGTGTAAATCTCAACTGAATTTCGATACCCATCTTCAGATACTCCGAAAGATAAGCTTCAGTTCAACGCCGGATTGGTACCTGGACAAGTTGCCGATTTGCGTGCAGACCACTTGACCAGCGCCGGTAAAACCAACCTCTTCCAAGCCTCCCTCAAACTGGACGAAGCCAACTTCCTCAAACCCGACTACAGCGTCAACTCCAAGGAAATCGAAAAGGTCATTGCTAAATCCAGACAGAGACTCACCAATTACATCAGGTAAAACATGCATAAGTAATGTATTTGAATGGTTTATTACTGAATTACAGAAGCACGACAGGTAGCACATATGACGTCTAGAAGACGACATCACTATCGGCAAAAAGGCGTATTGAATAACATCCAAACTGACGTAAGTAAGTCACAGCGGAGTGACGTCACGTTTTAGGACTTTTGGACTTCAATGCGGTGTTCAATTATAACTTGAAACTGACGTTGTTGACTATAGTTTTGGACGTCGTAACGACGTCTATTCTTCGAGCCATATGCCCAAACTTCTCGTTTTGAAGTTTGTTCTAATCATCACTTGAATGAGGAACAATTTGATAAGAGGAAACCTTGTTTTCATATGATATATTCATTCATTACAGAAATTACAATCATTCGAAGCTCAACTCAAATTCAGAACAATCAACAGATCAATTTCTATGTCCACGAATATTTGGAATTAACTAAACTCACTGTATTTCATATAAGAATTCCGATATGAAAACAAGAAATGTTAGCTAATTTCATGAAGATATCGATGGGTTCACCGTCGCAGAAGGAACTTGTAATTGACGGTCATCTGTCATTTGCATGATATGACAACTATTGCTGATGTATTCAGGGAAATTGAATTCATTATACATTCATTTTCGAAATACAACATTGAGGTGAAAAAATATCGTCACTATAAGCTACCTAGAAATGATCAGATATTGACAGTTGACATGAATCGTAACCCTCAGCTAGAATATTCTACTGCCATCTGATGCTTTATTCTGTGAGGATCTATTGAGCAATTATCATTCTTGAATCTCAATATTCATTATTCACCAGAATAATATAACGGAGTAGTAATTGATGTAAATACGGCAGCATTGTGAAGAGGTACAAACTGCTCGGTTCGGGTTTGATTCATGTTCGGCTACATTCGTGCTGACGACTTTTGTGTCGCCTGAATAAGAAAATGCTGTGATTAGTGGGATTTCGTGGGCTAATTTGTACATTATCAAAAGACAACCCTCTCTGAGATTAACAAGTGTGTGAAGACCAGATATTGACGTCCGCAAGACGTCCAGAACTTGCCGTCTATGTGACGTTGGGAAGACGACGTCATTTTGACGTCATGATTTGGAGAAGTAACGAATGGGACCATAAATGACCACAATTAGCGGTCCTATAGACGTCATTTTCGTCAGTGTGGCTACCTGGGCCATGTTACGAAACATCAACCAATTCGGAAGAGAATATCAGATTGTGATTCACCAATTGACTCCTATAAAGGCCAAGCTATTCAATGAGAATTTTCCTTCGCTTGAATTCTTATCAAATTAGTTTCACACTGATTTGAATTATGCTTCTGAACTCTATAATGACAATTGAGATGAAACAATAATTTTCGAACTAGAACAAATTAGGCAATCCAACAACCTGTCAAACTATGCACTGGTTGGCACAAAATAAAATTATTCATGTGTGATAAATCGTTTTTATATACGAAATCCTGTTGGAATATACGTACAGTGTCATCCATGAAGTTGACATCATACAGGGTGTTTCAAAAACCAGACCCCCTTGCTAGGATAGGTAGAACACTGCAAAATGAGTTGGATTTGCTCAGTAAAAAAATGTTGTAACAGCATCCGTTTTCAAGATACAAGGTGTTGAGAAAATTATTTTTTTACACATTTTTCACGATTATGTCGAAACTACTGGCACCATTGTGATGAAATATTTTATGGATGTTTTTTGGAATCTGACACATGGCATGAATTTGTTTATCTATCTGACTCTCATAGATGGCGCTAGTTACACGGTTCATACCTGTAGCTTTAAACATAACTTTCTTGAGGTTAGATTTTTCAATCCGAATTTGATGTGAACTTGAACATCATTCAATTTCACACCAAAAAGGTACTCTTGTTGCAACTGATGGAAACTGTCTTCCGTTGTCGAAATATTCCGATTTGAAAATGATTAAGTGATAACTGTTGCAGGTATAAAGCTATGTATTAGAGTGAGTTTTATAAAAAATCATCACCTATTCATTCATTGCGAACCGAAAAAAACAATGCATTCCTAATGCTAAACTTATTGATTTAACAATGATTCATAAGAATAACATTGAAACAAATTTTACTAATAACATGGATTACTTTCGTTGTATCAAGCAAAAAGTGTATGTTACAGAGGTGAATTCACGTCTGGAGTTGCAAGTCAGAATTGAACATCACTTTGGTGACCTTTCAGCCGATCCTCAACCGTTTAGAGAAAGAAACAATGCTTTCATAAAAAAAAATATCGAATCGTGTGTTCGTGGAAATGGAGAACACTTTGAACACTTTAACTGATTCAATATATTTTATGTTTATGTTTCTAGTCGAATATTTCTCAATGTTCTACTTGTGATTCTTCGTTCAATCAATAACCACAGCACAAGAATGATGTTATTGTTTTTGAATCTGAATGAACAAGTAATTGATCTCAATGAAATTCATTTCATACGAGCATCAGCTATTACTCCATTATTATCAAATCATGTTTGAGTTCACATCAAATTCGGGTTGTAGAATCTAACCTCAAAAAAGTTACGTTTAAAACTAATCGGTAACTAGCACCCTCTATGGGAGTCAGATATAAAAACAAATTCATGCAATGTGTCAGGTTCCAAAAATCATATATACAAAATGTCATCACAATGTTGCCAGTAGTTTCGACGTAATCGTGAAAAATGTGTAAAAAAATCATGTTTTGAACACCTTGTATCTTGGAAACGGATGCCGTTACGACATTTTTTTACTGAACAAACCCAACTCATTTTGCAGTGTTCTACCTACCCTATCAAGGTGGTCAGGTTTTTTTGAATCACCCTGTATATGGGAAAAACTTTAAACAATTTATTTCGAAATTCGACATTCTGAACATTCTATAACAACTTTTAGTTCTCGATATTCTTTGAATTTGTACGAAATGTCTGTAATATAAAAAAAAATAGCACAGATAAAACTATTCAATTCTAGTAGCTTGATCAGGCTACAAACTTTCAATCACCAATTATCGACGAAAATATATGATTTCATTCAGAAAATGATAATCCCCAAAAGTCTGATATATTTGATGCAAAGTTGATGTAGGTATCTTCTATCGTTCAGTAGCGAAGTTGATGCGAAAGTCATGCGAAAGTCATCTATCGAAATATCATCAAACTAACTTACGTATATTATGTGAACAAAGTTTAGGACAGTTTTGTCGAAGTGACAATTGGAAGAATTGAAAAAATATCAAGAAACGAAAGTAGCAATAGAACGTCCAAATTCGCGACACATGTGTAAAATTGGAATAGAAACAACTTTTCCCTGTAAACTATTTCGAAATTCGAACAAATCAGCCTATTTTCAGCGATTGATCTGAAATTAATGCAACTTTAGACATTTAGCAGAAGTCACGTGACTCTTATCGAGTATATATGGCCTAATACTCCTTTTTGAAGCAAGTCTTAACGCCCAAGTCAAATTTCTAAGTGAATTTTTGTTTTAACATATGATGCCAACTCAATGAATGACACCGTTATAATAAGTTTTTTCTACATTCATGCAGAAAGCAGAACTTTATTGAACTATATTTAGTGGAAAAAGAAGTTCTTTATTGCACTTAGTGCAATAAAGTTTTTATTGCACTCATCTGTCATTCTACTTCAACGTGTTGTCATCATGACAAACATTTTTATATTGCAACTGTGGTTATAGAAATGTCAGTCAAAAATTGATTCTGACAATTAACAGAATTGTACCTAGTGCCGCACCCCAATAAATCATTTTTTGCTTTTTGCATGAACGTAGAAAAAATGTTGTATATGTTACTCGTGCAAAAATTGTTTATTGCACTCGACGTGTTGTCCAACTCGGCCTCTTTGCACTTGTTGCATAAATAACTATTGATAAACCTCATGAAGACATGAAAATCTCATAATTTTTCATTATTTTTTCTCTCCCACCAGCGGCATCCAGAACATCAACAAAGAATGGAGCAACGACATCCGCAAGGAAGTCACTCAGCTGGGCGAGATCTCCAGGAAGGCCGCCCCCGATCTACAGCCCCTCAGGCAGTACTACGCCTCCGAGGTAGACAAGCTCCAGAAGGAGATCCTCGACGACAAGAGCCTCAAGGAAACCGTCGAGGTCCTGAGCAAGCTCTTCGGCACCATAGGTTAGTATTTGGGAGTATACATTGATACACACTTGAAATAGGATATTCATCACAAACTGTAGGCGGGGGTTGCCTAAGTTGTCTTCTAGATCCATTAGAGAATGAACTTTAAAAGTGATAATAATAAATAATACTCGAAAGGGTTTTCAAACAACACATTCTTATACACACATTCATTCTTGGAAATGAATAACAATCAAAGAAAAACTTAACTTACCCTATATTATGTACAAATGAACCAATATTGATGTGAGGAAGGGTATCTTCTGTTCTGCCCGAGCTCCGAAGGTTCGGGCACAGTGGCAACTTTTCAAACTTACAATGTATATAATTCTTTCCTAACACGTGTTCATCAAAAGAACGAGCTAGAACTCGATCTGTCAGTCGAACTGGCAGTCAAACTCGCAGTCGAACTGGTAGTCGAACTGTCGAACTGGCAGTCGAACTGTCGAACTGGTAGTCGAACTGTCGAACCCGCTTCCTTACGTCTTTTAAATATTTTCGGAAACGTGGCAGTAAGGAAATCAGGTTGATAGTCCAGGTTCCTTGAAGTCTATGTCACGCCTGTGTTTATGTTCAACTACTATGGAAAAAAGTTCGTTCACGATTCTGAAATTTTGGAATTAATAATCAAAGACGTGACCGTTCAATGACTTCGAACGTTCTATGAATTTGAATGAAATTAAGGAAAATAACCCTATTCGTGACAATACGAGGATGAACAGAAGATGGTGTAGACACTTCTATCAAATCCCATCTACAGTTTGTCGGTCAAAGTTCTTGACCTACGGCCTACTCAACAGAAGGATTCTATTCAATATCGCGGAATATGGGTCGCATTTTACCCGTTAGATGGCGAAATCTCAACAAAAATTCAAGGTTTTTAGAACTGATGATAATTGAAATTCACCAAAATTACAGTTTCGTACTTTCAAATTTCTTCTCATTTGGTTCAAGGATATGTTATGAATGTAATGATATTATTATTTCTGGTGCAAGCGCCGTTTTATGTTTTCTGTCATGAAAGAAATCTGTAAAAAGTGTCGATAATTTTCTGTTTTCAATTCAATGTAATATCTTATCAATATTGATTCGTCCTTCTTTCTGTCAAAGAAAAAAATAGTGTAAACACGGGAAAGATGACACATTTTAGCTCACGGTTTTCTGTCTCTCTTCGCTACACGACGGGAGACAGCTGAAATCTACTACTTTTTTCCCTTGTATAATAAATACCTATTGTTATTTCTATTGTTGCCATTGTTGTTATAACATGAAAACTCCGGGAAAATATGTCTAACTTTCAATCTAAGCCAAGAGTTAGGAATGTTTTCCCTTAGTTTTCATGTCATCGCAACGTCAGACGATGACCTTGACTAGCGCGAATTAATTATTCAGTTTCGACCACATTTCGTGCTGTTATTTTTCATTATTTCAAAGTTTATTCATTCTTTGATGAAGGTCTGTTTCCTATGTTTCTCGAAACAACTGATTAAGCACTTTTCAAGTAATGGGCGAGTGGATTGATAATTAATTGTTGGCATTCAATTCCTCCACAGTCATTAGGAACCTAAATCAATTTTCGAAATTGTTTAATGTCAAAGCTCATTTCAAACGAACCTTCATTGCCATGGCGATACGTTGAACAAATGGTGACTTCAGTTTTTATGCTGTTTTGTTATTGGTCAGATAAATTTAGAGTCATGTCGTCAGGGGCGTATTTACCTAAGGGCCAAAAGGGCCATGGCCCGGGGCGGCAGGCTGCGAGGGGCGGCGCAAGCCGCACCACGCTTAGGTTTTTTTTTTACTTTATTCCTCCGATCCTCCGAAGAAATGGTCAGCGAGGGACGATGCTTGTACCAGCCTTAATAATGATTGGAGCCAGATAATAGCGGCTCTTGAAGCTATAAGAAGTGACTCTGCATACCACAAAGCCTTGGTTAAAAATGAAGCGGCTGGGCTATTAGCTCAACTAAATTCTCTAGAAACTGCCATATTATCGGAATTTTGGGGATCTGTATTAAAACGATTTGGTATAGTTTCCAAAATACTACAAGGTGTCGACACAGACGTAGAAGTAGTTTCCAGGCTTTACAAGTCACTCATTACTTTTGTAGAAGAACAACGGGAATATTTTGATTCTTTTGAAAAGGCTGGTGAAAGAAAATGCACAGAAGAGTACCGGAACATTCACAATAGAATTGTCAAGAGAAAGAAACGAGACGATGAGAGTAGCGTGGGAGAAGTGGTGTTTCAAGGACGGGATCATTTCAGGGTTAATATATACCTTCTTTCCAATATGCGACCGATTATTGGGCGAGTTAAGGAAGCAAAAAACTTCGTATGAGGCGGTAACCGCCAATTTTGCATTTTTATGCAAATTGGATACAATGTCTGCTTCAGAAGTGAGATTAAATGCCATAAAACTCCAAAAAGTTTACCCTATTGATCTGGCGGATGATTTACAAGAAGAATGTGTTGTCTTAAAACAATTCCTGACGTCTCATGAAAATAAAATGAGTTTAAGGCAACTCAGCTTATTTATTAAGAAAAAAGATTTGAAGGAAGCATTTCCATATCGATACCCTAATGCTGATAAGTCGTAACCCACAAAAAATTGAAAAATAGTATTTTTTCACCAGAGGAAAGTACACATGCATTTCTATATACTGTTAAATTCTCGTAACCCAAATAAAATGATAAATCGGTGATTCCCGCGATTTCCAACATGTCTGAACCCACGTACGGCATTTATATCACGTCTAACTAGTCGTATCCCACAGTGCAGTTCAAACGAGCATAGCGTGTTGATAGCAGCTGACTAGTTTGAAATGGTGCTCTGCATTAGTGAAACGAGAAAATAGGTTTTACCTCGGCGTCAAAGAAGCATCTTGTATTCGTATTTTAATATAAAATACCAAAAACCTTTTTTTTTATACAATAATATGCCTGTTGGAACCAAGTTGTGGTTTACGATGTATTCGAACAAACTGTGTTTACTTATTTATTTTGTGGGTTACGTCCGTTTCCTAGTTTTCATAATATTATTCGTTTTTCGTGCCTCCTGTAAAATTTCATTGAGTTGGGTTACGACATGTCAGCATTAGGGTATCGATATATTGAAATAGCATTACGAATATTTCTGTGCACTGCGGTGACCAATTGTAGTGCAGAACGGTCATTTTCTGTACTTAAAAGAATAAAAAATTATTTACGTTCTCGTTTAAGCGAAGAACGTTTGAATAGTTTAGCCATTGTCGATCTAAATGAAAACCTAGTAGGCGACCTAGTACGCGAGGAGGTACAATATTGTCTGTTCTTTGAATCAAAATCTGTCTGCCTGTCAAGTGGCGCTGGCATCCTGAAAATGGAAAAAGCTCATTTGTTTATGTCAAAATAGACCATATTAGGTTGATATTGTCTTCTTCTACTTTTTTCCAATATGTTAATCAACCACAGATGTGCTTTCCATCATTGACGTGATATTCGATACAAAGGCGATGAAGAAGATTCTTTCATGAGATTGAGATGTCATAATCAAAAAATTATTTTCTGACAGTTGTCATTCTTATAATTTCGTCTTTGTGAATATGTTGAACTTTGAATTCGTATTCTTGAAAATTACAATTATTCCTAATTGTTTCTTCTAGTATTGGTTTTCTATTGCAGTTTGTTGATTGGTTTGTGAGTGCGATTGTGTTATTTTGCAATGTTATCTGAAAACTTAGCACTCCAGGAGGTGGAGGTGTAAAATTATCAAGACCTGGTTTCTCCTATCCCCACTGTTGTGAATTTGAAATCCTGAGGCATCAATGAGTTTATGCCATATTCATTGGATTGCAAGGTGAAATTTTTTTCTTAAATCGTATAATATTTGAAACTTGATGCATTGATATTTCAGGAATGGAAGTTTTTGAAGTGAGCGAACATGATACTGTATGTTTCCAACATTATAAGGGAACTGTTTCTTGCCAATGAAGAATTGGAAACGGTTTTGGAAGGAGGGTTTCGGTTCCAAGTTTGTTTAAGGAAGGTATATATAAATAAAATGATATTTAACAAGTTCCTACCTATACAAACTTTTTGTAGCAATCAGCTTATTAGTTTCTAGTTGACTAGAACTATAAGTTTCAGTATAAAAATTACCAAGAACTTGACTTTGGTACCTCTAAAAATTGTTCCAGTCAATTGTCATTGAATTCATTTCAGAATGGTACAGAACATTGAAACTGGGGACAAAATAGATATCAAATATTTTTATAGTTTCAGACTCATCAATGTAGTTTGGAATATGATGCTGAAGAGAAACTCCTTCCTTAAGGAACACGACCTGAAGATGAGGAAGCATCTTAGGAGGAAACGGGCATTTGAACAGATATTATAGAATGATAATAAATAATAATAATGTTTATTCAAAATTTTGACAATATAAATTAAAAAGTTATACATACTTATTGGTATTGAATATTCCTATGGTTTAATTTGTGGCAATTATAGACACATCTTCTCATATTTAGTGAAGTTAGTGGCTTCAATAAGATGATTTTATAAAAAATAATCATTGTTCAGCAAAACATATTATATGTCAATAAATCTGTACAACAATAAACAGGGTATCAGAGGAGAACAATTTAGTAGAATAAAAATTGCAATAATTCTTCATAATTATATTCAATTTATTAAAAAAATATAATTGTATTGTCATTCCTACATATGAAAGTTATTTTCCAATAAAAAAAATTCTAAATATCCCAGCATCTTGATATTTTGAGTTAGGAGCAGAATATCCATAAAACATTGATGAAATAAACAGATTGAGTCTAACCTTATTGCTTCTATATATTCATTTCAGATGGGAAATTTTCCATTCTGTTCTCAAACATCATCATCCTTCTGGTACATTTCTTCTAAACATTACTCACAATAATTCCTCATGCGATTCTTCCACATCAATCTGTTTGTATCACTCATAGTTTTTCGTTTTTCAACTGAAAAGCTATTCATGTAGGTACTCTTCGCTGTAGGTAAGTACCTGAAATTTTCAAGTATAGTGAATCCGATGTGTACATAGTTTACATAACTAAAGACATGTTTTCACTGCAAATAACGGAATTTCATGAATTATATAGTAACTTATCAAACATATAGAAGGAAATAAGCAGCCCCTACCTTTCTGCTTGGCTTGCATGTCGAAAAAGTGTGAAAGCACTGATGAGTTTCCGAAGTTTCCACAGTTCCAACTTAAATTCAAGTTGCATCATAAGTCAACCTAATACAGCATTGCCTAAACATCTCCCTGCTTCCATTCAAGTATAGGTAGATGGTTTTCATACTTGATAATATCTTTCATGATAATGTTTCATTTTTGGGTTTCAACATGACAGATTTTTATTTACAAACTTGACAGGACCATGAAAAATGTTTGGGTTAGGAATAAAAAAGGAATAACTTAGTTTACTTGGTTCACATTGATGTCTCTGTACTACTGAACGCCTTCATTTATTTTTTCAAAGAACAGACAATATTATGCTCTCGCCTACTAACTACCTAACTAGGTTTCCATTTAGATCGACAATGGTTTAGCTATTCTCAATATAGAAGCTGAACTGACAAATTCCATCAATTATGACAGTGTTATTGACGAATTTGTTAACCAATCTGTCCATCGAAAGAAAATGTAAATATCGAATAAATAGTGTTTATTTCTTTCTTTGGCCTTCTCAATTTTTCCATTCATTAATATCATTCTCAACCCAATATACTGCTGGCTTTCATTTCATGATTTAATGTTTTGCTCATTTTCCGTTGATTTATGGGGCGGCAAACCCTACAGGCCCGGGGCGCTGAATATTGAAATACGCCCCTGCATGTCGTTGAATAAAACATAATAGGAGGAACCCATGGTATTATGGTTCGTTTGAACCAAAAATTCTTAAAAGATATGAAATTGAGAGATATTTGATTGATGATTCCATTCAAGAAATAGAAAAAAATTGTACACTCGCCTATTATGCCACTTCGTGAGTAAATATATTTATTATTATTATTATAGCCCGCTCCGCTGGTGAGATATTCCTGAAGCTCAGCGAGATCGCCGAAAGTCTGGTACACTCGCTGCAAACGACTTTCGCCGGGATCGTGGAGTCCATCGACAAGGAGCTGATGCCGCAGCTGAGAGCCGTAGCTGACAAGATCTCTGTTGCCGTTGGAGATGTCGCGAACACCGCGGTGGAGATCCTAGCTGCGTCGTTGGCCACCGTCAGCGAACTCTTCGAAAAGTAACTATCTGCTGACTGAATATTCATAATATCATCATATCTCGTAGTGGCAGAAGGCCTCGAGCTCGTGGGTATTAAATGCTGAGATGTGTTTAGGCTGGGTCAGGTTTGCACCAGATAACGGTGATGAATGCCATCTGGGGACACCCCTGCACTGATGAGAGTGAAAGTTCAAAACTGGTCTGTAGGTAGTCAAGCGTTTCTGAACAATTTAAGCACAGCTCAGCATTCAGGAAAGAATCACTCGCAATCTTATTTGTCTATACGAATCGTTGCATAGATTTCAAGAGGATGTGATCCAACTTTCTGCGTGGCATATAGTCAGGAAAGTATTTGTGTTCCTCTTGTTATCTACCAGTCTCATTCATTTATGAACATTTGTGGAAATGACTTTGAGCTTCGCATATTCATTTTCTATTTAAATAATGTATGTTTAATGTTAGGTTAGGTCCACTCTGCTGCGCTCGTGCTTAAAATACTCGTTACTGAAATGACGTTCATAACACTTGGTACATAATATACTACTGTATCTGTGATTACATATGTATACCGGATGTTTCATAACGCGAATGAAGCCTGCTTCTACGACTTTTGTGAATGGGAACTTTTTTATTTTCTTGAGACGCCCTATCACCTCTAGAAGTGCGTTCCACATATTACGAAACACCCTGTGAATACTTCGTCAAAATATACGTCATTTAACATTTTGAAAATATCTATTTTTTTTATTCGTAGGTACCAACCGGAGATCAAGCAAATCCTTGCCGCTGTTGGAGAAATTGGACAGGATGCTGGTAGGTTCATTCAAAAGGGTTACGCAGAGATCAGGAAGATTGTGGCTGATGTATTCAAGAGAATTTCTGAGGAGGTCAAGGCTCTGCCGGTATTTGAAGAACTCAAAGCTCAATACGAGGAGGTAAGACAATACCTATATTCAAATCTAAGGTCTGGATTGTGAATAAGTTGTCGATCAAACGTCCAACTATTATAGATTTTCGGGCTACTCCAATGAATCACATGCAATCTCTTTAATAGAGATAGCAGAGAAGTCTGAAACTAATATTCAGAATTATTGGACAGTTGCCGTTGTTTTTTTGGACTTCTTTGATTAATAACATAATGACCCTTAGTGAAAACGCAATTTTATGTTCCAGCTTCTACACAATGGTTTTGACAACGTGGATGGTATCGTCGGAGGATTGAGAGAAATCGCTGCTACCATCAAAGACCTGATTCCTGCTGAATTGCCCATCACTTCTGAAATCAATGCCATTATTGACACAACTGTGGATTACTTGGAAAAGGTAAATTTTATGATTTTTTTATATTGATGGATATATCTTGTAGAAACTAGTATGATAAAGTAGAGTTTATCACAGTATGAGATTAGTCACCTGTAAACCTAGGATCTAGACTTTGGTTGAAGCTGGAGGTGAAACAACCAGAACAGTAATTTATTCAATTTGATTAAAAATATTTTTCGATCAACTGCTCAACTTGATTTATATCCACTAATAAGACACACGCTGGTTCCAAACTGTAGATGTTGGTATTGCATGAAATTGCATATTATGAAATCACTGATGATATCCCGAAAACCTGGTCTTTTCAGTCTATATAATATCAGTTCATGTTATGTAAATAAAAAAGCTATCACTACTCTGAATAGTATGCTAGTAGGCATAATATTGTCCGCTAACTGATCTGTCTGATGACTTATCATTGCTGCTGCTGTACAGAAAACTGCCAAGAACTAAAAATCAATCAGCATCAATGAATCGAGCTTAGGTATATTTCTTTATGCATAATAGGTACCTATGCTTCCTCCATCTATTCAAGTATAGATGCTGTTCATACTTGATATATCTGTTAATAATAAGAGATTATCTTTCTTGACAAGATCAAGAAAATTGTATAGGTTAGGAATATGAAATGAATAATTATTTAGATCACATAGATGTCTCTACGGTACAAAAAACAGTCACAATATGAGCGATTGTCACTATCCCACTTAGAACAAAAGGTAAGGAGTCTAGGAACGGGATTGAATCTGCAAGTCATGTTTCTTCACAAATTCATCATCCTATGATGAAGAAGTTTCCGTCGAACGAATCATCATAGAATTATTATTCAACTAGGTACCTAGTATCAGGATTCAAATTATTCAAATTATTGTGGTTCTCAAGATACAAAATTTATAATTATCAATGAAGCAGACTACTAGACGTACTACCAGGTAAAAAATAATTTGCCGAATTCCTTTAACTAACCTTATCTAGTGACATTTGGGGATGTCAGATAAATTTCTTGACTCATTTACTTCACGCCTATACGTACCCGAAAATATAAGAATAAGAAGGAAGCTATGGTCTTACCTCAAACCTTCAATTGAAATGTGAACAAAATACACCTCAGTTTGTTGTAAATCAGGTTTTCAACCACTGATGTTACCAGACTTAGTTATCAATTTCTTGGAGAAATTGAAATATCTCTTCAGATTTTCAACAGGAATTCAAAATAGGAGAATCAACATCGAAAAGGGGTTTCGTCAGCATCATTGTTATTTTGTATATTTTCATAATTTGGAACAACTTTTCAACAGAAATTCAAATCAGGGAAATAAACATCAAAAACGAGCTGTCAGCATCATTGTTATTTTGTATATACCCATAATTTGATAACCTTCAATTATTATGCATATTCATGTTTCGTCCAATTTCCATTTCATTAAGTGTTCGGTATTGAATTTCAAGAAATAATCGAATTTCCACTCATACTATATGTTGAATAGACACTTTATATACAGGCACCATTGCTAACAAGTATGATGCTAGAGAGAAATTTTCCGAAAGATCAGATTAATCGGTAAATCTTGCAACGCTGTTCTGGCGTGAAACTACCGCATTTTTAGCTGTGCTTAGCATGGCTTTCCTAAGTAGTACGTCATGAAAATGGTGGAGGAGCCGAAACTACATCTTCACGAATTATTTCTGAACTCAAATCTAATCGCACGACAAAAATAAAAAATACAGGGTATATGTCACGACGAGCTTACACTATCTCTATATCAAGAATCAGTAGGGAGGAATCCATGAAAATATGCATGCTAATATTTAAGAATACGCTCTCTTCATTTGAAATATTTTCAGCAATGCAGTGTTGCCGCTACTATCAAAAAGTGGCAACAACTTTGTTATTTCAAATAGAATACCCTGTATTTTATTGCATTTTTAAATACTCCCTGAAGAGTTGAGACAAATGTCTCTATCTCATCTTTCGATTTACTATTAACTGATATTCAATCGGAACAGATACAGGGTGATCAGAATTCTGAATCTTGAACAACCCTGTATTTGTTCATTAAATATCAGTAAATAGTGGATCAAAAGTTGAGATAGGAACATGTGAGCCGTGTTGACCGATAAGGAATTGTTTCGACACAAAAGAATCCTGAAGTTGAAAAAATCTCGAATTTGAACACCCCATATCTCTGTAATGATTCTTGATAAACCCCAAGTGTGATATATCGATGGAATCAGCTCTTCAGGTAGAATCTAAAAATGCGATAAAATACAGAGTAATCTATTTGAAATATCGATGTTGCAACTGCTTTCTAGTAGGAGCGGCAACACTGCATTGTCGAAAATATCTCAAATGAAGAGAGTGTATTCTGAAATATGAGCATGCACATTTTCATGGATTTCTCTTGACTGATTCTCGATATAGAGATAGTGTGAGCTCGTCGTGACATACCCTGTACATGTTCAATAAATTATCATAAACTATACAAAGGGATGAAAATTTCAATATTGGAAATTTTCTCCTTCTCGATGATTTGATGATCACAATAAGCCCTTTGTTTTTCATTCCAGAAAATCAGACAACAACCGGTCGACGATTGGGCAGTCCTGGAGCGTTTGGTTACTCTCGACATCAACCTGGTCAAGAAGATCCTGTCGCTTATCAACGTGCCCGAGGAAGAAGTGCGCAGGCCCGATGTCCCCTCCCTCGACCTGTTGCGCAAGCTGCCCAAGCTGGTGGCCGTCAGGTTCTCCCCCATCTCCTACTTGCTCAGGGAGGATCCCACAGAGGAGGTTATCGGGTTCTTGCTGTCGCTCATCAATTCGCCTAGGCAGCTGCTTCCTCCGTTCCCACGTGAGTACACCTAAGTTAATTGACGTTGCGTAGGTATGGGAGAGACTATAGGTTCAGACGGGATTTATAGATTCAAGCACAGCCGCTGCCGCTGAGGTTGCAACCGCCGTAGCAGTTCTGGAAAAATGAATCAATTCATACTCCATTCCTGGAACCAACTGTTTTTCATTATCAATATATTTTTTTGTTATTTCAATCTTCCTAATTGTATAGATGGGAAGAACTCTCTACCAAATGTAGGAATACTCCTATATCAATGTTCTCCATTTTCACTTTATTTTCCAACATCCAACAACGGGAAACCGTTAACTATATGTCCTTCGGCGGGCCCCACTGGGGACGTGGCCCTTTTCTCGTGCCCCGTGACCTAATGGTAAAGACGGTACTGGATTCCTGGGCTTTCCTGATTTTGATGAGCTCAATGCTAAAGGATTTCTCCATAGGAAAGAGGTGTAGTTTTCTCTGTGCCATCTGGTGGTGGAAATTTGGAAGTGTGTACAGTAGGTTCGCCGAATGTGAAACATGCCACACTGTTTCACCACTAACCACACTGTTTCACCACTAACCACACATATAGTTTCTTGTAAGTCAGCATCTTCAGGAGAAAACTACTTACAATGTCAACTATTTCTATACTTTCTTTATTTATGCACCTAACTGCCTAAAAGTATAGATTTGATCGAATAATTTCAATTTTTGATGTATGTGTTATGATTGTAGTTCAATTCGTTTCGCGTCACTTGCTTCCTATCATATTTCAAATGTGCAAGATGTTCCTTTTGAACGTAGTTCCGATGAGTCCTCTAGTTTGGCAAACATATGTCTTTCTGCAAACGCTGCAACTAATTTGGTTTATACCTTTATTCCTTATAACAAACGTTTAAATCGGGATATTCGCCAGTGTAGAGTGCTCTACAAAAATATGCATGTAGAATTACGGTCAAATAAGTTTCTCAATTTCGAAATAAATAATCACATATAGGTTATATAAACATGAAATAATCCCGAAAACTCCCGAGAAATGATCGGAATCTGCTTGAAACAATAATCATGAGTCATATACTGACAGTGCTAAATTGGTTTGTTGATCACTCTCAGAAATGTTCTGAAGTTGGACACCAGAGGCCGCTCACTTCGTGATTTTCGCGAATTGGATTACCTCTAATCTAGTGCAACTGATGAGTTTCAACAAGCCGAAACAGTATGTCTTACTTCAGCCAACGATGGATGCTTAAAATTCTTCCTGATTCTTCTAATTTCAAATATTTCAATCAGTCAATTTCTTTTTTTCAGTGTTCGGTATGGTCATCCAAGGACGCCACATCTTCACCTACGACGGCAAGTACCTCACCTTCCCCGGTAACTGCAAGTACCTACTGGCCAGAGACGCTGTTAACGGCAACTTTACCCTTGTCGGCACCTACGCCAACGGACAGCTTAGCGCCATCACTTTGGCCGACAAAGAGAACTCCATCACGTTGAAGAACAACGGACAAGTCACCCTGAACAACGGTGAGTTTTGTGGTTGCCATTAGGCACTTTCTATTTTACTGTGGAAAACACCGGAGCAACTCCAGATCAAGAAAAATAGGCAGGAACGCGTTCTTTTTGGTTAGTGCTTGAAGCCCCTGTGCTTGACACAGCTACACCGGTCGTGTTCCGATATTCCTGACATTACTGGCCACAGTAAAGCACCCTAATAGCACCCTAAAGTCACATGAAAGTCCATGGGACGTATCGCCGGGATCTTTGGGGCGAAACATAGGACCCGCGTTCTTGGTACCGCGGACATCCATAGTACGTCCGTGGAATGTAGAAATGTCCCGACTTCTCACCGGAAAAGGATATCCCTCAAGGATAAACATTAGACCTCTTCAGGAAATCATCCAATATACGTCCTTTCAGAAAGTTCATTAAACATTATGTTTTTGTAGCAAGGTCATGCATAGGACATCCAACGAAATGTCGTCTGGAATGTTCATAGGATGTCCCTGGACGTACGAATCAATCTTGACTTGACATTCTGAGAACGTCTCTGGGAAGTTCATAAGACGTTGTACTTATGACATCTCATGAAATGATATTCCCTGAAGAATTTTCTCGTACGCCTATATATAACTTAAATGCACATATGTATTATCCATATGGGTTCCTTCCGAAGTTATAACAGTTCATATACCAATTTGGACACATGACTTATGTCTCTAAGGGACATTTCGGATGTTATACGATCCTGGAAATATTAAGGGCCTCCGTACAAAGATATTTGAAGAAATGTACCGTCTGGGATATTTCATGGTTGTTCTAGAAGGGATATTTTATAGGAACTGGAGTTATTCCAGAAAGTGAAGTACTTGGGACATCCGATGGATGTTCCTAAAGGAACTTTCAAGATTATGTACCGTCAGGGACATACTAAGGACGTCCTTGTATGGACAGTCTACTATATGTATCACGTGTGGAACATCTGAAGGATGCTATTTTAACGACATATGAAATGATGTACCAGATCGGAAATTGCATGAGACGTACGGAATGGGACGTCCTAAGGACAACTATTTTAGGTCTTGGACATTCGGACTTAAATTGTACCAAAGGACGTCCCTAGGTGGTTGCGTGCTATTGGGACAGGAACACGACTTAACGGTAGTTTTCAACTCATTTCGGAACGATTTTGGCAGAAATGGTACACTGACAGCAAAACATAACCAAACCTATGATCTTTCAATTTCCGATGTTTTGATGCAATTTTGAAGCAATTTTTACCAATGTCAATATTATTTTTTTGTTGCAGTCGCCAGCGACCTACCAGCTCGCACACCCTCTCTCTCCGCCTACCGCGACTACGAGATGATCAAGATTAAATCGGATGCGGGCGTGAAAATCGAATGCACCCCATCCCTTTCGGCATGCGGCGTCTACGTTTCCGGGTTCTACCACTCGCAGGTCAAGGTACGCATCATACCCCACCCTGTATATAAGAGCTTTGATTTAAACTTACCGCCATTGCCCAAATCGATCTGATTGGTCTATAGGAATCGCCTATGCATATGTTGATAAATGTTTTTCCACTGTAACTTGATATAACCGTCTAGATTTCCGGTTACTCCAAACCTTTAGTCAACTCCGACCCTGAAATCTAAGCCCCCAAACTCCCCACCACACAAGGTCTTCTCGACAGAGGCAAGATCGCTCCCACCGAAGCTGAATGCGCCAACTCGTACAAGATCGGCACCTGTCAGCCCGTGTCTATCCCCACCACCAACGAAGCTAGTCCCGCGTGCAACAACATTCGAAAATTTGTTTCCACTGCAACTTAACCGTTTAGATTTTCGGTTACCTAGCCTAGAAACTCATTAGTGATTGGATCTTTCTTTTATTTGATTCAGACCAGAGAAGAGTCCCTTCAGTCTCCATATCTATCGAGAAATGAAATAAAAACGGTATCAACGTTTGTTGCGAACATCCCTTCTCTCCTAAACAAGTCTGAGAAGTTAACCCACGACAGAAAATATAATCCTCAGCATCTCCACCACAAAGGGGCTCTTCGGCAGAGGCAACAACAAGCCAGCCCCGCGTGCAACAACAACATTACTTTAGAATCTGTTTCCACTGTAACTTAATCGTTACACGATTCCTGGTTACCCCGCCTAGACCCTCATCAAGGATAGAGTCTTCATTTAATTTGATTCAGGCCAGAGAAGAGCCTCTTTTATCTTCATATCTATCGTGAAACGAAATTAAAAACGGTATTGACATTTTTGGCAAACATCCCTTCTGTTCAGAAAGTCCCGCGTGCAGCAACAACATCATTTTCAAATTTGTTTCTATTGTAACTCGACCATTTAAATTCCTGGTCCCCTAGCCTAGAACCTTATTAGTGATTGAGTATTTTTTTTTTTCATCTGATTCGGACCAGAGGGGAGTCCCTTTACCCTCCATATTCATCATGAAACCAAATAGAAAACGGTGAGGATGTACAAAATCGGCATCTGCCAACTTCTCGCTATTCCCACCACCGATGAAGCCAGCCCCGCATGCAACCACAGCGTGCAACATCATTTCAAAATTTGTTTACACTGTAACTCGAGCGTCTAGATTTCCGGTTACTCACCCCATACACTTATTAGTGATTGGGCCCTTCTTTCCTTTGATTTAGACCGGAGAAAAGTCCCTTTTATCTCCATATCTATCATGAAGCGAAATTAAAAACGGTATTGACGTTTGATGCAAACATTTATTCTGCCCCAAATAATTCTGAGAAGTCAATCACGACAAAAAACTGAATCATCAACCTCTTCACCACACAGGGTCTCCTCGGCAGAGGCAACAACGAGCCCTTCGACGACCTGACCGCTGCCAACGGCAAAATCGCCGCGACCGAAGCCGAATTCGCCAACTCGTACAAGATCGGCAACTGCCAACCCGTCGCTATCCCCACCACCGACGACGCCAGCCCCGCGTGCAACAAGCTGTTCGGCTGGGACTCGAACATGGCCTACTGCTACCCGTTCGTCGACAACGCCCTCTACAAGCTGGCGTGCGCGCGCGGCATTGCCGCAGACGTGCCCAGGACGGAGCAGGCCGTTGCGTCAGCGTACGTTGGAGCTTGCAGAGAGCATGGAATACCGATCAGCGTGCCTTCAACTTTGGGTGAGTATTTTTTTATACACACGGTAATTCTGAAATTGGAGAGATCCTTGAAATGTAGTGTACGATCCATAATAACACAATAAATTGCAGAAAAATGTTTTGGAGCAGTTCAAAGTATCAACAAATATTGACGCAAATATGACGCTTGACGCGTTAGCTACATTGGATGAAGTCTTATTTTGTCTGTTCCTCGAAATGTACAAAAAATTGATTTCACCCTATGGAAAGAAAAATTGAATTCATAGTTGGTATGATGTCATCATCTTTTTAATGTTCTAATTCATAATTCAACAATGTCCTATTGTGTTCGAAATTGAAGTGAGGAAGTAGGTACCTCGATGATTTTAGGAGGAGAATTCTTATTCTTTTCATTATGGCTTCGTTTTGTCTAATACTTTTATTATTTTCCTTGAATTTCTGTTTTTTTATTTTGGTATTGTGATGCATTCTTCACTTACTGGCCAAAAAAGTTATTTACTTGATCTACAGGGCTAGTTTAACAACTTATTAGTCTTTTCCCAGGATGAAATTTCTTTAAATCATAACTAATCATGCAAACCCCACACTATACCTTCCTGCCCTTGACAATGACGAGTTGGTGGCGGTTTGGTACGACCTCTATAGGGAACTCTATCGCCGCGTTTAAAATTAGGCTAAAATTTCAAAATTCAATATTTTCTTCAAAATTGTATTCTTCCAATTTGTTCAGTTCTTTCGTCTTCTATTACCGGTTTTAAGGATCCCTCCGATTTTAGAAACAGCCTGTGTGTTGCTACTTCGAAGGTGGAAATTATCTCCCCAAAAGTCGAAATTTGTGCGGGATAAGGAAGAGCGGAACAAACAGCTCATAGTGGATTTTGAACCACTCCTAGTGCACCGAAGTGTTCACGGAATCCCGATTTTTCCTCTATTTCTCACTCCTCAGAAAAAAAGTGCGTTCCAAATGTCGCAATTTCGGACCTGAGGCAAAAAACAATTTTTGATCGTTAAAAATTATAATTGCAACATCCTTCCGATTGACAATTAGGACAAGAAGGCAACAGATTTCATTTGAGAATTATAATTGACAGATATAAAGCATACAATTAGTCTAAGATACATCTTGCAATTGGACCCGATCCACGAATAAATCTTGTAACTTGTGACAAATGAATCTCGCAATAACTCAATTACTCCAATCACTCAGTGCACGCAATTCTGCTAAGGAATTATGTTTTCAATCTTTTGCAAATACTCTTGTAAAGAAGTGAAGATAGCTTCGTAGAGTATCAATATATGCCCTCTAATTGAGAGATAACTCTTGCTATTAGACTAATTGCCAGTCTGTCAATTAGCAAAGTTTATCTAGCTATCAGACTATATGCTACATAAATGATATGAAGCTTGTACCCTAATTGTAAGATAAATATTGCACAGACTGATTGCCTCTCAATTATGCTCAAATTGCACATAAAAAAATCTTGCAATTTCCACGATATTATTTGAAGATCTAGATTATAAAAAGTGTTTTTGACATAATATAACAAATTATTAAAACTGGTTTTTGATCTGATCAATAGAATTACGCCTTCTAGCGACCGTTCAAGAAACTTCTCGATATTTATTTTGGTCACTCTCATAATGAATATTTTTCCTACGAGCGTGAGGAAAAGTAACTTTTCCGCATTATTTTTCGTTATAAAAGTTGTACTTCTCCGTATTATTTCACTTTTCCGCGCGATTTCGAAGGAAATACCAGGAGACATGTGATAACTGTTGGCACCAACAGAACGTACACATAACAACAATTGCTATAAACTGACAGTAGCGACAGTCAACAAATAAGCATTTCAGACCAATCTACCTTCCTCCATTCACTAATTCTAACTGTTATATGTTGTCATAGTGAAACGAGTCACTTTCTCAATAACAAATCAATGTGTTTTGTGCTGTTTTCATAGCTGGTCGTGGGAAAAAGTATTTTCCGCCCTTGACGACTTGCCCGAACTCTCCTCCGCGTCGTTCGTGCAACTGTCCTCGCGTGCGACTATTTCCTAAAGTAATTTCCGGCAAACGGCTCCCTACTTAGTAGTATACCCGGTACAAAAAATACATTTCAAAATTATTATTTGTTCTTCAGTGCAATGCTTGAACAACGAGAAACCAGCCAGCGTCGGTGACAAATTCAGCGTGAAAGTCCCAGCCAAATCTGCGGACATAGTCATCCTAGTCGACACCATCAAGTCCAATGAGGTTCTCTATTCAGACCTGGTCAAGCCAATGATCCAGGACTTGGTGAAAACTCTTTCCACCAAAGGAATCAGGTAAGCAATCACCAATCACTGAATCCACAGGCCCAATTCGAAAGGGTGTTTCTTTCAATATTTCCTTCGGATAATCTCAATGTCCTTCACTTCCGATTTGCCGGTTAGTGGTCAAGAGCGCTTTGTTTATAATGGGCGATTGGACTGATACTGAATTATTGGCATTCAATACTCCACTGTGTCGTAAGGAACCTGAATTGATTTTTCTCACTTCTCACGCTTTTTTTTATGTGAATAATGAGTATATGCGTTGTTCGAAATGGGGAAGTCTCCTTATTCCGATGAATTTTCATGAAATAAGTTCGAAACTCTCCAGTTTTATGTCCACGCTGTACAGAATGACGACCGATAAAGTCCAGGTCGTTTTCATTCTCAAATCAAAACAATTTCTAATTTTTGGGGCGGCAACCTCTGTGACGTACATTCTGAATCTAGTCTGAAAATAGCTGATGGTGAATAATATAGCTAACGAATGGGAAACGAATGAAAAAAATGAAAGAAGAAACTGGTTAACAAAATCATACATAACCACAAATGCACTCAGAGCAGGAATGCAGAGGTTAGCTGGCTTCATTCTGACAGGTTATGGTTTGTCATTCATGCATTGAAGTATTTCAAATAGGGCTCGATCCTAAGGGTTTTCAATTTTCATCGAAATAAATACTGTTTTGTGATATCTTCGATTGTGTTGGGAAAAATAGCAATGCCTGATGAGTTTTGTGTACCAAAGTGCCGTGGGATTTATAAGAATTTAGTCCAAAAGTTCATGTTACTTGGAACTAAAATTTTGACAACAATTGTTGAAAATAAATCTGAATACAAAAATGATCATGAATCATTCTGATACACCGAATTCAAAGAATTCGTAGTTTTTTGGCTTGGTTCAGGCCAAAACATTGATTTCTCGGAATCTGATATGGATAAATATACGTGGTGATGACATGCCACACTTAAAAAAATTCAGTAGTAACACGGATCATAATTTCATAATTTATAATGAATAATAATTCGTAGAAGATAATTACACTCAGCAGAGGAAAACTGCTTTGGTGTTTCATTCTCCAGTTAGTTATTCTGTATTTATATATTCTCGTCAATTCGTTAATTTCATACAAATTATGTCTGAATACAAAGAAATATTCTCGAATGTTTAATATGAACATACATTATCAAGAGAAAAACTCAAAGTCGCACTTCAATTTTTTTTTTGATAATGCTACATATTTTCGACTCCTAGGAGACTTCATCAGGCTTGAAGAGTAACAGGAGAAAAACACTAAAATTGAGAGAATGATTCAGTATCTAAGGCATATTCAGCCGTGAATTTTTTTAAAAGACTATTCTTGAATCAGGATTTTTTGAATCCCCAGATAAACATTTATAATAATTGCTTGGCTTGTGAATATAATGAAACGCATATCTAATGGCATGATGTAGCTAATCAAATCAACGAAACCATTTACAAAGTGTTCAACAACGATTGAATGCCACTGGACCGTTTTTATTGCGGCGTCTTTTTTCCACCTATGTTAGAGAGATAAGACTGTATTCTTGGTTATTTGTCACGTGATTTTCAATCATTGTTGAAGTCCCGGTAGTATGGTTTCGTTGATTTGATTTGGTCCATCTTGCCATGGGTATGCGTTTTATTATGGTTAATTTTTGTAAACAGTAGTCAAGCAATTATTGAAAATGTATACCTGAAGGTTCAAAGAACCCACATTCAAATTTGTTCCTAATTTACGGCTGAATATATGCCGTAGATGGGTACTGAACTATATTCTCCAATCTAGTTTTTTTCTCCTCCTACTCAACATGCCTTATGATGACTGCCAGGAGTCGGAACATGTAGCATTGTTAATAAAATATATTTGGAATTGTTAGTTTTTCTATCGATAACCTCATCACCTCCAGTGTGAGCATGGAGCACGGTGATTTTACTCGTGGCAATGTATACAGAAATTATTCCAATGATCAAATTGCAACTACTTGGTTTTCCAAAATTAAATCGCCAAAAAACAGCCAACTGGGCTATAATTTAACTCGCCTTCAGCATCGTAAGGCGCTTGATCGTCTCGAGTCACTATTATTAATTGTAGAACGTAGGCCTTATTGTATCGGTGGAAATAGTTCAATTTCCGGCTCGATTGTGGATTGGATTGGATTTTGCTTGGATTTCAAACATTTTACCTATATTACAAGGTTCTGCCGAGAACAAGCCCTAATGCCACAGTGGTTTGAACTCCACTCGGCTACCTTTTATCATCACAAACTTTGTATGCTTCCAGCGACGTGGAATTCCACCTTATCGTCTACGGCGGCGAGAACCAGTGGCCCAGCCACGTGACCGTCGGCGGCAAGATCAACTTCAAGGGCAAGCTGCCCAACCTGAAGTTCTCCGAGCCGTCCAAAGACCCCCGCCACAATTACTACTCCTTGTACCCGCGGGAGTTCGGCGATTTCAGCGAAACACTCGAGTCTCTGATACACGACCTCCAACTGGCATTAGGGCAGACCTTGGAGGGACAGACCTACTCGGAGGGCTACCAGTATCCGTTCAGAGCGCAAGCTGCCAAGTCTATCATCGCGGTCACCAGCAAGCCTTGCGAAGTCGGAAGATTGTTCGTTGTGAGTACCTCAGAATAAATAACAATAGAAATTCACCTTCGCATTCTCAAAATGTCGCCAACAGCCTCAAGAAGAAGCCCTCTTGTCTCCATCATCTTGTATTGTCTGCATAAGAAGTGAATACACACTGCGACCTGAAAGATCTATTGTGCCCCTTTCTTCTGCTATATCGATGAGGATGAGGTCGTTCTCCGGAGCTATATCAATGTCTCTAGTCCTATATCCCTTGGGTTCCGTGGGTCACATATTCTGTAAGTATGTAGATAGAGGTTTCGCCCCCTCTCCCACAGAACCTGCATTCATTTTGCTCTTGAGTCTTTGATACACGATGTCCAACTGCTTGACGTTTGGGCAGACCTTGGAGAGACAGACCTACTTGGTCTTTTCGCGGTCACCAGCAAGCCTTGCGAACTCGGAAGATTGTTCGTTATTGTTAGTGTCTCGGACTGAATAACAATAGAAATATACCTTCGCATCCTTGAAATGTCGCCAACAGCCTCAAGAAGACGTCCTATTGTCTCCATCATCTTGTATTGTTTGCATAAGAAGTGAATACACACTGCGACCTAAAAGATCTGTTGCTATACCGATGAGGTCGTTCTCCGGAGCTATATCAATGTCTCTAGTCCTATATCCCTTGGATTATGTGGGTCACATATTCTGTAAGTATGTGGATAGAGGTTCCTCCTCCTCCCCCACAGAACCTGCATTCATTTTGCCCTTGAGTCTTTGATACACGACGTCCAACTGCTTGACGTTGGGGCAGACCTTGGAGAGACAGACCTACTTGGAGGGCTACCAGTATTTGTTCAGGGCGCAGGCCACCAAGTCTATCTTCGCGGTCACCAGCAAGCCTTGCGAACTCGGAAGATTGTTCGTTATTGTTAGTGTCTCAGACTGAATAACAATAGAAATACACCTTCGCATCCTTGAAATGTCGCCAACAGCCTCAAGAAGACGTCCTATTGTCTCCATCATCTTGTATTGTTTGCATAAGAAGTGAATACACACTGCGACCTAAAAGATCTATTGTGCCCCTTTCTTTTGCTATACCAATGAGGTCGTTCTCCGGAGCTATATCAATGTATCTAGTCCTATATCCCTTGGATTATGTGGGTCACTTATTCTGTAAGTATGTGGATAGAGGTTCCTCTCCTTCTCCCCCACAGAACCTGCATTCATTCTGCCCTTGAGTCTTTGATACACGACGTCCAACTGCTTGACGTTGGGGCAGACCTTGGAGAGACAGACCTACTTGGAGGGCTACCAGTATCTGTTCAGAGCGCAAGCCGCCAAGTCTATCTTCTTGATCATCTTGTGATGTTTGCATAAGAAATGAATTCACACACTCTAATTTTATATCACTTGGGTTCTGTAGGGCAACACATTTGGTGAGTATGTGGATAGAGGTTTCCTTCTCCTTCCCTGAGAACTTGCATTCATTTTACCCTCGAGTCTTTGATACACGACGTTCAAGTGGCTCTGTGGTAGACCTTGTAGAGACAGACCTCTACTTGGAAGGCTACCATCAGTATTTATCATCGCGTTCACCAGCAAGCCTTGCGAAGTTGAAAAATTGTTCGTTGTGAGTACCTCAGACTCTGAATTACAATAAATAGACACCTTAGGCTATGCTGGGTCTCGACTCGCTCAAATCTATATAGCACACAATTGCCTAAGGATATCCTTGAAATATTGCCAATAGCCTCAAGAGAACATCCTATTTTCTTCATCCTCTTGTATTGTAGAAGATCTATTATGCCCCCTTCTCTTGCTATATTCAATGAGGTTTCCTCGTCTATTCCACGGAACCTCTATCCGTCTTCCTCTTTCAATACGAGCTCCTTTAGATGCCCTTCCAGCCGGAAGTGCCCTGTTAGGACATTTGCCCAGTATTATCTTAGCTTGTCTGAGACCTTGAAGAATTTTCCAGATGTCGTGTTATGTCTGTTTAGCTTTTTTCTCATTTCTTTTGATATAGTTCTGCTGCTGATTCCGCAGGAGGGGTCTGTTCCCACGAAGGGTTCTAGATCTCCTTTCCTAGCAAGTTTGTCCACTACTTCATTTCCTTCCACTTCGGAAATGTCCCGGAACTCATAGACTGTATTCCTATTGTCTAGCTTGTTCACTTTTTTTCGGTATCCCAAACTTGACAATCGATCATGATGATGATATCTCGACTTTCATAGATTTTTCTCTCTTTTTTAGTTTTCAGGATCAACTGTACATATTGAGCATCCGCCTAGCATGCTTGGGAATTCGCCAAGTCTTTCGAAGTAGGTACTTGGTACGAAACCCGTAAACTCATCTTCGGTTTTGGAGCCATCACTTCATGGTTCCTACTTTGAGCTCAGTACTCATGGATTCACTGTTCCATCCTTTTACTTGTACTTGCTGTACTTTTTCTTCATCTCATCCTGAGGCACATTCTGGATTTGCTGCTTGAGTGGCCAAATCGGCTTGCCTTTGATCACTCCTTTAATCATTCTGTATGTCGTTTATATGTCGCATTCTCCACCTAAATCCACCAAATTTCCGCTTATAATGGTCTGAATAAGATGTTTTGAGGATAGCCTGGGTATATTCCTATATAAAAACCTCATCCTAGAGACGTCCAACAGATAATGTGTGTAAAATACGCTAACATTAAACGAAGGGGACAATATATCTGCATCGCTCAGCTCAGAGAGACCAAGATCGTTACTGCACATATCAGCATTTCACACTTGAATAAGGAGGGAATTTTTGAAATTATATAGCTGTCTTAACTTCACTGAAAAATCGAAAACATGTAGATTCTATGGATCAATAATAAGATCATGAGGAGAGAGGTAGTTATTGATCTGATTTTCGAAAGATTATTGCAAACTTCATGTCACGGTTTAGGTGATTCAAATGACAAATGAAAGCATTGAATAAATCAATTTTTGTTACAGCTCCAAAAACTGAGAACCCTGCTATTCAAGAACAACCAGATCTCCCTACAACTGATCACTCCCTTCGAAACTCTGAAGTTGAAGGAAGCCAAGGCCACCGACGTTATCGGATTCAACGACAGAAGCGTGTTCACCGCAGCTGCCAGCAAAAAGAAGCTAGAAGGCAGCAGCGAACTCTACAAGGACCTTGATTACAACGACTACTGCGTCGATTTCACTATCAAGGTAAAAACAGTTCCACTGATATACAGTATTGGCTGAAATCAGGAGGCGTAATGCGAAGGTCAAAATATCCTCAAACGTCTAATGAACGCGGGGACTCAATCAAACTCATGTTAACGTACATTTTTCGTCACCCTGGACGTCTATTCGACCTAATGAATGACGTCATAATAACGGTAGGATGACGTATGATCATGTCACAGCCCGAAGACGTCATTTTGTAATATTATTCCGACGTGATACTCTGACGTCCATTCGGTCACCCGAGTGAGGCAAATCCAACGTTCAGGAAACGTCAATTCGACGTTCAGGAGACCTATATTCGACGAACGGTTCACCTTAATTCGACGTTATGTAGACGTCATTTTGACGATTTTTTTTCGTGATTGTCGACATCTCATCGACCCAAAGAATAACATTTTTATAATGATTGAATGACAGATCCCTTTCAATATAAAAAAAACACTGTATAAATGAGATACATCTCTGGCAGTTGACAATTGATGACTTCAAGCACTGGTAGTAATGATTCCTATTATGACAGAATAGTGTAGTAGTTATATGTATGTAGTGAATGAAGAAAAATCAGAAAAAACTAGCTGCCCTTATTCAATGCGTAAATGAGGAAAATTAATAAGTTTTTGTTCACCTCGAGAATGAAGATAATATTTATTCCATTCTTGCTATAAATATCCATTGCATCTCATTTAAATATAAATATATTTTATTGAGATTTGAAACGAAATAACATGAATAATCAGCGAGATTATTCATGCGTTATTAAATCTAAGTTATTGAAATAAATAACAGATTAAAAAA
Source organism: Phaedon cochleariae (assembly GCA_918026855.4). Lineage (NCBI taxonomy): Eukaryota > Metazoa > Arthropoda > Insecta > Coleoptera > Chrysomelidae > Phaedon > Phaedon cochleariae. The sequence goes on along the minus strand of OU896710.1, from coordinate 6,912,665 downwards.
TAATAATTATAAAACAAAAAGCTCATGAAAAGTACATTATGACATGATGAAATAAATTAGTGAATGACAAATCATTCACTCAAGTTTGATTTTCTCATTGCAAGAGTATATGTTTCTTGACTTTAATTTCGAATTGGTTGATATTTGTGCAACTCTTGATATCATCAGGTAATTTATTGAATCTTGAGATAACTCCGTGATTTCACTTTTTTGACCAAGTGTAGAATTAGCAGCATCAAGATGGAACAAGTCATATGGTCTAGTATGATGTTCATGGATTTGAGAATTCCTTACCAATATGAGAGAGAGAAGTTATCAGATAGTGCTCTTCCAAACAAAATGTATTTGTTTCTTATAAAGTCGATTTGATGGGGTGTCATATGGAAGACGATACAGCACTTTCAATGCTTTTTTATATATAGTACCGATATTTTGTTAAAATTATTCTTGGAACATGAACCCCAAATAATATTTATGAGATATTTCATTTTACTAAGGATGTGAGAGTATAGAACGGTATCTGCTATAAATATTTCTAATAAGTTTTGGACATCTTCTTAGGGCACCAACTATGGGAGACATTTTTTTCTTTGAGCATGCCAATATGCTTGTCTCATGTTAACTTTTCATCAATCCAAATACCAAGGTATTTGGTATAGGCAGTTTGTTTCAATCTTTCAATTTTTATTCCAATATCCAAATCAATATTTTGTTTATATCTTTGATGGAAAGTTATATATTGTGTCTTATTAGAATTAAGGGAAAGAAGATTGGAGTATACCCATTCTTCCATTTTCTCCAAATCCTCATTTATGTTGTTTTCTTAAATTATTACCTATATATCGGCGAAATGCATTTAACATTCTCACTCCACTGACAGCTGTCAACTGTCATTTTCTGTTGTCAAGTTGATCAATTACGGAATCCGATAGATTCCACGTGTGGCTCGGCTAGGCCCAGGGCGTTACCGTGGAAACAACAAGGCCTGAAGGCTCGTAGTGAACAGCTCGTGACGTCAGCTAACTGAGGCCATCCGTTACCGTCAAAACTATTCGACGGTTACGCCCAGGGCCTACTCTAAGAGTATAGGCCCTATGGAGTTTTTTACATACACTATATAAATCTAGTTGAATCATTCGCCCTCATAGATTTCTCCATTTTTTTTGCAGAATCGTGGTAACGTGTTCGTCAGCGACAACTTCATCAACGGAAAACCGGACTTCAGGAAGCAGTTCATCCACGTGGCAGCTCACAACATCGCCGAAGAAATGTTGAAAGTCGAAGAAGGCCTCGACTGCGAATGCAGAATGATCAATCCGTGGGGCGCCAGATCGATTTGCACAGAAGTGTATTCTAAAGAAAGGCCAACAGTGAGTACTATTTATTTATTTTTCTTCAACCTACACAAAAGACGTCCATTATAGTACGAAAACTAGCTCTTGAATTGACGTTTCTATAACTGACACAAACATAGGTATGTTGCTAGGTAACACTATTAGTTTTTAGAAGCTAAAGTTGACCTAGCAACTAAAAAGGATGTACTAGGTCATTAAGAAAAAACAACATTGTTACAGTTGATCATTTGGGTTGCGACGCATACCTAATATGTTTCGATCAGGAAAGCCTTCAAGATTCACTTTCTTGCTCGGTCTGTAGTCCATTTGTTTTTTTTTGGGGATCTGATTGATTGGATGACTTATTTTTGAATAATCACGGCCAGCAATATCTTTCGTCTCACACAACGATACTGTTTATCTTTTTTTGATTACCGAGCCAAACACATTGAGATATGGACTAATATGGAGAGAAATAAATGTTTGCTATTATTATTGTTCATAATGTTGATATGCTCACTAACCTAACATTTACCACTTCTCTACAATTCGAAAATGCTTGAAAATTAAATGAACCTGATCAGTAAATATAGGTAGAATATTATGACCACATTGCATTTGCATACATATGGCATGTGTCCTCGTGTTGAATTATTGTCCCAACTTGTGGAAGACTTTTTAGATAAAACTTCATTTCCCGTTACTTTTATATGTTGAATGGATCAAAACGTAACCATTTGTTGAATAGATTTGACAATTCGAAATTTAGGCGAAAATCACAAGTGTACAAAACAAATCGTAGTAAAATCGCGCTATTCGTTCGCTGTGTGTTTATTTTTGTCGAGATCTTTTTCATAAATATATGTTTCTGTGAGGAATTTTCTCAACTTGCTTTTGGGTGTATGATAAATTGACATTCATCATACAGGGCGTGGAAAGAAATTCTGAATTGAGACCTTATCACGAATCTGCGATTAGAGTTCTATAAAAATCACAAGTTTCCATCGTTCAAGTTTGAACCCCCTGATTGGGCATGAAAGTATTGAAAAGGAATATTCTCAGATAAATTATGAACATACAAAAATGGATATATATTCATATAAAGCAATACATTGAGAATTCGCATTCTCTATGTGATGAGAATATTTACTCTTTTTCAGTTGAAACAATAGAAAACAACTACTTTCCTAGCTATATGCCACGACGAACATTGAATTATATCTATTGAACACACGATAAGAGTTTGAAAATAAAATATAAAATTTTCTCCTTCAGACAAAATATGTACATGCACACATCATTCTGAATATTCAACAGAAAACAACTACTTTCCTGGCTATTTGCCACGTCGAACATTGAATTATATCTGATGAACATTCAAAAGGAGAACATGAAAAATAAAGAATGAAATCCTCCGAAATTGAGAATTTACATTCATCTTCAAATCGGATGAATGATATGATTAATAATGATATAGAAATATGACTTACCAATATATTCAGCATTGAAATGAAAATTGGAATGTATAGGAGAATTTTTTTTTTTGTGATTTTGAATCTCCAAAAATAGATCCACAGCCCCAAGTCACACGACAATAGTAATTGAGAACTGATCAATAGTTATTATTCTAGTCCCTCTGGTTGAGAATGTATCATCACAAATTCAACTTTTTCTCATTTCATGGGAAAAATCACTTTGGCTAATAAATATCACCTTGTTTTTTTTTTCAGAAAAAAGCTCCCGTCAAATCATGAGGCAACAAGGAACTAATGCAATAATTAGTTAAGAAATCTCTTATCCTCAAGACTAAGAAAATAAATTATATATATAGTTATAAATCGATCTATTTTTTACATCAAGGTATTGTTATTTGTATAAATAATTGTATTTAAGTACCGATATTGACGTTGAATAAAAAAAACATTTTTATTAATCCTATTTCCATTTAATTCTGGAAAATATCTTTTTCTCCAGTTTTATAAATTCCAATAAAAGCTTCAAGTTACCCAATAAAACTGGCTTTGAAAGAATGTTGTTGCATTCATTAATTCAAATCGAAGTAAAACTCAGAGATTCATTATTATTATTATTCATTTATTGAATCGAATAAAATCTACATCTTGTCATCGAATATCAATTATATGTATATATATTTCATTATTTTCTAAAAATAATGATGCTGATGGATAATCAAATGATTTACGGAATATTATTTTCAAAACATATTTTTGAATACATAATAAAGGTTCCTGATCCTGAGTTTATCAAAAATATTGATGACGATAATGTTGAATGATTTGGTTTATTGATCTGATTAAGACAAAAATGGTTCAACATGATTGGCAGCAATGATTTCTCAGAAAAATACAGTATGCAATATACAGGATGTCCCTGGAGTTCCTCTTTTCCTCTCGGGAATGTATAGATGGTGTCAAAATATCACCATAACTTCATAATTTTTTTTTTCCTAAAATTCTTCGTTACCAAGTCACGTCCGTTACAGGCCCTTTTTGTTTACGACTATATTTCAGCATATCTGGTTATTATATCTGGTATAAATGTTGTTGAATCAAAGATATTATAACTATTTTTGCTGTGAACATTTTTCAATTCAAATAATGGTGGACGATCGGGTTGGATGTCGTCGAGTAAAAATGTATTTTTATGAAAAATCGTTGCTCTGATCGATTTTCCACTCGAGTACTTTTATTCAGGAAATTGTCCAGGTAACCTAGTTTTGCCAAAAAATATTGAAATATAATTGTCATTTCGAAGTTTTGGAATGTGGACCATCGGGGGTGGTCGGTTCCTGACTTTGTAGCAGAACAATTGACTCCTGCATGAAAGTACATCGAAGGAATCCATTTGTTTAGTCAATCATCTAGATTTGGATGACTTTGAATATTCACATTGAGAGCCATCAAAGACAAACATATTTCATATTGTTACTTCGAGGGCCCATAGCTTGATAACGACGGATTTTATAGTAAAGAAAAGTTATACTGTTTTGAATGAATACAAAAAGCTCAGTCATTTTCACACAATGTACATACATTAAATGAACAACAATGGTAGATTTCGGGAGGAAAACAACTGCTTTCCTGGCTAATGCCACGCAGAACATTGAATTACATCCTCCCGAAATCTATGCATCGACTCGTATAAACGAATACTGATACAAGTGATTCTTTCCGGAATGTCTATTGATTTCGTCTAAGCCAGGCCACGCTAGACAACCACATACCGGTTTCGAGCTCTCTGACTCTCATCAGTGCAGTGTAATCTCCAGCCAGCAGTCCTAAGACCGCCGACTCAGCGAAGCCTAGCCAAACCAAAATCAAGTCGGCATTTTTTGTTTGAACACTGTTGTATCTCCTAAACATGGACTAGTGTAAATTTCAACTTGTGGATTAGAATACTTGTAGTGTGAGCATCAGATGAGTTTCACACTGGTCCATCGGATATTATCTTTCGACACCAAAATATGAAGATTCGGTCCAACATTCCTCATGAAAATGTTGCTGGTTTAGGAGATACAACAGTGTTCAATAATAAGTTTTGACAGCTGAACATAAAATTTGGTAGTTTTATGTTTTTTGACATGAGAAATACGAATTTGTAACTTATTATCTGTGATTGCTCATAAGAGGGTGCTAGTGGCATTCTTTCAACGTCACTGTGCTAACTTTATACTTTGATATATCAAAAGTAGAACATAGATCTCTTCAAGAGCGAATAACGAAAAAGCAGTTAGAGCTAGAAGATTTGAAAGAGGGTATATTTTTTTGTATTGATACATTATAGCAGAGTGCCACTCACAAAGTTATTGGGAAATTTCAAAACGCAATCTTCTCATTAAACACCCTGTATTTCCCAAACTAGCAACATTTTTATGAGTCATGTAGGGCCAAATCTCCATATTTTGATAATTACTATCAGTAATTCAGAGATTTCCCATTCTTAATTAATCACCCTGTATAACAAGAAATCAGTGGCGAATCCGAGGAGGTCTAAATGGGGTAATAATCCCCCCTAAAAAACTTGTCGATATACTGATAGTCACACTGGCGGATCTGAGGGGGGGGCCATGGGGGCCATGGCCCCCCCCAGAGCTCTGAATAAGTAGTTGATATTGGTTCAACAATCAGTCTGGATATGCAACCAAAGCTACGTTATACAAATCAAAATTATTCGTATTCGTAGTTTTCGTATTGAATGGTTCCTCAAACACTAGAACATGCCAAATCAACTCCTTTTTGAATGTCATTCATTATCATATACAAATATTATATAGAAATATTCTTGTATGCAGTGGGAATATGGGAAAACGACACAGGCGGTCAGATCAAAGGGCGGCAAAACAGATAACGATAGAGGAAAAATAATTATTTTCAAGGCCGACAGAATTCAAAAGCGAACTGAAGTTATGGAAGGCGAAGTGGTTAAAAGCCAGCGAAGAAAAACTTCCTGTTCCAGACGATGCTTTAGGAGCCCTTGCTCACTGCGATAAAATAATGTTTCCTTTAATAACATCATTTCTTGAAATTTTCATTACACTTCCGATCAGTGTTGCCTCATCAGAAAGAAGTTTTTATTCGTTGAGGCGGATAAAAAGTTGGCTCAGATCTACTATTTCGGAAGATAGGCTATCTGGTTTAGCTATTATTAACGCTCATCCGGACATTGAGATTAATGAACAATTAGTTATCAACAGATTTGCCAACAATGGCCATAGGCATGTAGATTTTGTTTTATGAACATAATTCAATAAGCTTATGTTTTATGCGTTTAATTATTAAGTTTACTTATCAGTAAAATTGTGGATTTGTGTTTTTGTTTGTTTAGTCACATTTTTATCCATCACATTTATGTTATCCTGGAGTGAGCTCCGACCACCCGAGGTGGTGCTGTAGGTTTTTCCGGATTTTCCTGCAGCTGAAAAGTGAATACTCCACCAAAAATCAGTGAGTGGCCACGGAGCGCCACGGCAAATAAAAGTAATATCCATCCTCTACCCGCATTTCTTTTCTGGAGATTTGAAACACATTACTTTGGTCTTTTCAGATGTTTTTTCTACTCTGCTGTCCCTGAACATTTTCATACCAAAACCATTCCCTGTGCAAAGTTTCACCCTAAACGAAAGTGATGAAGTTAAAACCATGGGCTTTGTGTTATATATATATATATATATATATATATATTCATATACATATCATTCATTATTCATGTGGTTTCAATTACTTTGGTTTCAAAATTCCATTAACTCACGGCCCATGCCCCCCCCTGAAAAACTGCCTAGATCCGCCACTGGATAGTCATCATTTGTGTTATTTCATATGTGTCTTGGAAATTTTGGCATATTTAGTCTACTAGGTGTAGATTTTCCTTGATTATTTGGGATTTTCTCTTCAGTTAGCTAACTGAACATATCCTTACTGAAAATGGACAACATATTATGGCAGAGTGAAATAATATTAAAATCATAGGAAAGGAAGATAACAACCAAAAAAGGAAAATCAAGGAGTCCGCTTGCATTCTTCTGAACGGAGACAATAGCATTGCTTCCTGTTCAGCTGATATAGATAGAACATGGAACATGGTATTCACTAGTGAAAACTGAACATGGAAATGGTAGATTCAATATCGATTGATAAAAACATCCTGTAACTCATTTGTATACTAACATCATCCATCCATCCGTCACCGAGAGGTGTCGAATTATAAGAAAAACATTATCGAAGGAAAATTTTTTGCATTTTCATGTTGAGGACGGGAGCAGATTCGTTCTCGAAACGTCCAAAGATGAATACAAATTCGATATTTTTTTAATATGACGAAATATTGGATTTTTTCTTTCGCCTCCCTGATAATAGAAACGAGGAGAGAAAATCCCAAATAATCAAGTGAAATGGATGTAGCACCTCCTCGATTGACCTACAAACATTATACCGGGTGTTTCATTTGAGACTATCCACCCTCGATATCTCACAGACTTATTATTTTACAAAAAAATTACGAAACAGGTCGATTTTTATATGGAGGGGGACACCTTCTGACGCGAAATAAATAATCCATACTTCAACCCTCTACTCCCCAGAGCAACCCCCTCAATAATTTGAATGGGGAACAGGGGTCGTGTTATACATCATTACGAAGATAATTCAATTCTGACACTAGCAGTGTAAAGTTTTTTGGATTCCAACAAGTCGTTCTTGAGATATTCGAGTTCAAATGGTATGTTTGCCAATTGCGAGTAATTGAATCTACGGAATGAATTATTGAATGGTTATCCACAACAAATATTCAAAATTACCTTCGTTGACTCCCAGACAGTGGTAGAATCTATTTGCAAATCATATTTGAAATGTTTCTCTAGTTATTGCCTGGCATTCAGATCATAGTAGATTCCGTTTTATTACTAATGGATTTCGGATGACCCCAAAGAAAAAAATCATTAGGAGCCATGTCCGGCGAGCGTGCTGGCCATTTAAATGGTCCTTCTTGATCTATCTATTTGTTTGGGAAATTTTGGGGTAGCCATTCTCTCACCTGTGATACGGAATGAGGTGACACATAATCTGGTTGAAGATGATTATTATCTGCCCATAGATTTCGATTACCATCATCATAGAGGTCCGTAGAGGATCAATAGAATGGACAGCACGTCTGCCGGACTTGGTACCTAATGATTTCTTTCTATGGGGTCATTTGAAAACGGTAATTCATAAAACAGAACCTACTGATGACCTCGATGATTTGGAGAGAAGAATGAAAACTGAATGCCAGGCAATATCAAGAGAAACATTCTCAAACGTACAAGAGGAATTTTCAAATAGACTCTACTACTGTCTGTCAAAGGAGGTCATTTTGAACATTTTTTGTGAATACCTGTTCAATAATCTATTATTGACATTCATTTACTCACAATTCAGAAACATACCATTCAAACTCGAATATCTCGAGAACGACTTGTTAGAATTCAAAATACTTTCCACTGCTAGCTTCAGAATTGAATTACCTTCGCAATGATGTATAACACGACCCTCTTTCCCTATTCAAATTATTGTGGGGGTTGCTCTGGGGAGTATAGGGTTCAAGCATGGATTATTCATTTTGCGTGAAAAGGTGTCCCCCTCCATATGAAAATCGACCTGTTTAGTCATGTTTTTGTGAAATAATAATTCTAGGAGATATCGAGGGTGGATAGTCTTAAATGGACCACGCGGTATAGGTGTTGATGTTTTTTAACAAATTGAATTGTGTATGAAAGAAACCCTACAGGAAATAAACTGGTCAACATTGATAACGTGGTGCTCCAAAATATAGCCTGAATTCAAAGTAGAATAACTCGCGAATTTCATCACCAATTTGAAATCGGTTTTCACCGATGATTAGCCTAATCTATTGACACTTTGTTGTGGCAATATAAAGATTCTGTAATTTCAGATAACATTGCTACAGGGTGATAATTGAATGAGCGTAAAATTGCATAGTGGTCGTCACCTTACCGTTTGAACAGATAATTTTATTAATTTTTTTTCTCACCTGTATCCTCTTGATTGATGCTTTCTCTCGAAACATTTTCGGAATTTTCAAATTCACAGCTTTGATAATCGTGTTTTGAATATTCATTCAGAATGATGCATTTTTTCGACGATTAATTGAATGAAATTGAAAGTTGGAATTCTTCTCCGAAGAATCAACGTTTTATGTATAGTCGTCGGATATGTGATCGTGTTCGAACACAGAAAATTCTGAAAAAGTTTAAACAAAGTGATAGAAGAAATACTGAATGATGGAATGGAGAATAATGTAGTCTCCAGTAGATGGAACATAATTTTCTCTGTGTTACCTTACCGTTTGAACAGATAATTTTTTAATATTTTTTTCTCACCTGTATCCTCTTGATTGATGCTTTCTCTTGAAACGTTTCCGTAATTCTCAAATTCAGAGCTTTGATTATCGTGTTATGAGTATTCATTCAGAATGATGCATTTTTTCGACGATTAATTGAATGAAATTGAAAGTTGGAATTCTTCTCCGAAGAATCAACGTTTTATGTATAGTCGTCGGATATCAGAAAATTCTGAAAAAGTTTAAACAAAGTGATAGAAGAACTATTGAATGATGGAATGGAGAATAACGTAGTTTCCAGTAGATGAAACATAATTTTCTCTGTGTTACTAGTGGAATAATGGAGTGTTACTTCGTCATGAGGATGCCTGGTGTCTGACCTCGAAATGGTTTTGTAATTCAAACACAGAGAAAATTATGTTTCATCTACTGAAGACTACGTATTCTCCATTCCATCATTCAGTATTTGTTGTATCACTTTTTATAGACTTTTTCAGAATTTTCTGTGTTCGAACACGATCACATATTCGACGACTATACATACAACGTTGATTCTTCGGAGAAGAATTTCAAATTTCGAAGATGTCCTAAACTTGACAAAAAAGTCATAAACATAGTACTTCATTCTCATATACTCAGTCGTATAACCTATATGATAAACGTTTGGGGATCTTGTTCAAAAAATTATTTCAGTAAAATATCTGCACTTTATAAGAAAGCACTGAAAGTATTGTATCGCCTCTCATTTGATATTCCAACAAATGATCTGTATGCGATAACAGAAAAATTTTCATTGGATGAATTATATAAAATAGATTCTCTTGAAGTTTCATATAATATAATAAACAATAATCTGAAATCCAATTTTGTTTTGGTAAGAAACTCAGAAATTCATGGTCATCACACGAGACAATTAAACTTATTTCATCTTGATTCTGCTACTTCTATAA